>OX451736.1:1243006341-1243385463 GCA_948472305.1 Vicia faba
CTCTTAGAGGTTTGCTCATTTTGAAAATGCTTTTGTGCTTTGTGTTTGAAAATGTTTTAAAAACGCCTTAGTGCGGCGATTTGCTTTGTGTTTAACCCTTGTATCAGTCCTCAAGAGTGTTAACAAAGCAAATGTTTTGAAATTGTTTTTTTGAAAAGTAGTTTTCATGTATAAGTGCAAAAAATTATTTTTTGAGCAAACTTCTAACAGCTATCTACTTGTGTACTCGAAAAGATTGTTCTTTTCCTCCTCATCCTTTAGGAAATGCTATCCTACTATTAGTGAGTAGGTAGCCTTATCGTTGGATGTTTTAAGGGACAATCGAAGGGACATCACAGTCATGAAGGCAATTATGGAGATACCTTAGCAATTCTGTTTTTAGGGACTAGATCATTTACTGAGAAGGCAACTGTATGGTCATCAGGGGACTATGATCTTTTGATTTTTATGAGTCTTTGCTAAAGCATTCCTGCCTCATGACTATTTCTTAAAGGCAATCAAAGTGGGCGTACCTTAGAGGTGCTTGTGTGCAATTGTGTTGTGTTTCAGTTATTTTTTGTCTTTTTGTTAAGTTTGCTAGCGTTTGATTATTAGTCTTATCATACAATCCTAATTACTAGCAGTTAATAAGAAAAGCAGTAAAATGCAGAATATAGAGGTCCTACGCTATTACAATGCTTCGGGGAGGGGATTTACATTATACAAGGATAATAGGGAATAAAAGCAGTAAATATCCTAATTTTATCTATTACACCCAGTAGGAAGATACAATAATAGTAAAATAATACGAAATTAAATAAACGCGTGAAAAGTAAAAGAAAATTTTTTTGTTGTTTTTTGGTGTAAAATAAAATAAGACCTAAGTCTATTTAACTTTAATTTTAAGAAAAATGTTAAGATAATTAATTAATTTAGTGGGAAAAATAACTAGCCTAATATTTTTGTGATTTTTTGATCTTAATGTTAATTAAAAAGATAAAAAGAAGTCTATGAAAAAACAAAAATAAAATGCAAGAGGGATCCTTCGATCTAAGTAAAAAAGGAGCTTCGACCCAGGGAAGGAATGGAAGCTTCGATTTGGCCAGGAAGTGAGCATGAACAGCCTTTGATCCAGGGAAGGGGATTTCCCTTCAATCCTGGGAAAGATGCCTTCTTCGATTGAGCCAGGGAGTGAGACATGAGTAACCTTCGATCCAGGAAAGGGGGTTGCCTTCGATCCAGGAGGACTATGGGCAGCTTCGATCCAGGGAAGGTGTCTCCTTCAATCTAGGATGCTATGCCTGCAAAAGTATGCTAGTGAAATAAAATGCAGGGCCGGGGTATCGAACCCCAGGCCCTTCGATCCTGCGCGCGCTGGGTCTCTTTAGGCTAAATCTGCAGCAAATGTTAGCAAACGAAGAACATGACATGGGTGCCAAACCCAGTCCCTTTGATCCTGTCTAGGATGGAAAATAGAATGTAACAACAAGTAATGATGTGTTATGCAAATATGAGGTTGGATAGTTTACCCTTTCTTACTAACAGATTGAGTCTTCGATTTGGGCGTTTGCTGGAGGTGAGCACCTTCGATCTGGGGCTTTTGGGCGTGGGCACCTTCGATCTGAAGGGTGGATTTGCTTGGAAAATTTTGGCAACCTTTAATGGATTTTGTGGGCACCCTCTATCCAATGTTTTTTTTTCGTTTCTCCTCCCCTTTGCAACACTTGTGATCTCTTTATATAGAGGGAGTAGAGGGGACAAGAAGGTAAAGTTTTAAACAACCTTGATTGTGTTTGAAATCCATGAATAGGAGTTTGTAACGTTGGCCAAACATATGGGATCTTGTCCCTTTTTGAATTTAATATTGTGTAACTGTCCTTCGAATTCCCTCCTTCGAATGGGCTGCTAGCCTCCTTCGAATGGACCCTTGCAAGCTTCTTCGAATGGACTCTTGCAAGCTTCTTCGAATGGACTCTTTTAGAATGCCAATCGAAGGGCCTTTTCTCTGATGTTTCAATTGAAGGAACTTTTAGGAATGCTAATCGAAGGATCCTGTTGCAAGGCCAATCGAAAGTCTTTGTTCAAATGCCAATCGAAGGCCTTGACATAATGCCAATTGAAAGGCTTGTCATGAGGCCAATCAAAAGGCATTTTGGAGATGCCGATTGAAAGGCACTTAGACCAACTTCAAAATTTGTTGTTTTTCTTCAAGCAAGTGTTTGTAACCACCCATATAAGAGAAGATCTTGTAAAAAATAAGAGGGAAAATTTTGGGGTACAACAGCTGCCCTTGTTCAATCTTCTTAAACCTGAGGATGTAGATTGGCTTGTCTGTCTTTCGTGATCTGAAGGTGGAAGATGATTGAACACTAGAGTTCCTAGAAATTTGCACTCGTCTGAAGTGATATAGTTGGTGAATAATATCGGGAATGGGCTTACATATGCCATTTGGAAAAGGTGACAGGAGACTGTCGGAGATGGGCTTAAAGATGCCATCCATGGAACATGACGGAGAGTCGTCAGATATGGGCTTAAAGATGCCATCCAGAAGACTGTTGATTTCATGAGATACTCCTTTGTGGGGATTCCTGTTCCTGCCATTCGAGGAGGAGTCCGCTGAGGAATGTTGATCTCTATCTTGGAACATAGAGTTTTAGGAGCTTTAGTCGTCCGTTACTCTATTGGGGATTCATCTCTTGATTGAAGAGACAGAAGTGAACTGATATCTGGTCAGGATCTAGGCTTCATAGTGACTTGCTGAGGATGATAAGGTTGACTGCTATCTGGTCGTGCTCCAGGCTTCACAGCGACTTACTGGGGAAATGAGATTAAACTGTTATCTAGTCATACTCCATGCTTCAGTAATTTGAATAGATTAAGCTATTATCTGTTCGGATCCAGGCTTCAACTTGAATCTGAGGTACTACTATCCGGTCGAATCTAGGCTTCATAGTAACTGACAGAGTAAACTGCAATCGAGTTGGATTCCAGGCTTCACAACATCTTATGTTGTTATCTGGTGGAAATCCAGGATTCGTAGTAATTTGCTGGGGAGAATGAAATTAACTGTTATTTGGAAATGTATCAGAAGAAACCTGTGTAGGGCTGTCTCAGGAGGAGTCCGAGTAAGACTACATCTGGAAATTATAAGAAGGAACTTGGGTAGGGTTGCCTCAGGATGAGTCCGTATAAAACTACATCTGGAAATTGTAAGAAGGAACCTGGGTAGGGTTGCCTCAGGATGAGTCTGGGTAAAACTACATCTAAAATGAGAAGGAACCTGGGTAAGGTTCCTTCATGATGAGCCCGTGTAAAGTTTCATTTGAAATAAGAAGGAACCTGGGTAGGGTTGCTTCATGATGATTTAGGGTAAAACTGCATCTGAACTGAGAAGGAACCTGGGTAGGGTTGCTTCAGGATAAGTCCGTGTAAAACATCAGAAGGAGCCTGGGTAGGGCTGCTTCAGGATAAGTCCGTGTAAAACTTCAGAAGGAGCCTGGGTAGGACTACTTTAGGATAAGTTCGTGTAAAACTTCAGAAGGAGCCTGGGTAGCGCTGCTTTGAGATAAGTCCGTGTAAAACTTTAGAAGGAGCCTGGGTAGGGCTGCTTCGGGATAAGTCCGTGTAAAACTTCAGAAGGAGCCTGGGTAGGGCTGCTTCGGGATAAGTCCGTGTAAAACTTCAGAAGGAGCCTGGGTAGGGCTGCTTCGGGATAAGTCAGTGTAAAACTTTAGAAGGAGCTTGGGTAGGGCTGCTTCGGGATAATTCCGTGTAAAACTTCAGAATGAGGGAGAAGGAACCCATGTAAGATTGCTTCATGAGTATCCCGTATAAAGCTGTATTTGGAAATTGTGAGAAGGAACCCGTGTAAGATTGCTTCGTGAAAAGCCCGTGTAAAGTTGTATTTTAGAAGGAGAAGGAACCCGTGTAAGATTGCTTCGTGAAGAGCCCATGTAAAGCTATATTTCAGCAGGAGAAGGAACTCGTGTAAGATTTCCTCATAGAGAGCTCGTGTAAAGCTGCATTTAGTTGTCAGGAGAAATCCGTGTAATATTGCTTCATGTTGAGCTTGTGTAGAGCTGTTGGAAGTCAGAAGAAACCCATGTAAGATTGCTTTATGTTGAGCCTGTGTGAAGCTGTATTTAGTCGCACAAATAATTACTTTATTTTGTTTCAAGAGCTAATCCTAGACCTGTTGAAAGTTTTTGACAATAAATATATGTTGATTGATCTTTCCTGAAAAAGTAATGCATTAGCTGTATGCAATGTCATGATGTATGAAATGCATTGTGTAATGGTGTTCTCAAAATAAATGGTATGCCTTTATACTGCAGATGCTATGATGTTTGTAGAATGACGTATGAATGCAATATGTGAATGTATCAATTATTCTATTGCAGCATTGTTGAACTAGGAAAATAAATCCCTGATTACAGCTGGTGATGAAGAATGTAGGTCTTCAGATTTTGTTGAAGCTGAACTGTTGGAAGATGATCTTCCCTTATTAGAGAAATAAACTTTGCTGGGGAAGGAAAGCTCTATGCACTGCTTGAGGATTTTTTGAAATCTTTTTGGGTAATCCTGAGAAGTTTGACGACTTTACTGAGGAAAACCTGATGTTGGAGCAGTAGCTGGAAATTCCTGTTCTGCCGGGGATACAAAAACACCTGACATCACTAGGTTGTAAGCTAAGGATATGGCGGCGATCTTTTAGTAAGATGCCCCTGCCTCTGTACCTGCTAGAGAAAGTACCTGCCGAGACCTTGTAGATGGTTGAGTGTCATCCCAACTCCGGAGGTTTTGAGTAGATGTTGATCAAGATGATAAGTCTTCTACTAATAAACAAATGACAAGATGGCGGGACATAGTCATACGCTTTAATCCCTAACTTTTTCCTAGACCGCCCTTTCAGTTTTTCAATCCACCGGGATATCCTTTTTTGCCCAATCCTCCTTTTCAGGTTTTCGACTTGCCAGGTGTAGAAATTTTTTGTATATATCCCTAATTTTTTCCCTAACTCTTTTGGTTCGCCGGGATGCTCTTATTTTTGCCTAGGCCAGTCAACTTAGCGGGTCTTTATTCATGTGTAGTCTTTTCTGACTATGTCCATGTTTACAAAGAATTGTCATTGTCCATAGTAGTAAGTGTTGCCACACTTCCAGGAGATGTTTGTTTGATTGTATAAGATTCGCTGCTGGAATTCATGTTCAATTCTCCAAGTGATTCTGATGGAGATCTGTCCTTGGCTATTCGACATTTTTGAGAGACTCCTCGAATCTCGACTTGACTGCCCCAGATCAGCTGGACACCATGCCATGCCCATTGGTTGGAAGTATTTTTCCACTTGAGGTGATCCTTTTCATTGAGAAGGTTTTTGTTCGCTAAATATTCATTGTGTGAATGTCTCTGCCATTTGAATAATTAACCATGTGCAAACAATGTCATTTAAAGAATGCAAAGCTCATATTTGTCTTGAAATTTTTGAAAATACGTTTTTTGTAGTAAAACAAAATTTGCAAGAATGTGATATCAACTCATGATTTATAGCAAACCTTACAGGAGTCAGGATACCTTTGTAACAGTATGCTCTCGAACTAACTCATGCTTCAGCTAGGACTTTTAAGGGTTATAACGTAGTCTGGTTCACGGTTTTAAGAAACAAATGATAAAGGCTCAAATTTTATTTGTACCCACCCATTCTTCGTGATATTCTTCAGTCCTATGCTCAGTTAATTGTGCATTTCGAATCCCCATTGAGTTATGGAATATTGTCCTTGATGTTCCGGTGATGGTTCGGATACTAAAAGTTTCTTTTGATGAGGCAGTCATTTTTGTAATCTTTTTTGTCGAGGATTTGTAGGACCTCTTTGTTTTTTATTTTACTATCCCTGTCTTTTGCCTGAACTGTTTCTTTTTGTGATTACAGTCTGCAGGATGCCCCAGTTTTTCTTTTTCTTAAGTTTCCTTCATAGGTTTTGACTTAACGGGCTTTTATTTTGAGAGACTTCCTGTCTTGACGATTATGCGGAACCATCACCATATTTTGATTTGGAAGGACGTCTTCGATGTCATTCATTGTGTACGAAGCAGAAGATTGCGACTGAATGCGCGTCTGAATTAACTGAGAAACTACCCTGTCCCAGGTTACGATTAAGGGTTTTAATTTGTGTGAAAGAAAAAGTCCTACTTATTTGGCTCAAAGGGGTTGACTAGGGATTATCTTCCTTATAACTCCATTGTTTAGGATTTGAAACAACGCATGTACATCGTCATCAAGGCCTGTTCAAAAGTATATTGTATGGATTGCGGTATCGTTTTCGCCATCCTCCCTCTAAAGGCTTAGAGCTTTTGATCGAGAGTTGAATATCACGAAAAGGAAGTATAAAGCAGTTTAAGCATAATAAAAATAAATTAATTCAAGACAAACATGTGTAATGCATTAATAAAATAATAAAGTTTTGGCATGACAATAATTATTTGAATAAACAAAGAAAATACAACTTGAGAATTCAAATGACAAAAATGCTTTCAATCCTAGCCATGATTTGTCATGGGAGCAGTGACCACGTTGGGAGTCTCAGGAGGGTTAAAATCAATCTCCTTGGCGTCAATCATATTCTGAATCATGTATTTCAGCGTCGAACAATTGTTAGTCGTGCCCAGGACTGCCAGAATGATGGGGACACCTTGCATCAGGATTGTAGTTAGGAGAGGAAGTCTTGGGGTTTATATGAGGTCCTATCAGTGTAATCATATTCGTCCTCATCAAGTGTTGAAATTCTTGAGACAGTGGCATGTTGAGCTTGGTAAATTGTCTCTTCGGCTCATCTTGCCTTTGCTGATTTGACCATTTTTGTGGTCGTTGTACGCGTGCCGAATTAAAGACCAGCACTGCCCCTACAAATTGGTGGTAGTCTGCCTTATTACGACCCTTCTGTACAGCATTGGCTTCCCTCTTACCATCAAATGACTTCTTCTCAACATTAGAAGATGCAGCCATCCGGATCTTCCCGCTCTTGATACCATTTTCGATCCTTTCTCCAGTCAGAACCATCTCTGTGAACCTAGATGAGGAACTCCCAATCAGCAGATTGAAGAATGGGCATGTCAGAGTGCCCATGAACATGTCTACCATTTCACGATCATTCAGAGGGGGTTGTACCCTGCCATCTAGATCCCTCCATTTTTGTGCATATTCCTTGAACCCCTCTCTTGAGCTCATGGACATATTCTGTAGTTGTACTCTAGTTGGTGCCAGGTCCACGTTGTATTGGTACTGCTTGTAGAAAGTAGTATCGAAGTCTTCCCAGGTATGGATGTCAGCTCCTTCTAGTTGATAGAACCAATCCAGTTGAGTCCCAGCCAAACTTTCTTGGAAGAAATGGACCCATAACTTCTGGTCAGCAGTGTGAGGCCGGATCTTCCTGACATAGGACCTTAAGTGCAACTTAGGGCAGGAGACGCCGTCATATTTAGCGAATATGGGGACCTTAAACTTAAGTGGGATGACCACCCCTGGAACCAAGACTAAATCTTCAAAATCCAGATCGGGCACCCTCTGGATCTCCATGGCATTGAGTCGATCCTTCAGTTATTTGTATTTTTCATCAGCGGGAGGATACTGCTCCTCATCATAGTCAGATTCATCTTCTTCAGACGTTGGATTTTTGTCTCCTTCATTTGATTCCTCGTCTTCTTCCTCTTGATTATCCCCTCCCTTTGATGAGGTTGCGAAATATAGAGCTCGGTTAACTGGTCTTCTTCTTTCCACACTCGAAACACGAACTGGTTTCTTTGCCTTCTTAGCCTTCTTTTTGATGAGCAGAGCTCTCAGGTTTTCTTGCCCCTGGGTCAGAGTCAGGAACATTTGTTGGAACTGAGCGTTTTGAGCCTGAAGGTCTTTGATTGTTTGTTCGAGATCCATTTCTTTACTTGCTGAAATAAACAACGAAGAAGATGAGAACCCTGCTTTGAAACCTGTTTATGCAATAACATGTATGATATGCGTATGCAATATTTTCAAGGACTCGCGGGGTAAACAAGAAGATGTCAGCATTTGAAGTTTGTAGCTTTGAGGGAAGAACTTTGTATTGTAGAGTGTCCTTCTACGAGAGTCAAGCTCACCATATCAAGTGGGTCATAGCCCCTGACTCAAGTTGTCGTGTTTTGATCTTTTGACGACATTAGCTAGAGGAAAATAAATCCCCTTGCGCCTTGCTAGATGTCTGATTTATCACAACCTGCATGACAAACCCTTGAGATCCTTGAAATGGTTAAGGACATGTTCTAGGATGATGTTATGATATGTATGCAATACGCTAAGCAAAAGTGTAAGATTATGTAAGCAAGTAAACCCTGCAAGAAATCCAGGTTATTGGATAGTGACTGTAAACAAATCCTGCAAGAAAATCATGTTGTCAGATAATAAAATCCTGCAAGTAGTTCAAGCTGAAAGCAAACAAATCACACAAGCAACCTTAGGTTTATAAGAGAAGATCTTGTAAAAAATAAGAGGGCAAATTTTGGGGTACAACACTCAACGCTTATAAGATTTTGATCAATTTCAGGAACATACAACACATCAGAAATGAACTTTGTACCTGAAGAGGTTGAGATTGCTATTGTTCCTTTTCCTTTTACATCAATATAGTGGCCATTTCCAACCTAAACTTTCGATGAACTTACATTGCTTAGTTCTCTGAATAAACCCTTGTTATCTGTCATGTGGTTAGTACAACAACCATCAATCAGCCAATTCTCACTTGATTCGATGCTAGAGAAACATGTTGCAACGAACAAGTGATCCTCCTCCTCTTCTTCTTGATCAACAACCTTTGCCTCATCGCTATGTTGTTGATTCTCGTTCTTACATATAACAACTTCATCTCCCATTTGATTACACTTAGTGCACTTAACATTAGGTCTTCTCTAACATCTAAATGATGGATGGCCTTTCTTTCCACAGTGTTGACAAGGTCAATAATATTTTCTTCGAATTTCATTCTTTTCTTTTGTATTGGTTGATGTTGAGCCTACTCCAATTTCA
Source organism: Vicia faba (assembly GCA_948472305.1). NCBI lineage: Eukaryota > Viridiplantae > Streptophyta > Magnoliopsida > Fabales > Fabaceae > Vicia > Vicia faba. Next base: position 1,243,015,367 of record OX451736.1, read on the forward strand.
CCAAAATCTTTCTTGATTTTTCCCACATTTTGATGCTTGACTGCTAAAGCTCCTTTAACAATTCCTTCTTGCCTCATGGCCCTTCGTTGCTCTTGTGCTTGCAAGGCATGAATGACTTCTTCCAAAGTGATTTTACATAGATCATTTGTGTTCTCTAAAGAGGCTAGAGATGCCTCATATCTTTCAGGCATGGTAACCAAAAATATTCTACAATTCTAGAATCAGCTAATCCAGTGCCAAGTAATCTAACTTTGTTTGCAATAGAAAGTAATTTGCTGAGTATTCTTTTATTGTCTCAGACTCTTTCATTCTCTGCAACTCAAATTCTCTCATCAGATTCAGCACTTGCATGCTTCAAATTCTCTCATCCCCTGCATATTCTTCCTTCAAATAGTCTCATATTGCTTTTGGTGTTTTGAAGGTCATGATTTTAGTAAAAATTGTTTCTGAAACACCAGCAAAGAGACATGATTTTGCTTTTTAAATATTTTTCTCCTTGTGATATTTCATCTAAGCCATAGTAGGATTATTCGGCAGCAGAGAGATTTTATAATCCTCTTCCATGGCTTCCCAAGCGTCCAAAGCTTCTAGGTAAGATTCCATTTTAACTGCCAAAATGTTATAGTTGTTCCCATCAAAAGAAAGGAGGGGTAACTTTTGAAAAACTTGACTCATCATCCATTTCACAGGTCCCTCAAGAAGAGAGCTCTAGATACCAATTATTGTTAATTGAATAAAAATAGTTGCAAAAAAATGAACAGGAGAGAGGAGAAAATAAATGCTTTGATTCATATAATTGGTCTGATACACAAACTTAACATGCACACCCTCTTTTACATAGGTTCACAAAGCTAAAACTTCCAATAACTACCACATTACAACACTATAACTAATTAAAAAACTGAACAGCAGTTACTAAATTTAAAAAACCAATTAAGGTGTATTCTTTTTGGAGGCATAACTTAGTTTGTTTGACACAACTACAAGGTTATCAATATGAATCTTTATTACAGTGATTTGATACATTTTTTTGCTTGAGTTTACTTGTTGAATTCAAGCAAACAAAACGATATGAGTTGGCAATAGTTACTTTACCATAGTATCAACAGACATTATGGTCCATTCTCCTGGTTATTTGTGTATTATTTTCCCTTTAGGATCAATTGGGAGCCAATCTGAATAGTGAACAAGATAATAGGGTCAACTTCAATGGACAACGTTATCAAGTAGATAATCATCACATTTAGCTCTGCAAATTGCTAATAGTTTGGAATTCATTTTGCAGAACATGCTCAATCTCATACGTATAGCTTCAACTTGCACATATACAATAAATGAGTTTGTAAGCTACAAACTTCAGTTTGCACTAAAATGTAGTATAATAATATTTTATCACTGAAGACCAAAAACAAGCAATGCTCCAACACCACCTAAACCAGCCACAAGTCCAATAATAACTCCAATTGGAGGCAACCCTCCACCCCCGACTGCTCTTCCGGTGTTAACATCATATGGAGCAAACCTCTTTTTCGGCGCTTGACATTGTGGACAACCATATGTGTCCGGCTGCAATAACATAAATAGCATTCAAATAACAATCATATGTAAAGAACTACAAAACACGGCCGGATACGACACTGACACTTAGACACTTAGACATCTGACACATTTTCAATATGAAGTGACAGTGCAATATAGATCGAGAAGATAAAGCCTGGCGGACTTACCTGGTCATCAAAGGATTTTGGTAAGAAGTATATGTATCCACAGTCAAGGCAAATATGAGTAGCTCTAGCCTGCATGATTATGATTAACCATTTGAATCATGTAAAGAAAAGGTATAGGCAGGAATGAGAATTATTCCATACTGAAAAATGATTCTTGCCTTTTGAGATTCTGTCAATTTTCTCCCGAAGCGAGGAGGAGCAGGACGCTTCGGAAGCCTTTTAACATCTACATCAGCACCCCTTCATAACAAAAACATGAAAATATTCAAAGTGTTATGCCATTGCAGCTGTTATGTAACTGATAAACAAACTGAACTTATTAGAAATACTAGTACTTTCACTAAGAAAATGAAACAAAGATTATAGCAAAAGGCAAGAAAATACCTGCTGACAACAAAGTAGACAGAATCAGGCTTAGCTTGGATTGCAGTTTTAGTGAATCCAAGCTTATCTGCTGGCCATAATTCATCTCCAAAGAAACTGCTGGTATAAAGAACTTGATCCCCTGACTTTAACCCTGCTCTTGCTGCATTTCCCCCACCTTCAACTGCCTAAACAAGATAATAATCATCTTCATTAACAAATTCAAATCATTCCCTTCAAACATCATCATACATGTATCGGTGTCTGACATTGACACATGTCAAAGATCATACACTAACACACACATCAGAAAGTAAAATATATGAATGTAATCACATGTAACATGTATCCGTGTTTGTGTCAAACACTGACACGTGTCGAAAATCAGACACGGTTTTAATCTGAAGAGTCTGTTTTATATGAAACCAGGTCTGTAATTACATTGAATTAATGAGAAAGTGAGCAAGATACTGACAGTTATGACAACACCACCACCATTCTTTTGGCCTAAAGTGAGACCAAGTGGCTTATCAACTTCAGCCTCAATTGTCTTAGAAGCTCCAGCAGTTTTTGCAGTGATCTCGAGTCTCCTTCTAGCAATGGAGGAAGAGCCATTTTTGTTGTCACTATAGAAAGATCCTGAAACACCCCTTTTGGCTTCATGAAGTGAGAGTCCTAGCAAAGAAGTTTTCTGCAGATAAACACATGCAAGAATAAAAAATATCAAAAGACATGATTATAAATTGTACTTGTAAATCATGCAAAGAAAAGAACAGTACCTGGCATGGAGGAGTGAGTGTCTTGGAAGGTGTGAGATGAGAGTTTTTGATTGTGGTGAAGGTGGCAGAACATGAAGATGAGGTACCTGCAACCATAGATGACATGGTTTTTTCGTGTGTGGTAGACACAAGCTTGGTTGAGTTGGGGTTGGAAGAGAGAATGTTATTTTTATTTTGAAAAAAAAAAAGATAATATTTGTCTGGTGGTGGATGGATATGAAGACACCAAAGCACCTCACTTCGTGTTTTGATATGTTCCTCTAAATTGAAATATTAATTTAGGCTATGGTTAATTTTCACAACTCAAGCATATAAACCTAATACAGAATAACTATTTATATATCTAATAGGTTCTTTAATTTTAAGATTATAAATAAATATTTATATCTAATACTCCCTCCATTTTAAAATAAATGGATGTCGTTTAAGATTTTTCACACAAATTAAGGAATACAATGATATTGTCATAAGACATTGCATATTTATAAAATTAATTCTATTAAAATATTGGAAGTAGTATAGAAAATAAAAAGTAAATAGTACAATTGAAAAAATAGTAATCATTACTACATTGGAAAGTGAGAACGACACTCATTTTAAAACAATTTTTTTATTATTAAAACGACAGTCACTTTAAAACAGAAGGAATAGCTTTTCTCAAGTTCTAAAATGGGAAATACTTTCTCTTTACCTCTAAAAACCGAAAAATATTTTTGTTGTATTTAGAAATGTATTTCTGAATAGACCTAAAATAACATCACAAGAGATGTTGCAAGTAAAACATTTTTATTTTGGTTAAAAAATTTATTCAGAAATATATCTCCGAATTTCAAAAATACATTTTTGTAAAATATTGTCACCCTTCAAAATTTGCAGCAATTTCTTGAGAGTGCATATCTTGGCACCTAATGTAGGAGAACTCATTCATGAAGCAGCTATTGCAGGTTTTTCATATACAAATTAACTTTTTATTTACATCTATGTGTATGCATAATAAGAGAAATGATTGTGTTATTTTTATCATTGTCGAATACATTTTTTCCTTATTTGATGATGTTGTTTTACGATTTTGAAATATTGCCACTGAAAAAATTATCGGATCGAGTCGCGAACTAGGTCACTCTCTTTAAGACAATTCATGGTACTGTCCAAAGTTATACAAAGCAATCACTCAACTAAGTCGCCTCCAAGATAAAATAACTTAGTTCTATATTGTACGATTACTACGTATACAGTAAATAACCAGTCTAGAAATACACCTTCTGATGGCCCAAAAATCAGACGAATATGGTATAAACATCACTCATAATATCTGATATATAAACCAGTCGTAATAATTCCTCAAACAATGAGAAATAAATAACTCTCCAATAGAATTCAATAATGGTCATTTGATCACTCTAAATAATTTCTCAATGATAAATTCAAATAATTATCTAAAGAGAATCCAAAAGTTAATACTTTTAATTTCTAAACTCAAACGAGGTGAAATTAAAATAATTCTCTAAAGAGAATTCAAGAAAATACTCGGAAAATTCAACGGGTAGAAAGAAAGGAGCAAAATTGACGCTTCGACAATTCGAAAGACGCGGAGTTATGAGAGTGATGAAGAAAAAACTCAATAGAAGTTTTTGGTGTGTTTTTGAATGAAATAAGTTATTTTCTTATATAATGAAATAAGCTAGATAAGATATCTCACCTAAATAATGTGGGACTAAAGAATTTTTCAACTAACACACAATGTGGGACTTAAAGAACTTTTTCAAATCTATCTACATGTATTGGAATATTGACATAATGTTCCAACAATCCCCCACTTGAATTTAAAAAGTGTTTCAGAAGTAACGTCAACTGTTTCTAAGATTGTGCGTAAACAAAGGTGTCTACCACTTAAACCTTTACATAGCAAGTAGAATTTTGATTCAAAAAGAGTGGCACAATTGTCTTGAACTCTATCTCAGACATCAAACCCGCACACAACCTTTTCTTGAAGTGTATTTTAATAGTCCATGCTTTAATGACCCTACATGTGTATCTCGATTTAGTGAAAGTTTTAGGAATTTTTCCTCGAAATTCCATAGGAACCAACCTAAGTTTCAGAATCACATAGGTGAGTCTATCAAGAGTACTCTTGTATCTAGGTACTCCCTCATACAGAGTATAGATCTTATTAAGAGTTTCAATTATCTCATCATATTTTCGCTTTAGGATTCATGCTTCTCTTATTTATACTAACATGATCACGTCGTATTATTCACTACTTGTTATTACACATTAAACCTATTTCTTGGGATCTCTAGTCTACTAGGTGGGATTACCATCACGAGTAACTCATTTTAGGCATTAGTCATATCTTCTTAGATGTATTATGAACTTTCTTTCTAACTAATCCTTTCATCAAATGATCTGCTAAATTTTCATCAGTGTAAACATGATTCATTCTTACAAATTCTTTAGAGATACAATCTCTAACTGTGTTGTTATTCCTCCTTATTTGATGTCTCTTACCATTATAATAACGATTCTCAATTTTTGATATAGTCGCAGCACTATCGTAATAGATCAACACAATTGGCATATTTTTTTCATAAAGGAATCTCAACTAGCAAGCATCTCAACCAACTTGCTTTTTCACTAGTAGTCTCTAATGTTATCATATCAGACTCAATTGTGGACTGAGCCAAGATAGTTTGTTTCTTTTATTTCCAAGATACAAAATCTTCAACTATATTAAATATATAGCCACTTGTTACTTTAGAATCATCAGATAAGGTGTTCCAATATGCAATACTGCATCATTCAAGTACATTAGGAAATCTCTAATAATGTAGACCAAGATTCATGGTCCTCTTAAGATATCACATGACTCTCTCAATAGCTTTCCAATGCTCATTGTTCGGTCTAGTATAAGTAGTGGCATGCCTATGACTGCCAATGATGCTCTCAAACTCATTTTGTCTAACATTGTCACCAATGTTCTTAAATAGTTTAACACTGTGATCATATAGTGTGCAAATAGATTTACAATTAAAGTAGTCATATTTCTTTAAGATCTTCTCCATATAGTGAGATTGATCTAAACAAATTCCTTGTCCAGATCTAGTGAACTTGATACCAAGAATCACATTACTTTCTCTGAGATCTTTCATGTTAAAGTTGTTTCACAATAATGATTTCATATCATTATTGTCATGAAGGTTTGATCCAAATATGATTAAGTCGTCTATGTAGATACATATGATAGTGTAAATATGATTCTCTGATTTGTAATAAATGCATTTGTCACTTTCATTCACATTGTGCTCATTCAATATCATTAAGTTATCAAACTTTTCATTCTATTGCTTTGAAGTTTGTTTTAGCCATACAAATACTTGTCTAACTTAGAGAGCTTATTTTCTTGCCCATGAATCACAAACACTTCCAATTGATCCATATAGATTTCTTCTTCTAAGTCAAATTTTAACAAAGTTCTCTTAACATCCATTTGGTGTATTCTTGGGTTATAAATAATAGCAATTGAAATGAGTATCCTAATGGATGTAATTATAGTGATTGGAGAAAAAGTATCAAAGAAATCTATATTTTTCTTTTCCTAAAACCTTTGGCTACAAGTGAGCCTTGACTTAGCAATTGTTCCATCAAGTTTTAGTTTATTTCTCAAAAATCCATTTACTACTGATTGGTTTGCAATCAGGAGGCAAGTCTACTATGTGTCAGGTCATGTTAGATTCTATAGAATTTATCTTATCGTTAATAGCTTCTTGATATAACTCTGCATCCAGAGATGACAAGGCTTCTTGAAGATTTATTGGATCTTCTTCTACTCTATATGCCACATAATCGGCCTCATAGTTTTTAGCAACTCTTACATATTCAGTTTGTCGAAGTTTTGTTTCTACTCCGTTGTTGCTTTATGTGCTTCTTATCATAAGAATCTGATTTGATTCAATTCCCCCACTATTTCTCGATTTGAAAGAAAATTTATCTTCAGAGAATTCAACATCATTTGATTTTATGATCACTTTAACATTTTGGTCAAAAGACCTATATGCCTTAATATTTGTTGCATACCCAATGAATACACATACATAGGCTATACTAGCGGGTTTAACTCACTTCAGATCCAGAATTCTAACATAAGTCAGACAACCCCAAGTTATAAAGTAAGACAAGTTCGATGGTTGTCATACCCTAATTTTTACCCCTAAAATTCCACCTTTATTTACATTATTGAATAGCATCAAGGCATTGTACTTAAAGATTATAGTTTTGGCATCATCAAATGAAAATCATGATTTAGGGTTTCTAAATTGGACTTCAAGATGCATCATTAAGGATTATCAATATCATTATTCCATGGTCCTCAAAGTGGTTCAATATACTCAACATTGACCAATATTCTAGGGTTTCATTGTTTTTAAAAGGAGATTGATTCAATTAAAAAAAGTCAACACAAATGCATAAAAGTTAAACTTTGACTTTAGGATTTTTTGGCCAAAATGGACCATTTCAATTCAAAAGTTCAAGAAGTATGATGATTGATTGATTTTTATCAAGGAAATCATGGAAAATCAAGAAGTTTGTGAAAATTATTCAAATTGATAAATTTAGAAAAATTCTATGTGTCAAAATTTCATGTTCATGGTAGTGACTTTTCAATGTTGTAACTTTCTTCTCAAGCATCCATTTTGAGCAAACAAGGGTTGCAAATCAAGATCACATGCCATACTAAATCATGGTGAAGAGTTTTAGTACAAAGGCATTCCACAATTTATTATTGGATCATGGCAAAATGAGATGTCAAAATTGTCAAAATTGCCAAACACTTAGAAAGTTTTATGTGTAAATCAGCTTCAACTTTGATTTTTGATGGCAAGATTTCTCCTTGATGCAAGATGTTTCTAAAAAAGTGTTCAAAATCAAAGTTGGAGTCCATGATCTTATCTTTACATTGATACTAAGAGCAAGAATTTTGGTTTCTTGAGCATGAAGTTATGTTGGAGCCAAGTTGCCATGGTAGAGTTGTTTAACAAGGCAGATTACAAGTCATTTTTCATGTCCGAATTTCATGCTTTTTTTTGTGGCCTAAAACACACCATGTGCCTTATACCATTTCCACCACCTGCTGCATAGCAAGCGTTACCTCTGTACCATAATACACTTCAAGCACTGCTTCCAAACTTTACCAAAAATAATGCAACAAAAAGCTACAACATAAAGCATTATTCCTAAAATTTCAAAAATTGATTTTTGCACCAAAGCATGCCTAGAATTGGTCACTAAGTTTTCTCTTATCCACACTCCCTCCAAGCATCAAAGACAACTCTATCCAACCCTAAAAAACAATGCTCAAAGTGCTCATCCAAGCCTAAACCAAACATAAGCCATAGTGTACTTTTTTTGTCATTTTTGTTTGAATCAAACCGATGAGGAACCTACAAGATTTGGCCTTGATACAAACCTGATTCCTAAACTAAATGAAGTCTCTTTAAAATCCAAACTCATGTTCATTGTCTCAACGCACAAAAATCACATACTAAAAAAACTCCATTTTTCTCCAAAATCCATTTCTTTGAATCTTACATTCCTTGCAAGCTTTTGTTGATTTTTCTTCACAGTCATCGTCTACACATCACATATAACCTACTGTATGCAATAGATCACACTTGTAACCTCTAATTCGAGCCATACAACCTCATTTTCTTTCACTTGTAACTTGACTTGGGTAGAACAACTCAGAGAGATTCAAGGAAAAGTAGGCATAGTGTTATGTTCTTGGAGGTGTAAGGAAGATAAAGGGATCATTTTCATACTTCTGTAAGAGCTTTAGAATGGGCCTCAGACTCACTCCAATAGGTACTTTTTATCACACTCTGCTCTTGTACAATTAGGCATCACTTTGATCTATTCTTGTTGCAGTTATGTTCATTTTGATGTGTTGATTGAAATCCCTAAACTTTTGAACATTGATTGTTGATGTATGAGATGTAATTTCATTTTGAAATATTAGGTTTTTCTGGTTTTTTTGCTTGCGTGCGTATTTTACAGTATGATTCAATGAAATTAATGGCCATATTCTTGATCCATTTAAATTTCGAGTGAACTGGTATATTCACATATCTTTTTTTATACAAAAATTTGTTTTAGCCAAGGTTGATGAACCAGTTTAAAACACGAAGAAGAAGAAGAAGAACATGGCGCTGGTTTTGGTTTTAAAATTTTGTGTTGTCAAGTTTTGATTGGATAACGCATTGTGTTTTTCTTTTTATTATTTTAAAATGAATATATAAAGTAATGAAAAGGCTTGGGTGCAGTGGTAGGGCGAGTGCTTGGTAACTTGCATGTCCTGGGTTTAACACCCATGTGAGACCTTTTTATCACTTTGTCCATTTTCTTTGTTTTATTCATTTCTTTTTCTTTTTTTTCATTTTATTTCTTTTGAATTTCTTTTCATTTGTTTTTTATGATTTTTATTTTATTTAATTCCCACTATTTAAAATTCCAAAAAATATAGTGTTTATTTATTTTAATATTTTATTAAGTTTCTTATGATTTTCTTTTATTTTTCTTTTTTGACTTCTTTTTGTTCTTGATTTTATTTTACTTACCTAATTTACAATATTTAATAAAACCAAAAAAAGAGTTCTTATTTTTATTCTATTTTTTATACTAGTGTATTCATAATATTGTGCTTCTTTTTTATCCTTTGATGATTTTATTTGTGACCTAATTGTTGATCATGCTTAGTTGAATACCATGTTTGCCTTAGTTGATTCTTTATTATGTATTTGATGAGGCAACTTGTTGATGATTACTTAAATAATTTTGACTTAATTTGTGATCACACTTATTTGGAGATTTCCAAATACCTTAAGCTATCTTTGGATTTTAACTTTTGATAATATGTCATGACATGTCTTGATTTTTTCTTCCTACTACTTTGAGACCTCTCTTTGATGATCCTTGATAAGATGTTAGCATTTGAATACATAATGATATGTTTGAGTGTTTGAGTTTTTGTTTTGTTAAACTTTTGTCATGTATGATTGTTTTATCTTGAGGCTTGAGGTTTTCACTTTTAGGATGTTTATTTAGAAGCATGAGTTAGGGTTTCCATTTTGATGTTGAAACTTTGTGGAAATTGTTAATACTTTACACTAGATGCCTTGATTTCTATTGAGTTATCCTTAAGACATTGCCATGTTTAAGTTCTTCCATTAATTCATGTGTTGGTGTTTGATTTTTGGTTTTATGCTATGCACATGATGCCATGAACTCCTTTGATTTTTTTCTTGTGACTTTACCATTTTACTTTACTTGATATCTTTGAAACTTTGAAATGTTGGTTGTGATACTTGTAAGTGAATGTTCATCTTGAGTTTGCTTCTCTCTTGAAGTTTTTGTGTCAATCTTATTTGATGTCTTGACTTGATGCTTTCTCTTTGCAAGTTGTGATACCTTTATTGATGTGATATAGGCTTGATGCATGATTAGGGTTCCAATTTATGGTTATTATAGTTATTTTCTTTTAAGGTGATTTTGGTTGTTTGAAAATTTATAAATGCCTTAATGCCTTTATTATCCTTGTCATGTCTAAGTGTTTCCATTAGTTCATGTGTTGATGATTGGTTTTTGGATTTGTACATGTATTTGAGTTTCATGATGCTTGTTCTTTAGATGCCATGCTCTTGTTTAGACTTGACCTAATTATTTGATGGTTCTTATGTTGATTCCTATGATGTTTGCGCTAGGGCTTCACTCAATGCATGATTAGTTCTTGTTTATGATGATTGATTTTGATCACCTAACCATTTATTGATGGATGTTTTTCATGTGTTGCTTGTTAATAAAACCAAGGGAAGGGGATTGTGTGTTGACTTGTTGTAATGTGATTGTCTCTTGTATGTTTGTTGTTTCCTTTACCCATCTTTGTTTTGTACTTGGTCCTTAAACCCTAATATTTTCAAACTTTCACCTCTTTTAATAAAAAAACTTTGACATTAGGTCATTGCATTTTCAAACTTTTTTTCTTTAATAAATGCTTCAAAACATCTTAAGCGTATTAAAATCTTTTCATAAGACTAAAATAACAAAACTCATTCAAAACTTTTGTCACTTTGGTTTTTCACTTTAAAACATTTTCCCAAATATTAGACACAAGTCCTTTTCATAGTTGAGATGTAATTATCCTATCCCCATAGGAATGGTTGAAGTAAATATTGATTCTTTTCCACTTGAGGGAGTTATTGGCATACATGTTGATTCTATATCCAAGTTAGAACCCTTCCTTCATGATGATGAAAAGATTCATCTTCTCATACTTGTGGGTTGATTAGTTGAGTATTCTCTTTAAGATGACAAAATGTATCTACATTTAAAATCAACCAAAACAAACCCTTTTGTTATTGTACCCCGAACTATGAGATTTTGATCCTTCATTGGTACGTAGGCATAAGACTTCATGTCTTTATAAACACAAACAATAAAAAACTTTTCTTTTCTCATCCCTCCACTCTTTTGCAACAACTCTTTTTTAGCCAAATACAGAGATTTTCAAAGAGGTTCCTGTGGAGTACCGTAGATGTCTAGGGTTCTAATACATTCCCTATACATAACCAACCCCCGTACATAGATCTTTGTTTTATTAGTTTTGCTTTAAAAACTTCTTTGGGTTTTATTCGCTCGTTTTCCATTCCCTTGAAAATAATAAAGTGAGGTGGCGACTTTCACTTTACGAGTTAAGTTAATCTCATAGCTTAATCTCAATTTTTCATCGCTACAGTTGTCTTTTCTTCAATATCTCATAAGGAGCAATCTTATTTTTAGACTTGGGAACTCTATTTAGGACATACCAAACAGTCAATAAAAATCCCCCACCGGTGAGAAGTGGCATCCATATTCAACATAATTGCAATGAAAAGTTCAGTAAGAGTTCTATTCTTTTTTTTCTTCTGTTTTACCATTCATTTCAGGAGAATATGGTGCAATTATTTCATGTAAAATTCTATGTTATTCATAAAATTCATTAAATAAAACAAAATCATACTCAGTTTCCCTATCACTAAGGACTCTTTAATCTTCTAAATTAATTTCCAATTTTGTTCACATAAGTCTAAACATATCAGATGTTTCACTTTCATTCATAAAAATATAATTCTTAGTGATGACGTACTAATCTACCCCAATAGACTCATTAAGCACGCCTTATTCATAAGAAAATCATAAACAAGATTCTTTATAATCTCAGAAGTATGCATGACATCCTTCAATATTAAAGTCTTTTCTAAGGTGGACTTCAACTCCACTTATCCAATACTGACAACATTAGTGGTATGGAAAACTTCCAACAACACTTTCTTATTTTTTAGTATTCGTGTTTTTAACATTTAAACATAATACGATCATAACAAACATGATGAGAAGCGCTCGTGTCTGTCCACCAACCATGTTGATTTTAGTGATCATAGTAATAAGTTTCTCATCATTCAGATTAACTCGTGCATTAGAGGCAACTCGAGTTTAGGTCTACTTTTACATCTCTTAACCATATGACCTGATTTTCCACTTTTAAAATAATGGAAACCAACGTCATTTCTTTGAGGGGCTGGTTATTGCCTAGCAATTGTATCAATTGGGGCCATATAAAGGTTCTCATTCTTAATATGGTTCATAGTGTTGTGGTTTTGATTCTTTACTGGTTTTCCATATGGTTTTAGAACTCCACCAAATTTATTTTTGTTGTTTAAAATAACCAAGACTTTTTCTTTTTTTATCTTGTCTCTGACATTTTTCTTCAATTCGAAGGCGAATAATTAGACTCTCAATTACAATTTCTTTAATTTTTATAGCAAAGCAAAATTTTGGAATTTTTTTAACTTTGGGGAAGATTGTCAATAATAAAAGAAATTTGAAATTGTTCATCTAAATACATACCTCCAGTGATGATCTAATGAGCAATCTTTTAAATTTTGTAACACTCAGCCTCCACAGACCTTTCATCTACCATCCAATACTTCAGATAGCTGCTAACAATATACTTTTTTGCTCCAGCTTTTTCAATATCATACTTCTTATTCATAGCCTTTTAAACCTATTTTTCAGTATCACAATTGTTGTAATAATCATACTAACCATTTACGAGTCCATTCGGAATGTGATAATCATTCTATTTTTATAAGGATATTTATGTCCTTAGATGTATATCCTTTGCTTTAATCTTTGCACTAAATTTAGATTCATAGGAATTAATTGTTCCATCTGAGCCCACCAATTTCTTTCTATTAGTATGTTCGATTGATCCAAAAGAAATAATAAAAAGGGCATCTGCCAAAACATTGACAAACTTCTTTATGGTTAAGAAAACTCTCATTTTTTGTCTCCAACATGTAAAATGCATTCCCTCAAACTCGAACAGTTGTCCGAGACAATCGTGGAAGCACTAATAATTTCTACGGTAGTCATGCCAGTTCAAAACATCTTAAAATTTTTGTTTTACAATTTTGAAATATTGCCACTGAATAAATTATAGGGTCGAGTTGTGGACTAGGTCACTCTCTTTAAGAAGTTTTATGGCACAGCCCAAAGTTATGTAAAGCAGTCACTCAACCACACCGCCTTTAGGATAAAACAATTCAGTTCTATATTATACGATTACTACTTGCACGATAGATAACCGGTCTAGAAATACACTTTATGAAGGCACAAAGACCAGTTAAATATTGTTTAAAAACCACTCATAGTATCTAGTATTAGACCAGTCGTAATAATTTTTCAAACAATGAGAAATTCAAATAACTCTCCAAGAGAATTCAGTAATGGTCATTTGACCAGTCAAATAATTTCTCAATGAAAAATTCAAATAATTCTCTAAAGAGAATTAAAAAATTAATACTGATAATTTCTCAACTCAAACAAGGTGAAATTAAAACAATTCTCTGAAGATAATTCAAGAAAATACTCGGAAAATTCAATTAGTACAAAGAAAAGCAGAGAAGTTGGCGCTTAGACAATTTGAAATACACAGAGTTATGAGAGCGAGGAAGGAAAAACTCAATAGAAGTTTATAGTGTGCTTTGGAATGAAACAAGTGATTTCCTTATATAATGAAATAAGTTAGCTAAGATATCTCACTTAAGCAATGTGAGACTGATGAATTTTTATACTAAGACACAATGTGGGACTTTAAAAACTTTTTCAAATTCATCTCCCTATATTGAAATATTGACATAATGTTCCAACAGATTAGCAATCCTATAATCTTATAATTTTGACGATTGGGTGAAAATAATTCAATCCCATGCTTCTGACCAACATGTTCATTGACCCCTATAATTTATTTTATCTACCCAATTCACTCCTCACTTTGCATTTGAGTAGTAAATTTAGTGTTTCACTTAATAATCAATTGTTGTAGAATTTTTTAAGGGTGACAACATACGGAAGTACTTATAATGTTAGGAAGTTAATAAAGGAGGCCAGCTAATTATGTCAAAATATGGAAAGTATTAAGGACCCTCGGCAGAAGGATCTTCAACTTATCAAACGTGTCAACCCAGAAGCACTCAACAAAGCTTGGTAAGCTTAGTTTGGAAGAATATCAAGAATATATCCATAATATTATGATCGCTCTCTCCTATAAACATGTCTAAAATTTCAAAAAGAGGATTTCAAGATAATGGTTAGATTCGATAGGGTCACTAGTCGTCAAGGACTTAGAATTATTTTATAAGTCCCAATATCAAGAAAGCAAAAAAGTTCCTTAACAAATGCTATAGGAACAGAGTCAGATAAGCTTGAGGGTGTTTGTGAAGTTCAAAGCATGTTGAAAGACAATTATCAACATGATGTCCAATTCCTTAACAATTACTTTACTGAAGATGCAGGAAAGTAAGTTAGAACATGGATGTTCAAGTGTGCTAATCGTGTCTGATCTTTTAGGGAGGAATCGCTGTTGACATTTAACTTAGAGTAGTATAAATAGTAGACTCCTTCATTGTATTCAAGGTTGAAAAATATATAGAACTATATATATAGAACTGGAGTACTTGAGGCAAATAGAAAAATATTTTGTGAGGAACATGTAGGAGTATGCGTCCTTTTATTATATTTGTCTTTATGTTTCCTTAAACGGAACATTCTTACTTTAATGTCATTTACTGCACATTATCATTAATGTCATTTATTTCACTTTTCATTCATTTCTCTCATCCAAACTCTTCTTCAATTAAAGTTTTTGTCTTTTTGTAAACATGCACAATCAATTCGCAAACACACATTTTCTCGTACATTCAATTTGCACAGATTGCTCTCGAGATTTTTCGAGTTAATCTCACAAGCTAATCAAACTCGTGATTGTTCGCCAAAAACACCCGTGAACAACTTTCAGACAATTTTTTAGGCAAAATAGGGGTGTCTCACTTACGAATTACTAAAATGTGTATAAAAGGTGTGTTCGGAGAAGTATATCTAGATTATAGTGAAAGTTGTGATTTTTCACCGTGGTGGGGGAGCATTCTATAGGGGTGGAAAAAGTATTTCCCTTCTAAAATTACTTTCAAACTAAAGGTTGTCCTCAAGCTGACCCATTGTTGTTGAAAGCTCCAACTCTATTTCTTAGCAGCTTGGGCTTAGAAGTGCAAGCGGGCCAAAGTGTGAAGATTCAACAATGGGTTAATAGAGGACTTTAATGATTGTACTTTTCAAATTACACTCAATCATCTAAATTGTTTATTTAAATATAATTTTATATTTCATATTATTACAAATCAATACTTGAATTATTATTTTATATGTCAGTTAATTAAAAGAATAATGTGTATTTAATTATTAATTTGTGTCTTAAATATCCTATGTACACATGGGTTATTTAAGAACACTTTCTACAAGTGGGATAATCTTTATATTAGGTTGTAGATGTTTCAACAATCAGTTATTATTTATAATTGGTATTCTAATTAGTCGTTCTCGTTGTAAAATGTTGTCTTATGTAGTGTTATAATTGTAAAAGACCCCGCCTAGAGCGGTGACTTTAAGCTGGCCTAGGAAGATTGTTGGACTTGAAACTTCACACACAAAAAAGGGGGAGGGGGGGGGGGGGGGGGGGGGGGGGGGGGGGGGGGGAGGTGAATTGTGTGGTTTAGAAAAACTTGGATTTGAAAACTTTTGACAAGTTAAATCATAGTTTAAAAAACATTTTCAAAGACTAAGCATCGGAAAGCAAATAGCATAAAGTAAATAGTTAATGAAAGAAGAAGTACACAAATATTTATAGAGGTTCAGTTAAATCTAAAGGAGTCACTCCTTTCCCCATGACTTGTTCTTGAGAGTTTCCAATAATACTTGAGAGCTTTTAGTAGGAAAGACTCACGAACCCCTTATACAAGGAAATGATAGTTGACCTTCAACCAAATATTAAGATGACAAATATGGGTGTTTGCGTATTTTCTTTAATATATTGCTGAGAATGAAGTGATCAATCTTTTCAATGGTGGATTAAAGCGGTTAATCTCCTTTCCACAAACACGGACCTCGGAGCGGTTAGTCTTCAAGTTCCAAAATATTTGAGCTCAATTCCTCTGGTTTTATCAGGAGAAACCAAACAACCTATGAGATTTTGACCGAGCTAATCTGTAACCTATGAAGATTTTAATACCATGCTAATATTCAACCTATCTTGGTTTTAACCAGGATAATGAAGAACTAATGAATATTTTAGCAGTGGCTAATATTACACCAACACCTAGGACTGATCACACAATCCCCAATCTAAGCTTTTATCGGGTTCAGCTTCAAACCACAAATAATCCCTAATTGGATAGTATTCAACCAAGGTGTATATAAAAGACTCTATTGGTGAGTTTTACAATTCTACCCTTTCTATAATTACAAAAGTATCCTCACTCACAAATAAACTCTTCTCACAAAAGTATTTGACTATAACATCTAGTGAGAGAAAGTTAAAATAAAACCGCAAGAGAGAGACGGAGTGAGTGAGAGATGGTAGTGTCAAAACACAATTCTGGATGATTTGAAATGAGAAAAGGAGCCTATATTTACATGCTTAAGGTTTTCCAAAAAAGGAATTTGCAATCAATTCATTTTTCCATTATCTAATTGATTATACATAAATGCTAATCGATTAAATGCTCAAAAAAAATCTATCATAAGTTATCAAAATGGAAGTTTAAGATATATAGTCGTTGTATAAAATCAGGGCGTATTCAAGATATATTGGGCCTCAATTTTGTGCAAATATAATCCACTGGATATTTTTTCTAATCGATTAGAAGAGTCAAAATTTCGCCCATGGCTTATTTCACTGCTCCCAGTTCATCTGATACAATTTCCATATGTTTTTCAAAGAGTGTTCTTTTGGTAAAGCATTTTGAAAAAGGTTTTAGTGTGTGTGCTTATAGCCTTATACTTTTATGGAAAATCCCATTTGCTTACATAATTTCATTCACTTACTAAATTAGGATATTAACTTCTTTTCTACAAGCCCTTTGTCAGATACTATCTTTGTTTTGATACTATTTGAGATCTCTTGAGGCTTGAGATCACTTGAGGCTTGATATACTTTTCACTCTGTTTGCCTTCTTCGAATAGTCAAGTTCGTGAAACCATATCACTTGGGTTTGCATCTTTGATTGTTTAAGCATTGTGCTTAAATTATGATTAACTGTCATTATAGTTGTCATAGTCAAAAGTTCATGTCTCAATTTAAAGGTATATCACTTGCAAAATAATGTTCCACAGAGGCGGTGATAGAATGTATCCCAAAGGGAGATATTGTAACACCCCATTTCTACCCAACGGAATATATAAAATCAGAGTTTCAAAATTTCCAACGAATAAATGAGATGCTACACATTCAGCTTATAACAACGATGTTTAATCGCATGTAAAACATATACATAACACTTAAACTCGGATGAACCGTTAACCACATAAATTAGTCTTTTAAAACTAACGAGTTTCATAACTACGCGGCGAATCATAATATCCAACTTAAAAGGACATAACATCTTGTCCAACGGGAAACAACTTTAGAAACAACAAAGTACTTAGTAAATCAATTTAAAATTCAGCAACGAAAGTAATAACAACAATAAAGTAACAAGCGTTCATCCCCCCGAGTGTTAGTATCAAAGCAACGACACCGACTCGAACTGATGAAGGTACACAACCGTCACTCTAGATTACTTGCACATTACCAACATAGGGGTAAAATTTAAACAGAAGGGGTGAGATATCGAACAGTATAATAGAATGCATGATAATTAATACATTAGAAATAGTTCATACAAAATCACCACTTCGTAACTCTTTAATAACATAAACATAAGCAAATCAACCACACAACGACTCGGAATGTAACATGGAATGCGAGTTGTTTTTATGCACATGCATGTGGTACCAATGCAACAAAACTTCCAACTTAATAATCTTGACAATTAATAGAGGCATCAATAAGGCATAAGCCTTAAACTTAATATTTTGCCAATCCAGGCCAACTTAACGAGCATTAGCTCTAACTCGATATGCGATGTATGCGACACAACATGAATGTAGCAACAACAACAACAATAAACAACAACTCAACATAAATCAACATTGGCCATAAGCCTATAACATCAACAATAGTTCAACACAATTCAACACTGGCCAAAATCCTACAACTTGATATTACCAATAATTAGAGGCAACACAACCAAATTTCATCACTACCTGCAACTTCGCAATTAACAACAACCTCATTACAATAACTTAATAATTGTCCCTGCTAAAGAATTTTGACTCTGTCATCTATTAATCCTTCTTGCTATATATGCTAATCTACAATTTGTTTACTTAAGTACTAACAAATAGTCTCTGCTATTATTTATTTTTGCTAACTCTGCTACATAACAATTTTATAACTAATTTAATATCTGCTCTATAGTTATTTAATTATTCTTCTAGGGATTAACATGCTAAGACCATAATAAGTATTGATTACTTAATCTCTTCTACCCATAATTCATTAACTCTGTGATAACAATTAGTAACCAATTAATAAAGTAAGAGACACATGAGGAAACATACAAAACAAACAAAAGAAAATAAGGGTTTATGGGTGTGCCCATCGTCACCCAACTGTGCCCCTCGACACATAATAAAATATACCATGCTGCTCGCTATGTAGTTGTGGTGCTCGGCACACTCCTCTCCATACCTTGTCGGTCGCCATGCTCGTGTTCCCCTCGGCACGTTCCTTCACTTTGTGTCGTCCGACATAACACTTGTGCCCCCCGGCACAATGTTTCTCACGTAGCTTCTTCAGACTTACTGATTCAAACACAAAATTCACCAAATCTTCCTTCGATTAACAGTATTTTCACAACAACATGATACAACACAGTATTACATCGACATAGCAACTTAACGATAATTATATATAAAACCTAACACAAACTGTTACTATCTACAGTGTCGCATATCAATTCGACATCAATTCAAGAATACAGAAACACAGTTATACGTACACCAATTACAATAACCTTACCCCTACATAACATGCATCATAATTCCCATTATAGAGTTAGAACCCCACCCTTACCTTGGATTGAAGGTTGCTATGTAACTCTATGATTGACCTAGCTTTGCCTCTTTTTCTTATTCCTCTTCTCTGCCACTTCCTATGTTACTGGACCAAGACTTTCTTAATCTTTCTAATTAACCTAATTTCTTATTATTATAACTAAATCTAATAATAATATTATTATTCCTAATAGGCTCAACTCACACACCCCACCTATTACTACTCCTAACCATCAAAATAGGTCTAACTAATATTCTATACTTGCTAATATTTTGCTAATATTAATCAACTAGTTTAATCCACTAGATTAACCGACTAAGGACAACATCGCAACTCAACAACTCACAACATAACACACATGTCAACGATTTTCAACAAATAATTCGAAATTAATGAAAAATACCTAATTTAATAATTAATTAAATTAACGGGCGTTAGAACACTCCCCCACTTAGAATATTTTCGTCTTCGAAATTTACCTTGTTGAAACAACTCGGGATAGGATTCCCGCATCTTGCTCTCCAAGTCTCACGTCATGCTTTCTCTGGCAGCTCCTAACCAGACTACTTTCACCAGGGCAATCTCTTTGCCTCTTAGAGTCTTCATTTCATGATCCGCGGTCCGTACAGGCATCGTCTCCACAGTAATATTATCCCGTACTTGAACATCATCCATATGAATCACATGAGATGGATTTGAAATATACTTCCGGAGTTGTGACACATGAAACACATCATGCAAATTCGAAAGATTAGGCGGTAAAGCCACTCTATAAACAACATTCCCAACTTTGTCTGAAATATGATACGGACCAATAAAGTAAGGAGTAAGCGTCTTAGACTTCAATGCTCGCCCAACACCAGTCATAGGTGTAACTCTCAAAAACACATGGTCACCTGCTTGAAATTCTAAATCTTTCCTTCGCTTGTCATGATAACTCTTCTGTCTACTTTGGGAAGCTTTCATCCTTTCTCAAATTAACTTCACCTTCTCAGTAGTCTCTCAAACAATTTCAGGTCCAAGTACTAAACTTTCTCCAGACTCATGCCAACATAAAGAAGTTCTACATCTTCGACCATACAAAACTTCAAAAGGTTCCATTCCAATACTAGAATGGTAACTGTTATTATAAGTGAACTCTATTAATGGAAGATAACTGTCCCATGAACCTCTCTGTTCAAGAACACATGCCCTTAACAAATCTTCTAACGACTGAATAATCCTCTCAGTTTGACCATTTGTTTGAGGATGATACGCTGAACTCAACCTCAACTTAGAACCCAACGCTTCTTACAAACTCTTCCAAAAATCAGAAGTAAACCTCAGATCTCTATCTGACACAATACACAAAGGAACACCATGCAGCTTTACAATTACACTAGTGTAAATATCCGCCAACTTTGATACTAGAAAACTGATGTTAATAGGAATAAAATAAGCCTACTTTGTAAGCCTATCAACAATGACCCAAATTGTATCATGCCCTCTTGAAGTATTAGATAATCCCGTCACAAAGTCCATCGAAATTCTATCCCATTTCCATTCTGGAACTTCTAACGGATGCATCAACCCTACAGGCTTCTGATGTTCAACTTTCAACTTCTAACAAGTTAAACATGCATACACAAACTGTGCCACATCACACTTCATTCCAGGCGACCAAAACAAATTCTTTAAATCCTGATACATCTTTGTAGCTCCCGGATGAATACTCAACTTGCTTCTATGACTTTCCTTGAGAATCACTTGCTTCATCTCTGTATCATCAGGAATACAAATTCGATTACTAAATCTCAATACACCTTGCACATCTAACTTGAAATCACTATTCTCAGACTGATCGATTCCCACCATTGAATCTACCAGTTTCACGTCTAACTTTTGAGCTTCTTTGATGTTGTCCAGAAAATCATTGTTAATCTTCAACATCCCTAACATAACACTCTGTGGTGTCACCTTGCAAACTAAGATCATATCTCTGAACTGTTCAATTAATTCTAACTCTTTAACCATCATTTCCTACATATGTAAAGTCTTTCGACTTAACGCATCAACCACCACATTCACTTTTCCCGGATGATAATTCAAACCGAAATCGTAATATTTTAACAACTCCAACCATCTTCGTTGTCTCGTGTTCAATTCCTTCTGATCAAATAAATACTTTAGACTCTTATGGTCACTAAATACTTCAAATTTAGAACCATAGAGGTAGTGTCTCCAAATCTTCAGCACAAGAACAACCGCGACAAGCTCTAAATCATGCGTATGATAGTTCTTTTCATGAGTCCTCAACTGCGTTGATGCATAATGTAATACAGTGGGAGAACTGACTTGGGTGTTTTTGCGTTTGATCGCAATTGTTGCGGATAGCAAGAGTCGCCATCTAATTTTCTCTTATCCAATAAAGGAAAGGGTGAAAAGAACAGGAAATACCTTTGAGATATTTTCTTGAGTTTGGGGGTAGGTTATGAAAAGGGAAGGTGTTAGCACCCTTTTCATCCGTAGTTATCTACGAGCTCTTAGTTGCTTGCTAGATCACTTGAAAATGCTTTATTTTAAAATGTGTTTTGTGATGAGTGCAAGTTTGAAAATATTTTTAAAAAAACGCCTTTGTTTCGGTAAACTCTGTAATGATTCTCGTCTCTATAAGAATGTATAAAAAGTGTTGGTTTTGAAAATAGTTTAAAGAGATGTTTGTTTTTGAAGATGTTTTGAAAATGTAAGTGTGGAAATGGTTTTAATTTGTGAGCAAGCAACTACGAGCGTCCTACTTATTCAAAAGGTCTTTGTTCTTTTCCTCCTCCTTTAGATGTTTCTATCTTACCATTGATTTGGTAAGAAGCCTCGTCGTTGTATGTGAAGGGACGGACGTGAGTCGTTTGTATAGTCATAAAAGGAAACCTATGAGACGTTTTAGAAATTTTCATTTAGGGACTAGATCGTTTACCGAAGGCAACATTGAGGGACATTGAGGGACTATGATCTTTTATCGAGGGTCTTTTCTAAAACGCCCATATTCGAGGGACATGACTATTTTCTGAGGCAACAAGTGAGATTACCCTAGAGGTGCATGTGTGCAAAGTGTGTTTAATTGCATGCATTTAATCTTTGATTAGGGTGGTCTACTTGTTGTTTTTATCTTGCCATACATCCTAATTACTAACATTTGTATAAAGCAATAAAAATGCAAAAAATAAATATCCTACACTATTACAACCATATTGAATAGCAAGAAAAATATAAAGAAAAGCATAAATAACGTAAAAAGAGAGAAAAAGTGAGTCCTTCGATACAAGCAGTAGGATCCTTCGATTCACCCTTCTTTTGCTTCTTTCGATTGGGGTTGGGAATCAATATTAGCATGCCATTCGATTACGTCCTTTTTTTTCTTCTTTCGATCGGCTTGGAAGTTAATGTGAGTGTACACTCTTTGTTTCAAACTCCTTGTTGTCTCTTTCGGTTGCAGGAATGCAAAGCTCCCAAGTTGAGATTCGAAAGGCTTCAATGTTTAGCCAATTGAAGGATATAGAAAACCTGTCTAAAACTTGAAAATGAAACTAACAAGTGTAACTTTAGAAAGCTACAAGCCAGGGGTTAGCACAAGATTATTGGGCACCAAAATCCAAAGTCTAACCAGTCAGGGTTGAGATTTTCAACATACAGGCAGTGAGGATCGAAAGTTAGGGCATGGTCAACTTCTTAGATGGGTTATCTACATTTTCCTTTTATTTATATGTACAAATGATATTTAAATGAAAAAAGTTCCAAGTTAGAGGAAACATACCTCTTAAAGTGTTAATCGAAGGAGCTGTAGCTGACTCTCTTGATGGTGGACGGAGCTTCGTTGAAACCTTCCTGAAGCTAGTCCAGTTTCTACTTTATTTGGGAAGTCACTGAATCAAAGGAGGGTGTGTGAGAGTGATGAGTGAATCGAAGGTTATTATATAACAGTCTAGGGAGTGAATCAAAAGGCTATTATGTTGCAGTTAGGGAATGAATCAAAGGTTAGTTATCTGGCGGTTGGGGGAGTGAATCGAAGGATTCACTAATGCATGAAGGGATCTGAGAGTTTTGTGATAGTTTTAGAGTTTTAATGTTTGAGAATGTTTGAGAGTGTTTGAGAGTTTTGAGAACTTGATAATTTTCTCACAACAAGATTTTCTTCCCTTATCCAAAAGGCTCCTTAGATGTGTGATGGAACTTCTTATTTATAGAGGAAATTGACTGAGGTTTGGGAGGGAAAATAAATGAGATTTGAACAAATTGGTTATGTTGTTTTTGTAGCCTTTGAGATGCAGTTTTTGTATGCCAAATTGGTGCAAATATAGGAGCAGCATGGCAGGACTGCTTTGTAGCAGTTTTGGAGTGTTATGACCAGTGCAACAGTCTTATACTTGGAAGCACATAGGACTATGGCCAACAAGCATCTTTGGATATTTCAACATTTTGTTTTGACCACCTAGGTCCAACCTTCGACCAGACTCTTCTTCAGACAACAATATGTGTTTCGAATGGGCCCTTTGTGCATCCTTCGAAGGGGCCAAATGTGTATCCTTCGATTGGACTATATGTGTGTCCTACGAAGGGATCACATGCAATTATTTGAATGGGCTAGTAAGGCATATCCTTTGAATGGGGCACCTGTGTGTGCCCTTCAGGTCCACCAGTACATGTCCTTCGAATGGGCCAACAACTATGTGTGTGGGAAGTTTTCAAGGGTGGAATCGAAGCAATCATGAGGGGAGTTCCTGCCTTGTGAATTGAAAGTAAACCAAGCAGGAGGCCAATGCCTTCTGAATCAAAGGAAAACTGCAGGAGGCTATTGCCTTGTTCCTGCTGGCACAAAGCATCCAATACTCAGTCGATGCTTGCGTGCAGGTAGCCCTTGTCCAATCAAAGGTTGCATGCAGGAGGCTCCTGCTTTGTGAATCGAAGGAAAGTTGTTTCAAAGGGAGATTTTGCCTAGTCAGAGCTAGCATGAAGATAGACAATGCCTTGTGGGTGGTAATATGAATTCTATCCATAGGGAAGCTTTTGCCTTGTGCACACTAGCATGGTGGGAGCCCCTTGCTTTGTGAATCGAAGCATGCAGGAAAAAGGTCATTGCTTAATTGAAGTCTGCATGCAGATAGCCATTGCTTTGTATGTCAGGGGCCAATGCTCAATCGAAGGATGTAAGCCAAGCTTGCATCGAAAGAGGCCAAAATCCCAATTGAAGGATGTGAAATCGAAGCAGGCGTGCTCTTCTTTGATTTGATGCTTGAAAACCCAATTGTACTTTGTGAAAATTTGAACTTTTGAAAATCTTTGTAAGAAAATATCTTGAGAATTGAGAGGGTAAATTTTAAGGTACAACAGCTGCCCCTGTTCAATCTTTTTAAACCTGAAGAGTTAGATTGGCGAGTCCGCCATTCGTGACTTGAAGGTGGAAAATGATTGAACACTAGAGTGCCCATAAATTTGCACTTGATGATGTGGTGGTTGATTGTGTAGGGAATGGGCTTAAAGATGACATTTGGAAAGATGATGGAGATTTGTCGGAGATGGATTTATAGATGCCACCCAAAAGTGATTGTTGACAAAAATTAGACCAAGTCTAAGCTTGACTTCAATTGGAAAAGAATCAGAATAAATCTTTGGTCGATTTAAACTTGAACCAGAAGAAGTCCCTACTGGAAAAGTATCAGAATAAATCTCTGGTTGATTTTAACTAGACCAACAGATGTTTGTGTTGTCTTTAACTGGAAAAGATTCAAGATAAATCTTTGGTCGATTTAAACTGAAACAACAGATGTATGTGTTGTCTTTAACTGGAAAAGAATCAGAATAAATCTTCGGAGCAATTTAACTGAACCAAAGAAAGTGTCTACCAGAACGAAATCAGGATAAACCATTTATTGATTTAAACTGAACTAACAGAGGTCTTGGATAATCTTTAACTGGAAAATAATCAGAATAAATCTTTGGAGTGATTTAACTGAACCAGAGAAAGTGTCTACCGGAACGGAATCAGGATAAACCATTGATCGATTTAAACTGAACCAGTAGAGGCCTGAGGGAAGTGTTCGTCATGCAGATAGTCACCCCGTCCTGTTTCAGGAATTGATCTTTAATCAATTTGTTCACAGATAGTTGTCCTGTCTTGTTTTAGGTATTAATCTGGAACTGTTTTTGTTGATGATAATTATCTGTTTGATTGATCTTTCCTGAAAAGGTAAAGAGTTAGCTGCATGCGATGTCATGATGTATGCAATACACTGTGTAATGGTGTTCTCAAAATAAATGAGGTTGTGATATATGTGTTGTACCCCAAAATTTTGCCTCTCTTTTCTCAAGAATTCTCTCACAAGATCTTCTATGACGTCAAGTTTGCAGCACTCATACATCAATTTAGGCTTGGAATTGGCACAAGGGCAAAATGGTCAATTGCATATTAGAAAGTCAAACTTTGACTTTTTGGTCAACATTACATTCCAAAGATCAAATTTCATCAAGACATTCAAGAATATCAAGCTTGATCATCAAGAAGTCAAGAAAGTCAAAAGTCAACTTGAAAAGTCAAGATTTCCCAGACTTAGAAATTTTCTAAGTGTTTTATACATAATAATTTCATCACTTCATGCCATTCTTTCACTAAGATGCAAGACAGTTCAAGGGAAACTTTCAACATGAAAGTTGTAGATCTCCATGATATATACAACACTGCTTTATACAAATTCTCCTAGAAGTGCTTAGATTTTGAGTTATAAATTCATGAAGTCATGACATTTTCATTTAACACTTAGAGAAATTTCTAACAGATTTTGTTCAGGATTTCACCCCAACTTCTTGGCATTTTTTCACATAGTTCCAAGATGATTTTGTCAAAATGTCCAACATGAAAGTTATAGAGGATGTTTCAAGCTTTTCAAAACATTCAAGAGCATGAATTTATCATACTTGAGCTAGGAGATTCAAGGGCTTGAAGTTGGGCATCCATCCTTGAATTACAAGTCATTCTATTGAAGAACACATAACAAAACCCTTATGATATGCTGCATAATCTTATGTTGCACACCTTCTTGCTTACAAATCTCTACATAATTTAATGTTTACACAAGATCTGGAGCTATTACCCAAGTGTTTGAGCCATTGTCCAAAAGATCTTTCCATTTATGGCATAAAGGCCCCATTGTTATTCTTGAAAAGCAAGCTTTTTGTATAAAGTTTGTCTTGAGACCATACCTTGCTTGTTGCTGATTATACTCCACCATGAATCATGGGAAGTAGCTCCTCTATACCCGCAACTTTGGTACTTCACCTTGGGACTATGGAGTACTTGATATAGTTTGATTTTTGTAATCCAACCAAGCCATAACATGATTGTGATACGGTGGGAAGAACTGACTGTTTTTTGGAATGCTGGTTTGTGTTTTCCGTTTGTTTTCGTAAAATTTCGCGGTAAGCAAGAGTCGCCACCGACTTTTATTTTATCCAACAAGGAAAGGAAAAAAGCACAGAAAAATTCCTCTTTCGAGATATTTCTCGGGTTCGGGGGGTAGATTATAGAAAGGGAAGGTATTAGCACCCTTTATATCCGTGGTTATCCACGGGCTCTTAGGTACTTGCTCAATTGTTTTCAAAATTGTTTTCTTTGTGCTTGTGGGTTTGAAAAAGTGTTTTTTTAAACTTTGATTTAACTCTTGTTTCTGTCCTCAAGAGTGTAATGAAGTGTTTTTGAAAACTTTGTTTGAAAAGGAGTGTAAGTGCGAAAAAAGGTTTTGTTTTAAAAGAGCAAGTATCTAAGAGCTAATCTACCTACTCGAAAAAGGAATCATTCTATGCTAATTTCCTTTAGACAATGTTATCCCGCTATTAATGGGTAGGTAACACCGTCGTTGGAGTTTAAGGGTCAATTCGAATGAGGGACATACGATCACTAAAGCAATGTTAGGATGCCTTAGCGGTAACCCTAATGTCTTAGATCATCTGTTTGAGGCAACAATATCCGGGGCAACCATTTCGAGGCGACTATGATCTTTTAGACAAGAGGACGACCTCTAAAACGACCTATACTCAATGACCGTGTACGAAGGCAACCAAGTGGGGTGTACCCTAAGAGTGCGCATGTGCGAGTGTGTCGTTTTCAGTTATTTTTATCTTTGCACATGTTAAGGGTGATCTAACTTGATTTTAAGATTAAGCATTCAGTCTTATCATGCAAACCCTATTATCAAACATCTAGCAGTTATATAATGTGCGAAATTAAAATGCGGAAATTAAATTACAAGGCGTCGGGTATTTACATCGCCAAAAGCAACCCTTTGAAAATAAAATAAAGCGGTAAAATAAATAAAAGGTCCTAATTATCTATTACATACCGGAAGCAGATACATCAATATGGATAAAAATAAATAAAGCGCGACGCGAAGTTAAATCGAATGCGAATTAGGGTTTTGACCCTTTTGATTAAAGAAAATGTTTTTTGTTGTTTTTTATTTAAGAAAAGAAATTAAATCCTAAATTAAATACTAAATTAATTATTAAATAAATTAAATGGAAAAAATAATTAATGACATATTTTTGGAGTTTTTTATTATTTAAGAAAGAAATTAAAATAATTAAATTAGAATTAAAACCTAATGATTTCTAATTAATTTTAAATATTTGCAAAAAATAAATTAAAGTTTCCTAGAATTAAAAACCTAAATTAATTAGTTAGTATTTATTAATAAAAAAAGAGTTCTAAAATTTTATTGGATAAAAATGTTTTTTTGTGATTTTTGATAAAAAAAGGAAATTTGTTTATTTGTTAGAAAATAAATTAATTAAAATAAAGCAATTAAATTAAATAAATAAAATAAAAAGAAGTAGAGGAATTGGGCCTGATTTGGAGGTGTTGGAAGCAATTTTCTTGGCCCATTTGAAGCTGATCCGTTTGGACTTTCTTGATTTGCTGCATATGCGTTGACCTAGCTCTTTGGTGGACCTCCAACACTGACCACCAGATATGGCCATTTGGCCATCTGGTGCTTTGATGGTGAGGGAGTATGGTAGATCTTAGGCTGGCATGTGCACTGGAATATCTGAAAATAAATAATATTGAGAAAGGGGGGGACCTGGGATTCGAACCCAGGTCCTGAAGGGATATCCAAGGCCAAGCTTACCACCACGCCATATTGTTTCAATTGTTATAATAATACAAATAAATAATCATATAATAAAACAAAATTCAATGGTCAGAAAATAACAAAAAAACGCGTGTTATTTGAATAGTCCAATGGGGACGTGACACGCTTTGTCCCTGACCTCCCAACCGTGGCTAAAAATGCAAAAACTTATACCAGCGGACAGAGGTCCGTCGCTACAAGCCTGGTCCATTCCAAAATCTTGCATAGGCCATGAAAATGCATTCTCAAAGCATGGTTGAACTCATCATCTTCTCCTGATTGCAACCATGCCCATCATTGGGGCCAATTTTCCCTGAAACGAAAATACCTAAAACCAGAAGCGAAACCCTAACAATGGTGGGTTGTGCTACAGAGCATATAAATGAAATTGGTTGTTACAGAACGTTTGAAAATGACATGGTGATCACAAATATGCAGTTATTTAGTATTAACAATGCCTAATTTATGAAACGCGAAATCAAGAACAGGGCGGTTTTGTGGACCACTTACAGCGCTTGGGAGGGTCTGAAAACACGTTGTCTTAATTGGTTTAGCTTGTGAGAATTGCCAGAAAGCGATTGGGACAAGTCTCGAGCCTTGAAATTGCCTCTAGGGTTGATTTCGATCTCCCACTTTTTTGTGATTTTTGCAAATTTCATTCTGCCTCTCCTATCACTCTCCAACCCTTGTTTCTGTCTTGCACGCTTCCTTATGTATTGCTCAGCGTATTAGGGTAACAAACTTTGTCCAAATCTTCCTACATTGATGCTTGGATATTTGATTTGATCTCCTTTTACAAACTTTCCAAATTGGCTTGATTTCAATCTTTTTTTACACATAATTCATTTGATACGAGTTTGATGATGGCCAACTGCATAATGGAACCTGAAATCAACACAAAATCTTTGTTATCAATGCCTTTGGATTTTTATATGATTTATTTTGATTTAAATCAAATTAATTCAAATAAAATCAAGATAATTAATAAAAAATGCTATGGACACATGGCCAAGGCTGGAGCACGTGGGCTACAATGCAAACTAAAAACAAGTGAAAAAGAATGGGCCCATTTGGCAAAATTTGAAGTTTTGGGGATAGTTGACTTTTGGCAATTTTGCAAAAAAGTCCAACTTCAACAATGCATAACTTATTCAATTTTGAACTTTTGGAGGTGTTCTTGGACTTTTTAGAAATATTGAGATGTCCTCTAACAAAACCTTTTGGTCTCATCTCATTTTGATATTCCATTATCAAGTTATAAGCTTTGGCAAAAAAGGTGTTTTTGTTGACTTTTCAAAATGACCTATAATGTTCAAATTCATAAATTCTTGTGAGTTTATATTTTGATCTTGGGGTATGAAGATGGATTATGGGGAATTGCATCCTATTCAAAATGAGATTTGGATGGGTCATTTCTCATAAAGTATGAGAAAGTTATGCTTGGTCAAAGTTGAGTTGACTTTTCCTACAAAACCCTAATTTAGCAACTTTTGAATCTTGATGAATTTTGAGCAATCCTTAATGAATCATGATCAACCCTTGATAAAATGATGAAATATACTTCAAAATGAGAATGTTGACAAAAAAATCTTGAAGTTTGACTATATGTAGGTCACAGTTGACTTTTGCCCTAACATAGTCGATTTTTTGGACTTTTGAGCAATTGACTGAGCAAACTTCCTCTGCAAGGCTTGAAATTTGACATGGATGATCTTGAGACCATATTAGGACATTAGGGAGCACTTGAGGTCATTTTTACTCAAGGATCTTGATGAAACACAAAACCCTAATTTGGGGTAGAATGCCTTAGGAGATAGCTTGTCTGGTCAATCCTTGAGCAACCTTGAGCAACTTGGAGATTTTTCTTGCAATATCTTTGGGAAATATGGGAGGGAAAATTTTTGGGTACAACAACGATGTCTTGCAAACTTATTCAGCTCATATGCACAAACCTCTTGCCTATAAATAAAAGAAGCATTTGCAAGACAAGAAGGTTAGAAAAAATAGAAAGAAAACCAGAAGTTTTATTGACAAATCTCAAAAAATCTTGTAATGCGGTGGCAGAACCGACTGTTATGATGGTTTGTGTTTTGCATTTTTTGTTCGCAAAATGTCGCGATAAGCAGGAGTCACCACTGACTTTTATTTCATCCAACCGGAAAGGAAAAAAGTACAGGAAAAAAAATCCTTTTTCGAGATGTTTCTGAGTACGAGGGGTAGATTATAGAAAAGGAAGGTGTTAGCACCCTTTCTATCCATGGTTTTCCATGGGCTCTTAGGTACTTGCTCATATTTTAAAAATTGCTTGTGTAGGTGCTTTGTTTTTAAAAAGTTTGACTTCATGATAACCCTTGTATCAGTCCTCAAAGGTGTGACGAAGTTGTTTTGAAAATTTGTTTGAAAAGTGTAAGTGTGAAAAGTTTGACCTGAGCAAGTACCTACTAGCATCTACCTACTCGAAAAAAGATCATTCCTATTCTTGTTTCCTTTAGACAATGCTATCCTACTATTGAGAAATAGGTAGCACCGTCATTGGAGTTGTGAAGGTCAATTCGAAAGGGACGTACGATCACTAAAGCAATGTTAGGACACCTTAGTAATAACCCAAGAGTCTTAAGATCATATTCGAGGCAATATTTCTGAGGCAACATTTCCGAGGCAACATTCGAATGGGACATTTGATCTTTGTTAGACATGAGGGCAACCACTAAGACACCATATGCTTAATGATCGTTTACCGAAGGCAACTAAAGTGAGAGTATACCCTAAGAGTGATATGTGCGAGTGATCTGTTTTTAGTTATTTATCTTTGCACATTAGGGTTTTCTAACTGTATTAAATTTATCATGCATTCTTGTCATACAATCCTATTAACATTCCTCTAAACAGTCAAATATTTGTGGGAATTAAAATGCGAGAAAGTAAATCTACGCTATTACAAAGCTTCGGGGAGGGGGATTAATTACATAGCCAAAAACCCGGGGAAAAGTGATAAGTAAAAGGTCCTAGATTAAACTATTACAAACCATGAATAGTTACAAAAATATTGGCAAAAATAAATAACACGCGTGCGATGGATCAAATACGAAACAACAAGGGTTTTGACCCTTGCCTAAACCTAATTGCGATTGATTAAAAAATGTTTTTGTTTTGTTTTGTTATTTTAAGAAAATAAAGAAATCATTAAAAATAAAATCCTAATTCTAATTGATTTTAAATTAAGAAAAATAAATTAATTTATTCTAAAACCTATTTTTGTATTTTTTATCTATTTGAGAAAAAGAGAAAATAAAATTAAATCAAGAGTTTTAACCTAATTTCTATTTTGATTTTATTTATGAAAATAAATTACAATTTTCCTAAGTTAAACTAAATTATATTAAAATAAAAAATTTAAAATAAAAATCCTAATTCTAATTTTTTGAACTATTGATTTTATGATTTTTTATGAAAAAATAATTAATTTGTGAATTAAAATAAATAAAGAAAATTAAAAGAGCAAAAATAAAGAAAAGAAATAATAAAAAAAAGTAAATGGGCCTGGTGGTGTTGCTGAAAAGGGGGGGTGCCAACTGAATTTCTGGGCCCAAGGTTGATGGCCTGTTTTGACTTTGTTGGATCTGGTGTGGTGGGTTGACTTGAGGCGCATGGTAGTCCTCCAAGGGTGGCACATTGATCTGGGCAAGAGATGTGTTTGATGGCCAAATGTTGATGGTACATGGTGAACCTTCTGATGAGTAGTACACCTGATCACATGGAACAAAATAATGCAAAGAAAGGTTGGGACCTGGGGATCGAACCCATGCCCTTATGCTCAACACCAAACACGCCCAACCATCTGTACCACGCGCTTCATCTATTCACATAATAACAACAATGCATAATATATAAAACATGCTAGTTAATTGAAAAAAAACGCTAAAATTCAAACCACCCAACCAGGGAGTGCCACACATCATCTTCTTCCTCCCAACCGTCGTTTTAGGTAACATCACTTTTACCTACTGTTGCCTCGCTGTAGCTACAAGCTTGTTCATCTAAAAAATTCTCTACAAGCAATATAAATGAAATTCAAAGGTGCCAATCAACTCGTCTCATCCTCACGAGTATCATGGCACCATAATCCAAACCCAATTTAGCCTATACTACAAAGCCCTAAACAAGAACGCAAAACCCTAGCTATGGAAATATCCTGTACATGCATTAAAAATGCAACTAAGTGGTACCAATAGTTTGTAAACTCAATGATGAACATGAATATATAATCAAAACATGTGTAGGATGAGTAAATCAATGAAATTGAAATTGAGTATGGAGGCAAACCGTGGTACCTGTAACTTACAATTCCAGGCGTGGAAAGGCTTGCAAATGATTGGGATATGTTCCTGAGATGTCCAGCAATCTGTTGGCAATGTTAGAATGGCTTGGATTGGCCTCTAGGATGGAAATTGGATCACCACTTTCTCTTGAATTTTTTTTCAGTTTTGTTCTTGCTCTGCACGACTGTTCAACCTTTTTCCTTGCCTTGGATACCTTCTGTATATGTAGTGCAACATATTAGGTCAACAAAAACGACTTGAATCTTGCCCATTATAAAGATTTAATTTGGTATTTTATGGCATATGATATCTTTCCAAATTTTCTTCAATCCAATCTTTTTCAACCCAAATTAGTCTTGCACGAATTGGTTCTCATTTGACAGCACACTAGATCTTCCTTCAATGCAAAAATCATCCCTAAAACACATTATGTGATTTATTTGGATTTATTTGATTTTATTTGAATTTTAAATGAATAAAAATCAAAATAAAATAAATAAATAAATAAATAAAGCATGGAGGGTCCCATAGGTCGTGGACTATGCTAGGAATGAGATGCAATCTTGAAAAGATGGACCCATGTGGAAAAAATGCAATTTTGACCAATGTTGACTTTTGGCAATTTTGCAAAAAAAAGGTCAACTTGGACAATGCATAACTCTCTCAATTTTGACCCTAGAGATGTGTTCTTGGAATTTTTAGAAAGCTTAGGATGTTCTATAAGCAATATTTTTATTCTCATCTCAATTGAGTCTTCCATGTTCATGTATGAAGCTTTGACCCAAAAGGTGTTTTTGTTGACTTTTCAAAATAACCTATAATGTCAAAATTCATATCTTTTTGTGAGTGCATATTATGAACTTTGGAGATGAATATGAATTGTAGGGAATTGCATCCTCTTAAAAATGAGCTTTGGATGGGTCATTTCTGATAAAGTATGAGAAAGTTATGCTTGGTCAAAGTTGAGTTGACTTTTCCTACAAACCCCTAATTTAGCAACTTTTGGGTTTTGATGAATTGTGAGAAATCCTTGATGAATCATGATCAACCCTTGATAAAATTATGAATTATACTTCAAAATGGGGATGTTGACCAAAAATCTTGAGGTTCGATTGTATGTGGGCCACAATTGACTTTTGACCTAGTACAGTTGATTTTCAGGCCTTTGAGCAATTGACTGAGCAAACTTCCTCTGCAAGGCTTGAAACTTGACATGGATGATATTGAGAACATATTAGGACAATGATGAGCATTTGGGATCTTTTGGACTCAAGCATCTTGATGCAAAATGAAACCCTAGTTTGAAGTAGACTGCCTTAGGAGAGAGTTTGTCTGGTCAACTTTTGAACTTCCTTGAGCAATTTGAGGACCTCACTTGACATGTATTAAGAAATATGGGAGGGCAAATTTTGGGGTACAACAGCTGCCCCTGTTCAATATTCTTAAACCTGAGGATATAGATTGGCTCGTCTGCCTTTCGTGATCTGAAGGTGAAAGATGATTGAACACTAGAGTGCCCAGAAATTTGCACTCACATGAAGTGATACTTGATTTATAATATCGGGAATGGGCTTATAGATTCCATTTGGAAGTTGCTAGAGAATTGTCGGAGATGGGCTTAAAGATGCCATCCGAGGAAGCATCGATCGCATAAGAGATTCCTTTATGAGAACCCGTATACCTGTTGTCTGAGGAGGACTTCGTTGGGGAATGCTGGTCTCTGTCTTGAGAGAAATAGAGTTTTAGGAGCTTGAGTTGTTCGTTACTCTATTGGGGAATAATTCTGATTTGGGAAACGGAAGTGAACTGCGTGTTTGGTCGGGGTATATGCCGTACCACGACTTTTTGGGGAAATGTGAAATCAAATGTGTTTGATCGGGGTCCCGGTCATACAGTGTTATGGACTGCTATATGGGGTTAAGAGAGGGAGAACCCGGATATTAAGGTTATGAGAAGGAACCTGGATAGCAGGGTTGCTTCGAGATTAAATCCTGGATAGTAGGGTTGTGAGAAGGAACCTGGATAGCAGGGTTTCTTAGAGATGAAAGCCTGAATAGTAGGGTTGTGAGAAAGAACCTGGATAGTCGGGTTACTTTGATAGGAAAGCCTGGATAGTAGGGCTGGAGAAGGAACCTGGATAGCAGGGTTACTTCGATATGAAAGCCTGGATAGTAGGGCTGCGAGAAGGAACCTGGATAGCATGGTTACTTCGATATGAAAGCCTGGATAGTAGGGCTGCGAGAATGAACCTGGATAGTAGGGTTACTTCAATATGAAATCTTGAATAGTAGGGATGTGAGAAGGAACCTGGATAGTAGGGTTACTTCGATATGAAAGCCTGGATAGTAGGGTTGTGAGAAGGAACCTGGATAGCAGGGTTACTTCGATATGAAAGCCTGGATAGTAGGGCTGCAAGAAGGAACCTGGATAGTAGGGTTACTTCGATATGAAAGCCTGGATAGTAGGGCTGTGAGAAGGAACCTGGATAGTAGGGTTACTTCGAAATGAAAGCCTGGACAGTAGGGCTGTGAGAAGGAACCTGGATAGTAGGGTTACTTCGATATGAAAGCCTGGATAATAGGGATGTGAGAAGGAACCTAGATAAGGCTGTTCTTGTTGCGCCAATGATTACTCTGTTTAGCTTCGAGTGTTGATCAGGGACCTGCTAGAAATTGTTGATAATAACTATCTTTTCTGAAAGAAATATAGGGTTAGTTGTGTGTGATGTATGAGATGCATTGTATAACGACGTTCTCAAAAATAAATGAGACTATGTTATATGTGATGTATGCACATGTCATGATGTATGAACATGAAATGCTGACATAATAAACTGAGTCGGGAAAATAAATCCCTGACTACTGTTTGGAGAGTATGAGAAATGGTATTCTTGACTGCTGTAACAAAACATAGTTCCTCTGCTTCTGTTAGGGATGGTGAGCAGCGATGACTATGCTAGGGATTTTCCCCTTGGCTGGTAAATATTCTGTCGGACGAGACTGTCTGAGGATAACTCTGCGGGGAACAACTCTGTCAGAGAGGAGGTACTCTGTTGATAGATCTGCTGACTTGGAGAAATAACTCAACTGGGGAGGAGTTTTTGTTGTTGGTGATAATGAATTCTGTCGGAGATTGAATTTTTGCTTATGAGAGAAATAAACTCTGCTTGGGGAAAAATTTACTAACTCACTCGCGATTGTGAACCTCAGCTGGGGAGAGTTATGTCTTGTTCAGGAAAGCTAACATTATTGTATTTGGGTACTTTTTACTCTGTAGGGAGTGTATGTACCACTACTCATGTTTTCAAGCTGGCTCTATCCCGGCACCTGATGGGCAGAGTAACTGTCAGGTTTGGGCATTTCTTGTTTTTCCCTATTCCTGGAATTACGAGTAATCGTCTTTTGTTTCTTATGTAAATATTTATGAGCAACAATTATTTTCAAATGCATATATCGAAAATGAACCATTGGACGTTCTAGAAAAACAAAACAGGAAAAAGAAAATAAATCAAAGCTTTGTGAAAATGACTTGTATTGATTTTGAAGTTGGCCTGTAATAGGCGTTTTTTGTACAAGGACGCTGACGCTCTAGTAAGAGAACACCGCCGAAAGACAAAAATTATATAATTTGTGTAAAAGAAAGAAAAACAACTATGTGAAACGACCCCATTGGGTTCCAACTCTGCTATTTCCTTTATGTCTTCAAGCGTCTCATCACTTTGCTACTTGGCCGAAGGTTGATTAGATTGATTGGCGCTGTCTGAGCTTGATAGTCGATACCGAATTCTGGTTGCAAGATGATCCAATGAGACATAGTGTTACGCTTCAATCCCTAATTTTTTCCTAGACCTCCCTTTGGGGTTTTCAGTCCACTGGGATACCCTTTTTTGCCCAAGCCGCCTTTTCAGGTTTTCGACGTGCCGGGTGTACAGTTTTTTCATTTTCATCCCTTACTTTTGCCCGAACCCTTCTGGTACGTCGGGAAGCCCTTATTTTTTCCTAGGCCAGTCAACCTAGTGGGTCTCTGATTATGCGTAGTATCTTTTCACTATGTCTGCATTGACGGGGTGAGGAAGGTCGTCACCATCCATGGTGGTTAGAATCATAGCTCCTCCCGAGAAAATGTTCTTAACCACTAATGGCCCTTCGTATGTGGGGGTCCATTTGCCCCTGGGATCACCTTGCGGTAGTATGATGCGTTTGATCACTAGATCCCCGACTTGATATTCTTGACGTCTGACTCTCTTGTTAAAAGCCTTGATCATTCGCTTTTGATACGTCTGACCATGACAGATAGCAGTAAGTCTCTTTTCATCGATTAGATTCAGCTGATCAAGTCGGGTTTGGATCCAGTCATCTTCATTCAAACACGCATCCTTCATAATCCTGAGAGAGGGTATCTGGACTTTGATGGGTAGGACTGCCTCCATGCCATATAGAGAGTAGGGTGTTTCCCCTGTCGACGTCCGTGCTGAGGTACGATACCCATGAAGGGCGAATGGTAACATCTCGTGCCAGTCTTTATATGTCACTGTCATCTTCTGCACAATCTTCTTGATGTTCTTGTTAGCTGCTTCAACAACTTCATTCATCTTCGGCCGGTAGGGAGAAGAGTTATGATGCTGAATCTTGAACTGTTTGCAGAGCTCGATGATCATCGTGTTATTGAGATTTATACCATTATCAGTAATGATTCTTTCTGGGACACCATATCGACAGACCAGATTGTGCCGGATGAACCGCGCCACAACGTTCTTGGTTACTGTAGCAAAGGAAGCTGCCTCAACCCACTTCGTAAAATAAATTGCTACCAGAATGAAGTGGTGTCCGTTAGACGCAGTAGGTCTGATCTCGCCTATCATGTTGATGCCCCACATTGCAAAGGGCCAAGAAGATGTCAAAACATTCAGGGGAACCGGAGGTACATGCACCTTATCAGCATAGACTTGGCACTTATGACAGGTTCGAGAGTGCTGATAACAATCGGCTTCCATAGTGAACCAGTAATATCCTACCCGTAGGATTTTCTTTGCCATGGTATGTCCACTGGAATGAGTTCCGAAGGTGCCTTCATGTAACTCTGTCATGATCCTTTCTGCCTCGCTTTTGTCTACACACCGCAATAAGGTTGAATCATGGTTACGCTTATAGAGAATCCCATTGTTGATGAAGAACTTTGTAGTGAACCTTCTCAGAAACTTCTTATCATTAACAGATGCCCCCTCGGGGTATTCTTGAGCCTCAAGATATATTTTTACCTCGTGAAACCAGGGTTTATCTGCTACCTCTTCAGTCTCAATGTCACAACAATGTGCGGGTTCGTCCAACCTCTCAATGGTAATCTGGGGAGCTTCATTATCCCACCTGACTTTGAACATAGAAGACATGGTATCTAGCGCGTTCGCCAACTGATTCTCCTCTCTTGGGAAGTGTTCAAAAGTTATCTCCTCAAAGTGTGGGAGCAATGTCAGTACATACTCTTTGTAAGGAATAAGATTCGGGTGCTTCATATCCCACTCGCCTTTGATCTGACTTATCACCAGAGAGAAATCTCCGAATACACTCAAAACCTTAATCCTCATGTCAATGGAAACTCGAAGACCCATGATGCATGCTTCATACTCCTCCATATTGTTGGTGCAGTTGAAACATAATCGGGCAGTGAACAGAGTATGACAACCCTTAGGAGATATAATTACAGTGCCAATGCCATTACCCAATGCGTTCGAGGCTCCATCAAAATACATAGACCATCAGGATCCTTCCTCAGGTCCTTCACCCAGTCCAGGTTCTTCGCAGTCAGTTACCAACATGATATTCTCATCTGGGAATTCGAAATTCATGGACTGGTAGTCACCCACGGCCTGATGCGCCAAATGGTCCACCAATACACTCCCCTTGATTGCTTTCTGGGTTGTTTATTAGATGTCGTACTTGGTTAAGATCATCTGCCATCTTGCTATCCTGCCGGAGAGAGCGGGCTTCTTGAAAATATACTTGATCAGATCCATATTTGATATCAACAAAGTGGTGTGAGTCAGCATATACTGTCTCAGTCGGCGAGTAACCCATTCCAAAGCGCAACAAGTTTTCTCGAGCAATGAGTATCAGGTCTCATAGTCGTTAAACTTTTTGCTAAGGTAGTAAATAGCATGCTCTTTTCGGCGAGACTCATCATGCTGCCCCAGCACACACCCCATTGAATTGTCTAGCACTGTCAAGTATAAAATCAAAGGCCTTCCTTCAACTGGAGGCATCAAAATTGGTGGTTCTTGAAGGTATTCCTTGATTCTTTTGAAAGCGGTCTAGCATTCATCATTCCACCTTACCACTTGAAGATTGGCTCACAAGTAGCAGTCAGATGTGAAATGAACCTGGCGATGTAATTCAGACATCCTAAGAAACCTCTGACTTCTTTTTCTGTGCGGGGTACCGGCATCTCTTGTATGGTTTTACCTTTGTAAGGTCTACCTGGATACCTTTGTCACTTACGACAAAACCCAGAAGCTTACCAGATCTTACCCCGAAGGTACACTTGTTCGGATTCAACCTTAGCTTGTACGTTTTCAACCTATCAAACAGTTTCTGGAGATGATCAAGGTTCTCTTCTTCAGTCTGGGACCTGGCTATCATGTCATCAACATAAACCTCGATCTCATGGTGAATCATATCGTGGAACAAAACGACCATGGCACGCTGATAAGTTGGCCCAGCATTCTTCAACCCAAAAGGCATTACCTTATAACAAAAGGTGCCCCACTGTGTAACGAAGGTTGTCTTCTCCATGTCCTCAGGGGCCATCTTGATCTGGTTGTAGCCAGAAAAACCATCCATGAACGAGAAGATCTTATACTGCACGGTGTTGTCGACCAGAATATCAATGTGAAGAAGTGGGAAGTCATCCTTGGGGATTTCCATGTTCAGATCTCTATAGTCCATACACATTCGTACCTTACTATGATACGGTGGGAGAACTGACTTGAGGTTTTGCGTTTGTGTTCGCAAATGTTTCGGTTTAGCAAGAGTCGCCATCGACTTTTTATTTTATCCAAAGGAAAGGTCAAAAAGCACATGAAAGACCTTTGAGGTGTTTTCTTGGGTTCGGGGGGTAGATTATGAAAAGGGAAGGTGTTAGCACCCTTTTCATCCATGGTTTTCCATGGGCTTTTAGTTACTTGTTTTAGATAACTTGCTTTTGTTTTGATTGTGTGCTTGTGGTATGGTTTTTGAAAATATTTTGAAAAGAGGCCTTTGTCTAGGCAACCTTTGTAATAATTCTTGTTTGAATGTATACAAAGGTGTTTGTCTTTAGAAAAGATGTTTCAAAGAAAGTTTGTTTCGGGAAATGTTTTGAAATTGTGTTGAGTGTTTTTTAAAATAGCAAGGATGTTTGCAAGAGATCAAGTAACTAGGAGCTGTCTACCCTACTCAAAGATATTTCCTACACATTTTTAACCCTTTTACATTGTTGTTTTACCATTGTATTTGGTAAACAACCTTGTATTTGGATGTTAAACGGGACAGGCGTGTGTCAATTTTACAATTATTGAAAGCAACTTGTGAGACGCTCTAGCAATTTTGTAAGGGGCGAGATCGTTTTATCGAAGGCAACATCGAGGGTCATCGAGGGACTACGATCTTTGTTTATCAAAGGGTCATTTGCTAGAGTGTCACATATTCGAGGGACATGATTGTATTTCCGAGGTAACAAGCGAGGTTACCCTAGAGGTGCGCGTGTGAGAAGTGTGTAGATTTCAAGTTATTTATTCTTGGATCAGGTCATCTAGCGATTGATTTTTGAATTTTGCCATACATGCCTAATTACTACACAGTATATAGAAAGCAATAAATTGCGGGAATTAAAAGTCTAAGCTATTACAAAAGTATCCGGGAGTGGGGGTATAATTATTACAAATGGGGATGAGTCACATAAAAATAACAATGTCCGAATAATACAACCAAATCGAATTGTTGTGCGATTCAATATAAAGCTATGACAATTTATGAAATAAAGAAATCAATAAAGTATGAAATGCAATGTATTTACTTGACAAGAGAGAAATAAAAATCATTCTACAAAAGAAAGATTAAAATTTTATTATTATTATTCTTTTACGTATTTTATTAATTAAAAAAGAAAAGTTTAAAGATAGAAAACTAATTAAACTAATTCTTGATTTTTTGGTATTTTATTAAATGTAACAAATTAATAAAAATAAGTTTTTATTAAAAAAGAGAAAATGGTAAAAGAAAATTAATCACTTTAAAAAAAACTAAACCAATTTAATGAAATGAATTTTAAAAACATTAGTATATTATTAACTAAAAGAAAAGAAAAGAAAACAAATTAAATTAAAAATGAATGAAAAATGGGCTTAAGATTTTAAATGTGTGAGGCCCAAATAAAAAGAAACAAAGCCAGAATGGAGGGGGGTGCGAGCCAGTATGCGTTATGGGCTTAAGGGTTTGTGCAACAGGAACGGCCCAATTGCCTTAACCCTTTCATAATTGTTTGATTAGGGTAAAACGAAAAATTAGGGTTTGTGATCTTCTCACAACGGCGCCGCTCTGTTCCGTCTCTCTCATTTCTTTCCCCCATTCATCTTTCTCACTCAACGCCTCTACTCGTTCATCTATCCATTTTTTATTTAACCCGGTTTTCACTTTTTTTGGGAATCCCTAAGTTTGCAATGAAATCGACTAAGGGGGTTGTAATTTGTTTTGATCTGATCCTCCCTCTTCCCTCAAGTTGCCGGAGTGCCTCACACTCCTCACTTCCTAAACATACGCTAATGGTTTTGTTCTTGAAAGGTAAATGTTATACCCCAAAATTTTCCCTCCCATTTCATCAACATTTTCTCATCCTAAGGCTCTTGGAACTGAATATCAAGCTAGGGTTTGCTCTGCTCAAGACACTTACTTGCACTGTTGACCTAAACTAGGGTTTGAGTTTGCACAAGGATGTTTTGACCTACAATGCCCAAAGTGACTTTCATACTTCATGTTGGACTCACAAGTTTGCCCATATCAAGTTTCAAGCCTTGATTCAAGTTTATGCCCAGTCAATTGGACAGTTGACCTAGAAATCAGCTGTATTGGGGAAAAAGTCAACTGTGGCCAATTGAAAGTCAAACCTCATGAAATTTGACCCACATCAACATTATGAACTCATATGAACAATTTGATCAAGTTTGGATCACAATTCCACAAGAAATTTGATCAGATCACCAAAAGGGCAAAATGGTCATTTTTAGGGTTTTGACTGCACAAAGGCAATTTTTGACTGTTTGACCTAACCAATGGAAAACCAAGATCACATATGGACTCAATGACTTTGTCTTGACCCATTCAACAAATTCAAAAGATCTTAAATGCATAGGATTGACAGATGATTTTTTCAATCAACTGATCAAAATTTGATTGTACACTGAGAAGTCAAACTTTGACTTTTTGGTCAAAATCAAGTGCCAAGAGTTATTTTTCATCAAAACATGTCAAATTATGAAACTTATTCATCAAGAAACCCAAAAATGCAAATTAGGGTTTAAAATGGAAAAATTTCATAACTTAGAAATTTTCTAAGTTATAAAATTTTCTTATTTTTTCCTAACTTTGTCCCATTTTTTCACCAAGATGCAAATGTATTGAAACAAAACTTGAAACATGAAAGTTGTAGTCCATCACAAAGCCTACAACTTTGTTTCACAAAGTTTCCTGAAAAGACGCTTGTATCTCAAGTTATGATTTTTGGAACAAGGGTACCTAAAACTTTTAACTTAGAGAAAATTTGCCCTAATTTAGGCAGGATTTTGACCCATTTTCTTGGCCATTTTTCACATAGTTCCACTTGGAGTTTCAAGTTGCAGTGCAAATAAGGATTATAGTACATGTTCCAAGCTTTCCAAATTGTCCAAGAACTCCTCAAACACCCTTGTGGTTAGAGAGAATCGAATGCTTGAAGTTGGCAAAAACTCACTTTTGTCTATGGTCAATACATGTTCATAACAACTTGCAATTCTGATCTAGCTAGCTTGGTTTGACATTACAGGCCTCAAAACCAATTTGCACTCCATAATTTAATGCCAATCCATCAGTCTAAGCCTTTTTTTTGTTCATTTGGACATTATACACAAGATTAAGCCTTAAGTAGAAAAAGGCAAATTTCCATTTTTGCCTAAGTATGCTTTATGTCAAACCAACAATTCTTGAGAATTGGTCCAAGATCTCTTGCAGCAAAACAAATCCACAAATCAGAGGGGCCAAGAGCAATGTAGGCAAGCATATTTGACATCCTATACAAGCCTGTAACTTCACTTCCACATTTGAACTTTAAGTAGAGAAAACTTGCAAAACATAAGCAATCTCTCATATCTGTTAACACAAGCTTAGACAAATATTGTAGACAAGTTCCATACCTCCCAACAAACCTAAAGCACGACCCTTTCACCACTAAAACCTCCTCATACTCAGAATCACTGTTTTTCTGCAAAACAGGGCAGGTTCTGCATTTTACAAGCCACAACAAAATTCCATCGTGCGTTTTGTCCAAAGATTGTTCAAACACCTTCCAATCAACTCACCTGAACTATCCCAGGCCCCCATTGCAAGCTGTAACACCTCTAACACACTTTGCCATTTTCATTTCAAAGCTCTGCAGGTTGAGTTCTACAGCACGATTCAAGTTGTTTCAAAGCAAGCCAAGCATTGGAGAAGCTTCCTTGGACCTCAGGCAAGCTCAAGAGAAGCTCAAACACCATTGAAGGTTGCTGCATTGTCCAGCTCGAAGTCAAATGAAATAGGTATTTCATGGACTTCTATCTCCCTATTTAGGAATGGTTAGGCTTAGGTTTGTGAATGAAATATGTTGTACTCATAGCCCTGAAGCCATACATATGCTTAGTTTTCATTTACATTAATCGTGCTGAGAGAATTTTACTCATGAACTTTCCGAAAAAACTAGGTTAGAATTTAGGGCCAGAGAAATTCTCTCTGGTCTTTGAGAGTTAATCCAAGTTTTTTATATGGTTAGATTCGTTATTTGATGCTCTACAAGTTTCATGTTTTGAGTTTTCTCAAAAGATCAAAGAATCAGGAGATACAGGTTAGGGTAGCTAGCGCGCGTTTTTTTTTCAAAGTTCTGTTGGACAGAGAAAGAAGATGAAGTAGTTGGGCTGGGCCTGGCTACTTCCTACTTTTGGCACCCCCCACTTTCAGTTTCACACCCCCTGGCCCATTTTCTTGTATTTTGATATTTTTGTATTTTTATTTTCTTTTCTGACTTCGATATTTTATTTTCAAACATAAAACATGTTCCAAAAATATTTTTATTTTTTTTTTGCATTTATTTGGTATTTATTTTATTTATTCCCATCATAAAAATGTTTAAATACTTTATGTTATTTTGTTTAAACCAAAAAATAATGTAAAAAATATGTTTATTTTCATTTTTATTTTTATACACATTTGAAAATATTTTCTTGAAATATATACATTTTTGTAAATAATTTATTTTAATTTTTACACACTTAATATATATATATATATATATATATATATATATATATATATATATATATATATATATATATATATATATATATATATATATATATATATATATATATATATATATATATATATATATATATATATATATATATATATATATATATATATATATATATATATATATATATATATATATATATATATATATATATATATATATATATATATATATATATATATATATATATATATATATACTTATATATTTTATCTTATTAAACAATTAGGTCAAAAATACAAAAAATATTACATTTTCAGTTTTATTATTATTTTGGACCAAAAATATCATTTTTATAATATACTTTTATTTTTTTGTATAAATTAATATATTATTGCACATAATTAATAAATAAT
Source organism: Vicia faba (assembly GCA_948472305.1). Lineage (NCBI taxonomy): Eukaryota > Viridiplantae > Streptophyta > Magnoliopsida > Fabales > Fabaceae > Vicia > Vicia faba. The sequence goes on from OX451736.1 coordinate 1,243,060,210, forward strand.
ATCATTTATTAAGAATTAGGGTTTCTTGCCCTAAAAAGGAAAATAATTAAAATTGATCTTTTTTTATTTTACATTTCACATTGAAAAAATACCTTTTACATACTAAAAACATTTTGACATAATACATTTTATTTACATTTATTTATTGTATTTATTTCAATTATTGTACATTTAAATATTGTATCTTATACATTCAATTTGGTTGTAATAGTAATCTAGGGTTTAATTTCCTGTCAAATATCCCCAATTCAAATTTGTATCCCCTCCCTATATTATGTTGTAATAGTGTAGCATTTAAATTCTCGCACATTTAAAAGCTTTCAATTATGCCATACTTAGACCTAGGGTTTGTATGCAAATAAAATCAACAAGTAGTTTGACCTAATCCAAGATAACATGCCTGCAAAACAAACGCAATGCACACTTGCACCCCTAGGGTTACAATCCACTTGTTGCCTTCAAAAATGGGCCATGGTTGCATGTCAAGTACTTTGGCAAAACAAAACAAAACAAAAGATCATAGTTCCTCGATGATGCTATCTTGGTTTCCTAATCAAAAATGATCAAGTCCCTCAAGAAAATTGCCAAAAATACTTGACACAATTGCTATCATGGTCTATACGATGACCCGCGCCTGTCCCGTTTAACATCCTAACACAAGGTTGTTCACCAAATACAATGGTGAAACAACACTGTTAAAAGGGTTAAAAACATAAGAAAGATCTTTGAGTAAAATAGGGTAGATAGCTCTTAGTTACTTGATCAAGCTTACAAAAACATCCTTGCTACTTTTCAAAACACACTCCACAACACAATTTCAAAACCCCACTCTCGAACATTGAAAACCTTTCAAAAGACAAAAACACCTTTGTATACATTCAAACAAGAATCATTACAAAGGTTGCCACAACAACGACCTTTTTTTCAAAACATTTTCCAAAATTACACACAAAGCACCATTTCAAACAATTGAAAAGCACCATTTCAAACAATAGAAATGCAAAGCAAGTGATCTAAGCAAGTAAATAAGAGCCCATGGATAACCATGGATAGAAAGGGTGCTAATACCTTCCCTTTCTATAATCTACTCCACGAAACCAAGAAAACATCTCAAAGGTCTTTCCTGTGCTTTTTGACCTTTCCTTAGGATAAAATAAAAAGTCGGTGGCGACTCTTGCTAAACCGAAACATTTGCGAACACAAACGCAAAATCCCAAGTCAGTTCTCCCACCGTATCACAGAACTGGCGACTCTGCTGGGGAAATCTTTAAAAGTGGAGTAACCTTAGGGCTTAGATCACCCTTTGCATGATTATTGTTTGTTTTGATTGCTTTACATCTTGGTTCTCTTGTTTGGGCTTGAAATCCTCCACCCGGATTTGGGGAAACATTCATAGATAGCAATACATTATGGAAACTGTGCGGGGTATACCGACACGGTTGAAGCAATAGCTATATTAGTGCGACATATTTGTGAGTACCGGTAGCCTTTGAGTCAATCAAAGAGAATACGGGGCCGCTGAGTGATGTCATGAAGCACTAATGAACTAGAACCTTACTTGACCATCTTGGCCTTTTATTAGGGGTAGTGAGATGACTGGCTTTGGTGCAGTCCGAAGTTGGTAGATACTCGATACTACACTCATTGAGGGTTGTTTTCTTGGAATATTTTGGTCGCTAGTTAAGTGGCTAAACCAAAACAATGAACATAGAAAACAATCCAATGATATTGAGCTCCTTAGAACCCAGTTACTATTTATAGGACAGGTTTTGAGCCAACTAAACTCAAGAGGGTACTTACCTAAGAAACCTCATGCAAGCCTGAAACTAGGGTTTTGTGTGACTTTCCTGTACATGTGTTTGTGCATACATCATGAACATCATCAAGGATCATATGCATCCACTAACCATTTCAAGGGTTTGGATCTTCATCTTTGTTCTTGTTTTGTAGGTCATGGAATCTCTTCGCAGGAAAACAATTCAAGTCAACCTTGTGAGGATCCCTCCTCAACTTAAAGAGCTTACTTCCAGGATTCCAGAGAATTCTCTCTTCAGTGAAAGACATGGTAGACTCCTCAACTTAGTCAACACCAACATTGAAGAAGACATGGTGAAAGTTCTCTTCCAGTTCTTTGACCCCCTCCACCACTGTTTCACATTCCCTGATTACCAATTGGTGCCTACTTTGGAGGAATTTTCTCAACTCCTGAGAATTCCTATTCTTAATCAACTACCCTACAATGGTACGGAAAAAGAACCAAAACCTGAAGATGTTGCTCAAGCATTACACTTGCAACCATCTGACATCAAGGGGCATTGGGAAACCAGAAGTGGTGTTAAGGGATTTTTGGCAAAGTTTCTGATTGAGAAGGCACAAGACTGTTGGAATTCTCTTGATCTACAAGCCTTTGAAGAGATTGTGGCACTCCTTATCTATGGGTTGGTTTTGTTCCCAAATCCTGATCAACTTATAGATGTGAATGCTGTCAAGATTTTCATATCCAGGAATCTTATACCAACATTGCTTGGTGACATCCTACACTCATTTTACACACGAACAATGAGGAAAAGGAGTGTACTCATGTGCTGTACTCCCCTCTTAGCAAGGTGGTTTATTTCTCACCTTCCACAAAAAGTTTTGAAGAATGAGCAAGGTTTGAGGTGGTCACAATGATTGATGACCCTCACACATTCTGATGTACATTGGTGCTCTCGGTCCAGAGAAAATGTCATCATCATTGATCGTTGTGGGGAATTCCTTAATGTCCCACTACTTGGTATTAGTGGAGGCATCACCTACAACCCATGCTTAGCTCTAAGACAATTTGGATATGCTCGGAGGGATGGCCCTCATGACATGCTGATTCCTGACCTAGTTTTTGACTTCGACAACGATGCGCAAGGACTTCGACAAAGGTTCATCAGAGCTTGGAGGATGCCTAACAAGGTGGATAGTAAGACACTGGTGCACAAGAATTCCATCCCCCTTGAGCCTTACCTCAAGTGGGTACGAACCCGCTCCCAAAATCTTATGATGCCATACCCTCACATTCTCCCCTGGATCAAAGAGCCTGTCATGGAAGGAGAGGTTCCATACACCATCCTACATCCTGACATGCCAACATCATGGGAGGAAATGCAAAAGAGTAGGATCCAACTCAAAGAAGAACGGGATACTTTTGAAGCCAGCTTCTATGCCAGTGAGAAGAAGGTTTTAGAGCTCACCCGCCGACTTCACGAGGAGGAAACTCTCAACACCTACATCGCGCCAAAGAGGATGCGCAATGTCTTTTTACATTAAGAATTTTGTAATATTTTTCCCATGGGGCACTTATGTACTAACAATTTCTTCTTAATATGACGTGCGTTCCTTTTTGTTCGCAACAAATTTGAATTTTCGAACCCTTGAATGCATTACATGAATAACATACCATTCATCATATTCATAAACAGGTCTTTAAGCCAGGTTTCCTTATCTTTCTGCTGGTTATTTCAGCAAGATGGATTTGGAGCAAACAATAAAGGATCTACAGGCACAAAATTCACAATTTCAGCAACTCCTCATGACCTTGGCAAAGGGTCAAGAGGATCTCAAAGTTCTGCTAGAGAAGAATAAAGAGAAGAAAAAGAAAAAGAGACCGGGGGTAGCCACTTTCGGAAGAAGGTTTGAGGGCGATGCTAGAAGAACTCTTGAGTTCCCTTCAACGTCTGACGAAGGGATTGGCAAAGGGAAAGGAGTTATTGTACCTTCTGAGTCTGAGGTAGAAGAGGAGGAAGAGGAAGAAGACGAAGACTATTCAGAACAATAGTATCCACCAGTGGATGACAAATATAAGAACCTTGAAGACAGATTGGCAACTATGGAGTTGCAGAGGGTTCCCGGATTGGATTTTGAGGAACTGGGGTTGGTAGTTGGGATTGTAATCCCTCCCAAGTTCAAGGTGCCAGCATTTTCCAAGTACGACGGCCTGTCTTGCCCTAAGATGCACTTAAGGTCGTATGTCAGAAAAATCCAACCCCATTCATCCGATAAAGACCTCTGGGTACACTTTTTCCAAGACAGCTTGTCTGGCACTCAGCTAGATTGGTTTTATCAGCTCGAGAGATCATAGGTTCATAATTGGGAAGACTTGGAAGCTGCTTTTTATCGTCAGTATCAATACAATGCTGATCTGGCGCCCACTCGTACTCAGTTACAAAGTATGGGGATGGCTTCAAATAAAGGGTTTAAGGAGTACGCCCAGAAGTGGCGTGATCTGGCTGGAAGGGTGCAGCCACCGCTATCAGATAGGGAATTAGTTGACATGTTTTTGGGGACCCTGTCCGGCCCCTTCTTCAACCATCTAATCGGGAGCTCTTATGTGGGATTTACTGAACTGATTTTGACCGGTGAAAGGGTGGAAGCCGGTATTAAAAGTGGAAAGATTCAAAAGGATGCTTCTGCATCCACAGCTGTTAAGAAACCTTTCCTAGCCAAGAAGGAAGCATCTGCTGTGTACTCTCAGAAGGGATCGGGAAGAACTGAGCGCCGGACGACTGTAGGGGCCGTGATGATTCAAAATTCGTCAAATGATCAACCTCGTAACAATCAGTCGAGACCTAATCAACAATGGGTAGAACGGCCACAATGGAAGTTCACCCGCATCAACATGACGCCCGCTCAGGTCCTTCCCCATTTGTTGAAGCTGAATCTGACCAGTTTGAAAGAGGCGCCAAAAAACCCTAACACCTCATCTCCATACTATCACTCCAACGCCAAGTGTGCTTACCATTCCGACAGTGCTGGGCACGATACCAATAATTGCTGGGCACTTAAGAACAAAATTCAGGACTTAATTGATGCTAAAGAAGTTGAATTTGATTCTCCTGAGAAGCCCAATGTTATATCTGCTCTGATGCCCAAGCACGGCCACAATGTGCATGCTGTTTTGGAAAACCTCCATGTTACTGATGTTGCCAATCTATTGACTCCATTGCTTGTGATTAAAGAAATATTGTTGTGGGCCAGGATCTTTCCTGGTTGTGGTAAAGGCTGTTATTTTTGTTTGAACATTCAAGGTGACTGTCCCATGTTGAAGTCGGGTGTCCAACGCCTGATGGATACTCAAGAGATACTTTTCCAAAAAACGCCTGTTAGCACTTTCAATCCGATTACTCCTGATACTTGTGATACTTCAACCAATGATATTGCTATCATAACCATTTTCGACAATACTCCCAAGGCTTACAAAAGGCCTGTCAGGATTACACCCAACTCTGATTGTGTACCTTTAAAGATCACCATGCCGGGACCTGTCCCATACCAATCAAGCAAAATGATACCGTGGAACTATGGGGGAGAAATCTTCTACCACGGCATCAAACAAATTGAAACAGTCCAAGAGATTTCTGAAGAAGACCCTGACATAGGAAACATCGCGGGTACAAGCAAGATAACCCGCAGTGGCTGGATCTTTTCTCTGGAGATTGCTCCCCCCCGAGCAGTTTTCGGACCCTTAAAAGCTTCTGCACCAATTGGACCCTCTGTGCAAGGCCCGGTGATTGAAGAAGTGGTTACTCCTGAAGTAAGACCATCTACTGATAATACCAACAAAGGTAAGGGGATACTGGAAGTGCCTGTCAGGACGAAGGCCCATGTTGTGGTTATCCCCGAAACCACTCAGAAAGAAATGGATGAAATACTGAAAATAATCAAAAAAAGTGACTACGACATTGTAGAACAGTTGGGGCAGACCCCTTCTAAAATTTCAATGTTAGCCCTCCTGCTCTGTTCAGAGGCCCATGCTAAGGCCCTGATTAAATTCTTGAAGACGACACATGTACCCCAAGAGACTTCGGCATACCAGTTTCAGGATTGTGTGGCCAGTCTTACTGCTGACAATGGCCTTGGCTTTTCCGATGCGGACTTAACTCCCAAAGGAAGGAAACACAATGATGTGTTGCATGTTTCAGTTGAATTCCGGGGAACTACCCTCGCCCATGTCTTGGTTGATACTGGTTCTTCCCTGAATGTGCTGCCAAAGAAGGCCTTATACCATTTGGATTGCGAAGGTTTGACCCTCAAACCTAGTAACATCGTCGTTAGGGCTTTCGATGGTTCCAAAAGAATGGTTCATGGAGAGGTTGATATTCCTATCAAGGTAGGCACCTAAGTGTTCAACTCCACCTTCTACGTAATGGACATCCGTCCGTCATACTCGTGTTTGCTAGGAAGACCGTGGATCCATTATGCCGGGGCAGTTACCTTCTCTTTGCATCAGATGCTGAAATATCCTGTTAAGGGTAAGATTATAACAGTGCACGGCGAGGAAGAGTACATGATCAGTCATCTCAATTCCTTTCGATATGTGGAGTTGGATGGCGAGTTCATTGAAACTCCTTTCCAACATTTTGAGGAAGTTTCTCCCGAGGTAGCAGCTACGAAGACAATGGTTGAGGTACCTATCGTTCCCAAGCATGTGGCTAGGATGGCATCTCTCAAGGACGCAGAGGATGTGATTAAGGAGGGGAAGAGCACAGTATGGGGAGAATTGCCTGACTTTCCCCATAAGACGAACAAGTTTGGTTTAGGGTTTACTGCTGCAGGACAAAAGGCTATACGTCGCTCTAAGATTGGAAGACCACCCGTCAAGATTTCTCACCATGGAATCAATGTTGTAGAGGATGAAGATGAAGAGGGTCACTTTGAAGATTGGATCTTTCCGACTGTCGAAGGGGGTTTGAGCAATTGGGAAGCAAAGGATTTCGTTCCTATCACCTTTATCAACCATTAATTTTATCTTTGAACAATTTCCCATTTTTATGGTCTGTAATAACTAAAACAATTCGCGCACTACTTTCACCTCATGCCTTGCCCGGGCATGTAGGTTCATCTGTAAGGGTTTGATTTTCTTCATAACCATATGCCATGTTTTAATGAATCATTGGACATTTTTCATCTATAAACTGCTGTGTTCATTTTCTTTCCTTTTGCATTTTTGTTTGTTTAAGGATGGCTATCCCTTACACACACCCACACTCACCAATGCAGATACCCATCCACTCCGGATTCCGTGGGTGACTATTCTGCTTTAGCCTTTAATAACTCTGAAGATTTGGTCAATCAGGTTGAGTACGAAGTTGAAGAAGATTGTGAAGTGCCGGGAGAGTTGGCCAGACTTCTAAAACAAGAAGAGAGGGCCATTCTGCCTCATGAAGAGTTGCTAGAAACCATCAACTTAGGGACAGAAGAGGACAGGAAGGAAGTAAAAGTGGGTGCCAACCTAGAACCAAGTGTCAAGGAGCACTTAGTGCAGTTGTTGAACGAATATGTTGAAATCTTCGCTTGGTCTTATGAAGACATGCCAGGGCTAGACACCGATATCATGGTTCACCGTCTCCCCACAAGAGAAGATTGTCCACCGATCAAGCAAAAGGTTCGCCGAATGAGGCCTGACATGTCTGAGAAGATTAAGGCTGAAGTAATGAAGCAATTCAACGCTGGTTTTCTGGCTGTTACAACCTATCCACAATGGGTTGCTAACATTGTGCCCGTACCTAAAAAGGACGGCAAAGTCAGAATGTGTGTGGACTATCGGAATTTGAACAGGGCTAGCCCTAAAGACGACTTTCTGCTGCCATATATCGACATCTTGGTTGACAACACAGCTCAGCACAAGGTATTTTCCTTCATGGACGGATTCTCGGGCTACAACCAGATTAAAATGGCCCCTGAGGACATGGAGAAAATAACTTTTGTCACACAATGGGGTACCTTCTGCTACAAAGTGATGCCGTTCGGACTGAAGAACACAGGGGCAACTTATCAACGCGCCATGGTAGCTTTGTTTCATGATATGATACATCATGAGATCGAAGTTTACGTAGACGACATGATAGCTCGATCACAGACAGAAGAAGAACACCTTGATCATCTGCAAAATTTATTTTCCAGGTTGAAGGAGTATAAGCTCAGGCTGAACCCAAGCAAGTGCACTTTTGGAGTAAGGTCTGGTAAACTTTTGGGATTTATTATCAGCGACAAAGGTATTGAGGTTGATCCAGCTAAAGTAAAGGCTATACAAGAAATGCCTACTCCCCGTACTGAAAAGGAGGTTAGAGGATTCTTGGGACGCTTGAACTATATTATGAGGTTCATCTCTCACCTGACATCTACCTGTGAGCCAATTTTCAAACTGTTAAAGAAAGATCAGGTAGTTGAATGGAACAACGATTGTCAAGTTGCTTTTGATAAGATCAAGGAGTATTTGCTAGAACCTCCTATTCTGATGCCACCCTTCGAGGGAATGTCGTTAATCATGTATCTGACTGTTTTGGATAACTCAATGGGGTGTGTGCTGGGCCAACATGACGAGTCTGGTCGAAAAGAGCATGCCATTTATTACCTTAGCAAAAAGTTTACCGACTGTGAGACTCGCTACTCACTGCTCGATAAAACTTGTTGCGCTTTGGTATGGGTTGCTCGCCGGCTAAGGTAGTATATGTTGACTCACACCACTTTGCTGATTTCCAAAATGGACCTGATCAAGTATATCTTCGAGAAGCCTGCTTTATCTGGAAGAATCACTAGATGGCAAATGATCCTGACTGAGTATGATATCCAGTATACTACCCAAAAAGCTATAAAAGGGAGTGTACTAGCTGACCATCTAGCTCATTAAGCCGTCGAAGATTATCAATCTATGAGATTCAACTTCCCTGACGAGGACACCATGACATTGGACAACATTGAAGGTAACAGACCGTATGGCAGACCTGAACAAGGATCCTGATGGACCCTGTACTTTGATGGTGCTTCAAATGCACTTGGCAATGGCATCGTGCGGTACTCATCTCTCCGGAAGGTGGCCATACACCCTTCACTACCCGACTTTGTTTCAGCTGTACCAATAACATGGCCGAATATGAAGCTTGCATCTTTGGCCTCAAGGTTGCTATAGACCTAGGGATCAAATATTTGGTCGTATTTGGGGACTCGACTTTGGTTATCAGTCAAGTCAAAGGAGAGTGGGACACCAAACATCCTAATCTTATCCCATACAAAGAACATGTCCTGACATTGTTTCCTCATTTCGAGCAGATTACTTTCGAACATTTCCCGCGAGAAGAAAACCAGCTAGCAGATGCTCTAGCTACAATGTCTTCCATGTTTAAACTCAACTGGGATAACGAGGCTCCCCAAATTACCATCGAGCGAATGGACGAACCTGCGCACTATCACGAGAGTAATACCGAAGAAGTAGTTGAACAACCCTGGTTTCATGAAATCAAGAGGTATCTCCAGACTAGAGAATATCCTGAAGGAGCTTCCATCAATGACAAAAAGTTCTTAAGGAGATTTGCTGCCAAGTTCTTCCTAAGCAATGGCATCCTTTATAAACGCAGCCATGATTGTGTTTTACTTCGATGCATGGACAAAGCAGAAGCAGAGTTGATCATGACTGAGAGATACAGTGGCACATTTGGCACCCATTTGAGCGGACATACGATGGCTAAGAAGATTCTAAGGGCAGGCTACTACTGGTCTACCATGGAAACTGATTGTCACCAACATTCCCGTACTTGCCACAAATGCCAAGTCTACGCTGATAAGGTACATATTCCTCCTGTTCCTCTCAACATTATGACAGCTCCTTGGCCATTCACAATGTGGGGCATTGACATGACTGGAGAGATCAAGCCCACGGCGTCCAATGGACATCGCTTCATCTTGGTCGCTATTGATTATTTTACCAAGTGGGTCGAAGCAGCTTCCTTTGCCTCTGTTACAAAGAATGTGGTTGCCCGCTTCATCAAGCAGAACCTCATATGCCGGTATGGTGTCCCCGACAGGATCATCACAGACAACGGTACAAATTTGAACAATACTATGATCACCGCTCTATGCGAACAGTTCAAGATCTATCATCATAATTCATCTCCCTATCGGCCAAAGATGAACGGTGCTGTTGAAGCCGCGAACAAAAATATCAAGAAGATCATTCAAAAGATGACAGTTACCTACAAGGACTGGCATGAGATGTTACCGTTTGCTCTGCATGGATATCGTACCACGTCACGTACTTCAACAGGGGCAACCCCATTTTCTTTAGTATATGGCACGGAAGTTGTTCTACCTATGGAAGTTCAGATTCCTTCCTTAAGGATTATGAAGGACGCTGGTTTGAGTGAAGACGATTGGATTCAGACTCGGCTTGATCAACTCAATTTGATCGACGAAAAGCGACTTACTGCTGTTTGTCATGGTCAGGCGTATCAAAAACGCATGATCAAGGCTTTCAACAAGAAAGTCAGGCGTCAGATATATCAAGTCGGAGATCTTGTAATCAAGTGGATCATCTTACCGCAAAGTGATCCCAGGGGAAAATGGACTCCTACTTACGAAGGACCATTTGTGATCAAGAGCATCTTTTCTGGTGGGGCAATGATTTTGACCACCATGGACGGTGATGATTTGCCACACCCTGCGAACGCAGACATAGTCAAAAGATACTACGCATAAAACAATCCGACAAGTTGAAAACCCGAAAGGGCGACTTGGGAAAAAATGGGCATCCCGGTGAATCGAAAACCCGAAAGGGCAATTCAGGCAAAAATTAGGGATAAAACAAAAATTTGTACACCCGGCAAGTTGAAAACCCGAAAGGGCGACTTGGGCAAAAAAGGGTTTCCCGGTGGATCGAAAACCCGAAAGGGCGGTCCAGGCAAAAGTTAGGGAATTAAAGCATATGACTATGTCTCGTCGGATCACTTTAAGAACAATCTCTTCACCAACAAGCTCCAGGTTTCTGATCAATCAAGTCATCGGCGGACGAAGCAGCAAACGGACAAGATATTCAGAGTTGTGAAGGCTATAGCAGAATGGGAATCCCATGGAATTGTTACACATAGCCATCTTTCCTTTGTATAAAATCTTCCAATTTTTACGACAACATTCTCTTACTAGGATGTCTGTCTCCTTTGTACAAAGATACTCACAAAAGTTAATACAAATATACTTCAAAGTGCAGAAATTTGCTTGCCTTTCTTTTCTTTGTTACGCTTATGCTTTATTTGAAAACGTCCAATGTTTTGTTAATAGGCATATGCATTTGAATATAATCACTGCTTACAAATAAAACGAAATTGAAAAAAGATGATTACTGATAGGTTGAAGGTGTAGGAAGATATCTTTGTGCCATTCCAAAAAAAATCCCCCACGATACATCATTCATATCCTTGACAAGGCTAAAATTTGGAGTATATTTCCCCAACGGATTTAAGCTTCAGGATCCTCAACAGAGCCAATGCTTTCTAAAGCTTGATTCCCCAGCTGAGCTGAATTTCAAAATTCCCATCAGAGTTAAGCTTCAAGATCCCCAGTGGAGCCCAAAAACCCTGAAAATCCTATCCCCGGCGGAGCCAGAATAGTGAACATTTCCCCCACAAAGTTATTTCCCAGCAGATTGAAGATTCTCAGTCTCATTTCTCCAGCAAAAGTCTTCCAGGTTTTAACTCCCCAGTAGAGATTTTCAAAGTTTCCCTTATTCCCCAAGCAGTCAGCCAGGTTTTCTCATCGTCAAGTCCTCAGCATCGGTCAAGGATTTATTTTCCCCGGCAGCAGTCAAAGAATTCATTATCTCCAGCTATCTGGATTCTATCTTCCTCAACAAGACGGCTACTCAGTTTACATGCATAACCATTGCATTCATATATCATAAACATTGATGAAATACAGTTCATTGCATCGTACATGTCATGCAACATAACTTTTTGTTTTAGCTAACATTTTACCCTTTTCAGGATAAGATTAAAAGGCTATCGTTAACGATTATTCAGATACAGTGTGGATACACCCCAGACACAATGGTCATTCTATCACTCATTCAGAATTTCAAGTCAAAAAACAGTACAGATGCACCCCAGACACGATGGTCATTCTACTACTCATTCAGACTTCAGCAATCCGATACAGATTAGATACGCTCCAGACACGACTGCCATTCTATCTCTCATTCAGATTCAACTATCAACCACAGGTTCAGATATGCTCCAGACTCGGATGTCATTCTGGCCCTTACACCAGCAGTTTGATTCTCCCCATTGCAATCACCACGAAAATCATTCTGCCACCTATTCAGATCCCAGTTACAGTCTCAGATACACTTCAAACACGGAAGTAGTCTGCCACTCATACAGATCTCAAACTTCAGATACAGTCCAGATACGCTCCAGACTCGGATGTCATTCTGGCCCTTACACCAGCAGTTTGATTCTCCCCAGTGCAATCACCACAGGAATCATTCTGCCACCTATTCAGATCCCAGTTACAGTCTCAGATACACTCCAAACATGGAAGTAGTATGCCACTCATACAGATCTCAAACTTCAGATACAGTCCAGATACGCTCCAGACACGGTTGCCATTCTGCCGCTCATTCAGAATTTATCCCCAGCCTAGAGATACTCCATACACAGATGTTTTCTGTCGCCTATTCAGAATTCAGATACAATACAGATACATTCCAGACACGGCAGTCATTCTGATGTTCATTTAGCATTCAAACACAGTTACAGCTCAGATACACCCTAGACGCGGACACCATTCTTTTGCTCATACAAACTCAGTCTCCATATACAGTTCAAGTGCATTCCAGACACGAATACCCTTTTGATACTCATTCTTTTGACCTACAGCATTGCAATTCAACAAAGATTCTTGGATGGCATCTTTAAGCCCATCTCCAGTAAGATTCTACCATCTCCAAATGGCATCTTTAAGCCCATTCCCGCGTCTATGTTTTGACGAGTGCAAATTTACGGGCACTCTAGTGTCCAATCCTCTTTTACCTTCGAGTCGCCAAAGGCAAACTTGCCAATCTAACTCTTCAGGTTCAAGAAGATTGAACAGGGGCAAATGTTATACCCCAAAATTTGCCCTCCCATTTCATCAACATTTTCTCATCACAAGGCTCTTGGAACTGAAGATCAAGCTAGGGTTTGCTCTGCTCAAGACACTTACTTGCACTGTTGACCTAAACTAGGGTTTGAGTTTGCACAAGGATGTTTTGACCTACAATGCCCAAAGTGACTTTCATACTTCATGTTGGATTCACAAGTTTGCCCATATCAAGTTTCAAGCCTTGATTCGAGTTTTTGCCCAGTCAATTGGACAATTGACCTAGAAATTAGCTGTATTGGGGAAAAAGTCAATTGTGGCCAATTGACAGTCAAACCTCATGAAATTTGACCCACATCAACATTACGAACTCATACGAACCATTTGATCAAGTTTGGATCACAATTCCACAAGAAATTTGATCAGATCACCAAAAGGGCAAAATGGTCATTTTTAGGGTTTTGACTGCACAAAGGCAATTTTTGACTGTTTGACCTAACCAATGGCAAACCAAGCTCACATATGGACTCAATGACTTTGTCTTGACCCATTCAACAAATTCAAAAGATCTCAAATGCATAGGATTGACAGATGATTTTTTTAGTCAACTGATCAAAATTTGACTGTACACTGAGAAGTCAAACTTTGACTTTTTGGTCAAAATCAAGTGCCAAGAGTAATTTTTCATCAAAACATGTCAAATTATGAAACTTATTCATCAAGAAACCCAAAAATGCAAATTAGGGTTTAAAATGGAAAATTTTCATAACTTAGAAATTTTCGAAGTTATAAAATTTTCTTATTTTTTCCTAACTTTGTCCCATTTTTTCACCAAGATGAAAATGTATTCAAACAAAACTTGCAACATTAAAGTTGTAGTCCATCACAAAGTCTACAACTTTTATTCACAAAGTTTCCTCAAAATAAGCTTGTATCTCAAGTTATGATTTTTGGAACAAGGGTACCTAAAACTTTTAACAGAGAAAATTTGCCCTAATTTAGGCAGGATTTTGACCCATTTTCTTGGCCATTTTTCACATAGTTCCACTTGGAATTTCAAGTTGCATTGCAAATATGGATTATATTACATGTTCCAAGCTTTCCAAATTGTCCAAGAACTCCTCAAACACCCTTGTGTTTAGAGAGAATCGAATGCTTGAAGTTGGCAAAAACTCACTTTTGTCCATGGCCAATACATGTTCATAACAACTTGCAATTCTGATCTAGCTAGCTTGGTTTGACATTACAGGCCTCAAAACCAATTTGCACTCCATAATTTAATGTCAATCCATCAGTCTAAGCCTTTGTTTTGTTCATTTGGACATTATACACAAGATTAAGCCTTAAGTAGAAAAAGGCAAATTTCCATTTTTGCCTAAGTATGCTTTATGTCAAACCAACAATTATTGAGCATTGGTCCAAGATCTCTTGCAGAAAAACAAATCCACAAATCAGAGGGGCCAAGAGCAATGTAGGCAAGCATATTTGACAGCCTATACAAGCCTGTAACTTCACTTCCATATTTGAACTTCAAGTAGAGAAAACTTGCAAAACATAAGCAATCTCTCATATCTGTTAACACAAGCTTAGACAAATATTGTAGACAAGTTCCATACCTCCCAACAAACCTAAAGCACGACCCTTTCACCACTAAAACCTCCTCATACTCAGAATCACTGTTTTTCTGCAAAACAGGGCAGGTTCTGCATTTTGCAAGCCACAACAAAATTCCATCGTGCGTTTTGTCCAAAGATTGTTCAAACACCTTCCAATCAACTCACCTGAACTATCCCAGGCCCCCATTGCAAGCTGTAACACCTCTAACACACTTTGCCATTTTCATTTCAAAGCTTTGCAGGTTGAGTTCTACAACACGATTCAAGTTGTTTCAAAGCAAGCCAAGCATTGGAGAAGCTTCCTTGGACCTCAGGCAAGCTCAAGAGAAGCTCAAACACCATTGAAGGTTGCTGCATTGTCCAGCTCGAAGTCAACTGAAACAGGTATTTCATGGACTTCTATCTCCCTATTTAGGAATGGTTAGGCTTAGGTTTGTGAATGAAATATGTTGTACTCATAGCCCTGAAGCCATACATATGCTTAGTTTTCATTTACATTAATCGTGCTGAGAGAATTTCACTCATGAACTTTCTGAAAAAACTAGGTTAGAATTTAGGGCCAGAAAAATTCTCTATGGTCTTTGAGAGTTAATCCAAGTTTTTTATATGGTTAGATTCGTTATTTGATGCTCTACAAGTTTCATGTTTTGAGTTTTGTCAAAAGATCAAAGAATCAAGAGATACAGGTTGGGGTAGCTAGCGCGCGTTTTTTTTTCAAAGTTCTGTTGGACAGAGGAAGAAGATGAAGTAGTTGGGTTGGGCCTGGCTACTTCCTACTTTTGGCACCCCCCACTTTCAGTTTCATACCCCCTGGCCCATTTTCTTGTATTTTGATATTTTTGTATTTTTATTTTCTTTTTTGACTTTGATATTTTATTTTCAAACATAAAACATGATCGAAAAATATTTTTATATTTTTTTGCATTTATTTGGTATTTATTTTATTTATTCCCATCATAAAAATGTTTAAATACTTTATGTTATTTTGTTTAAACCAAAAAATAATGTAAAAAATATGTTTATTTTCATTTTTATTTTTATACACATTTGAAAATATTTTCTTGACATATATACATTTTTGTAAATAATTTATTTTAATTTTTTACACACTTAATATATTTAATATATATATATATATATATATATATATATATATATATATATATATATATATATATATATATATATATATATATATATATATATATATATATATATATATATATATTATCTTATTAAACAATTAGGTTAAAAATACAAAAAATATTACATTTTCAGTTTTATTATTATTTTGGACCAAAAATATCATTTTTTTAATATACTTTTATTTTTTTGTATAAATTAATATATTATTGCACATAATTAATAAATAATATTATTTATTAAGAATTAGGGTTTCTTGCCCTAAAAAGGAAAATAATTAAAATTGATCTTTTTTTATTTTACATTTCACATTGAAAAAATACCTTTTACATACTAAAAACATTTTGACATAATACATTTTATTTACATTTATTTATTGTATTTATTTCAATTATTGTACATTTAAATATTGTATCTTATACATTCAATTTGGTTGTAATAGTAATCTAGGGTTTAATTTCCTGTCAAATATCCCCAATTCAAATTTGTACCCCCTCCCTATATTATGTTGTAATAGTGTAGCATTTAAATTCTCGCACATTTAAAAGCTTTCAATTATGCCATGCTTAGACCTAGGGTTTGTATGCAAATAAAATCAACAAGTAGTTTGACCTAATCCAAGATAACATGCCTGCAAAACAAACGCAATGCACACTTGCACCCCTAGGGTTACAATCCACTTGTTGCCTTCAAAAATGGGCGATGGTTGCATGTCAAGTACTTTGGCAAAACAAAACAAAACAAAAGATCATAGTCCCTCGATGACGCTATCTTGGTTGCCTAATCAAAAATGATCAAGTCCCTCAAGAAAATTGCCAAAAATACTTGATACAATTGTTATCATGGTCTATACGATGACCCGCGCCTGTCCCGTTTAACATCCTAACACAAGGTTGTTCACCAAATACAATGGTGAAACAACACTGTTAAAAGGGTTAAAAACATAAGAAAGATCTTTGAGTAAAATAGGGTAGATAGCTCTTAGTTACTTGATCAAGCTTGCAAAAACATCCTTGCTACTTTTCAAAACACACTCCACAACACAATTTCAAAACCCCACTCTCGAACATTGAAAACCTTTCAAAAGACAAAAACACCTTTGTATACATTCAAACAAGAATCATTACAAAGGTTGCCACAACGACGACCTTTTTTTCAAAACATTTTCCAAAATCACACACAAAGCACCATTTCAAACAATTGAAAAGCACCATTTCAAACAATAGAAATGCAAAGCAAGTGATCTAAGCAAGTAACTAAGAGCCCATGGATAACCACGGATAGAAAGGGTTCTAATACCTTCCCTTTCTATAATCTACTCCCCGAACCCAAGAAAACATCTCAAAGGTCTTTCCTGTGCTTTTTGACCTTTCCTTAGGATAAAATAAAAAGTCGGTGGCGACTCTTGCTAAACCGAAACATTTGCAAACACAAATGCAAAATCCCAAGCCAGTTCTCCCACCGTATCACAGTAAAGGTTTGCTTTTATCTTAACAGTTCATTAATTTTCGAATGGTTCTTGTTCATGTTTCTTTTATGTTAATCAAGCTTAATGTTCATTGAGATGCAGAAAAATAATGTTATAGCGAAAACATACCAGTTTGGGATTTTTTATGGACGAGGATAGTGAGAGGGAAGTGACAGTGCTCCTTGGCGGCCGAAAATGGGTAGGGAGGAAATGATGGCGTGAGCTTTTCCGGTGACTTTTTTCTATCCCTTGAACTTTGACTGATGATAAAGTGATATTTCTGATTGTTAGATGTTGTTGGTTAGTTTGAAGATTTGTTTGAAACTCTGTGATTGTTCTAGCTTGGTATGAACTGGTTTTGGACTTTGGAATATTGTTACTGGTTATTGAATGTTTTTGTTTACAATTTGGCTTGATATTTTTGTTGTTGGTTTTGATTATGTTGATGAAATGTTAGGATATTGGAAGGGTTTTGAATGTTTTGTAGTTTGGTTCTGTAGGTCTTTGGATCTTTGTGTATGTTTTTGTGGTTCTATAGTTAACAGGTTGGGATGTTACATGTTTGAAATATTTTGAGAGTTGGTTTACAGGTTTTGGCTGTTTGTTATTGGTTTTTTAGGTTTGGAATATTGGTTATGTTGAAAATGGTTATGAAACTAGCTTCGGATTTTGACAGTGCAGGTTTGATCAGTTAACAGGTTTGGTTGTTTTTGGCTTGAATGCTTTGGGATGGTTGGACTTTGAGTTACAAGCTTGAATCTTTTTTGAATGTTTTTGTTGACAGTTTGCAAGCTTTTTGTTTTTATTTGATGGAAGTTTTGATACTTGGTTTTGTATGTTTGAACTGGGCTATAAGTTTTGGGTTTGAAATGGTTTCAGTTTTGGAGTTTTGGCTATTTTTTGTTTGATAACAGGTTTGGAGGTTGAAGGATTTGAGTTACGCCAGTTTGAGCTGGGATGATTTTTTGTGGTTTTCTATCACAGTATGCAGGCTTAGTTTTGTTTTTACAATGCAGTTTTTGTTTTTCTGTTTGACCAACTATTCTCTTTCTTCTTACAGTTTCTCTACTGTTATATCTTGGTTCCTTTTCTCTTTGACAGCCTGTGGGCAGAATAGAAAAGTTGTACAATTCCAACAAATTGGGTGACCTCTTTTCTCTCTCTCCTCTCTCAATGATAAAAGCAAAATGCTTTTTCCCCTTTATCTGAAAAGTTTGCCAAATTTTGGAAAATGATGAAAAGCTATATGAAACAAGCCCCTTGCTTGTTATTTTGGTTTACCATACTGCTTTCTTTCTTCTTACCTGTTGTTGCTTGTACTTTGTTGCAGTCTGTGCTGCTATGCTGCTGTCTAGTTACTTGCCATTTACTGCTTGCATTTTGTTGCAGTCTGTACCGCTATGCTGCTCTCTAGTTACTGCCATGTACTTTGTCCAATTTAGTTTGGCTTTGTTTAGTTTGCCTTGTTTGGACAACATGCTGCAGTTTGGAATATGTTTTGGCCATGCACTTCTTATTTGGATAGCTTGCCTTGTTGCATTTTTATTTTTCTTTTTGTGAACCAAGAAGAGTAATCTTCTTGTGATTTGCAAATAGAAAAATAAAAACGTGATGAATTAAAAATATCCCTCTGATTCCAAATGGCAAACTTTAATGATGAACACAATTTTCTTTTTTTTTTGAAAATTCTTACTCATATCCAATTAATTGTGCTAATTATTTTCTTTCTTTCTTTCATGTGAGCGCAAACTGGATGGTGGAAAAGCAGAGGAAGCAAGAGATTCTTTGGCGAGCATGGGAGAAATGGAAGCTTAGTCATCCTTAGGCTTAGAATTTTCTTTGTAACTTAGAGATAAATACTCAAACAATTGTACTAATTCATTTTTAAAATACAATAAGTTGTAAAACTTAAAGCATTTAAATAATAAATTGTATTGTAACAATTTTTGATATAAATGAAAAAGTCTTTATGAGATAATCTGATGTTCAATAAAATCCATTACTGTTAGTAACTTGTAATTCTCTCTTTGCGTCTTCACTAACTCTCTAAAATTCCCGATCAAGATAATTGAATTGCATTCCAATAATTCCAATCAAGACAACTTAAACTCCAAGTAATCCAATAACTCTGTAATCTTGTAACCTTGCAATTGTATTCCAATCAAAACAAGCAAATGTTTATTCCCTAAACGAGCAAATGTTTTAAAAGACGCAAATTATCTGGTTAACCTTGATCAAATAAACACTCCTTTTTTTTTACAGTAAATTTGAGAGAGCATGAAAACATGTGAAAATCAATTGAATTTTTGAGAACTCAATTTTTTTCTGAGAAATGCGAGAAAAACCCTAATTCTTGATTTACTGCCAAAGGAGAAAATCTGTCTGATCGATACCTGAGCCAATCTTGAATATTTGAGAAACCCTAGGGTTGTTCTTTTCTATGAAAAATGGGAGGGCCAATTTTGGGGTACAACAGCTGCCCCTGTTCAATCTTCTTGAACCTGAAGAGTTAGATCAGCGAGTTTTCCATTCGCGACTCGAAGGTAAAAGATGATTGGACACTAGAGTGCCCGTAAATTTGCACTCGTCAAAGTATAGTTGAGGGAATGGGCTTAAAGATGCCATTTGGAGATGTGACAGAATCTTGTCGGAGATGGGCTTAAAGATGCCATCCGAGAATGTTTGTTTGAACTGTAAGTTATAGGTCAAAAGAATGAGCGCCAGAATGGTATCTGTGTCTGGAGCATCTCTGAGCTGGGGATCTGAATAAGCAATAGAGTAGCATCCGTGTCTGGAGCGTCTCTAAGCTGTTTTCTGAATCTTGTATTTGAATAAGTGATAGAATAGAATCAGTGTCTGGAGCAACTCTAAGCTATTTTCTGAGCTTTGAATCTGAATAAGCAATAGAAAAGCATCCGTGTCTGGAGCATCTCTAGGCTATTTTCTGAACTCTGAATCTGAATAAGCAATAGAATAGCATCCGTGTCTGGAGCATCCCTGAGCTGTTTTCACGATTGCATATTGGTAGCTTGTTAATCTTATCCTGAAAAAGGTAGAATGTTAGCTGAAACACAAAGTTATGTTGCATGAAATGTATGATGCAATATGTGTTTTATCAATGTTTATGATATATGATTGTAATGTATGTGCATGTAAGCTGATTAGTTGTCTTGCTGATGAAAATAAATCCTTGATAGCTGGAGATAATAAAATCTTTGACTGTTGTCGAGGAAAAGAAATCCATGACCACTGCTGGAGATTTAAAATCTTTGATTGCTGAAGATAAGAAATCTTTGCTGACTGCTTGGGGATAGAGAATCCTTGGCAACTCGCGGGGATTATCAAAAACTTTGACAACCTTTATGGAGATGTGAGAATCCTTCACGACTTTCCTGGGGATTACACGATGAGAATCCTTACTCGGCTGGGGAATAAGGAAAACTCTGGAGATCTCTATCGGGAATCAAACAAAGGAAAACCTTGATCTGCTGGAGAATAAGGAAGACTCTGATGGCTTCTGTGGAGAATTGAGAATGAGAATCTTCAATCTGCTAGGGGATGAAAAACTCTGTGGGAAGTAGCTATACTGCTGGAGAGTAAGATATCCTAATGGAGGGTAAATTCAAGACTCTGGGGAAAAGCTTATTCCTGTTTGGAAAAATTCAGGAGTTTGGGTTGTATGCCAATCTACTGGGGAATTATCCTAGGTTGGGGACTTCATGTTGAGGAGGCAAGAATAAGAATCTTCGATCTGCAGGGAATTAAAAATTCTGACAAATTCGATGTTGGGGAATAAAGAAGGCTTATAGCAACTTCACTGGGGAATCGAGAATGAGAATCTTCACTTTGTTAGAGATGAAAATCTTTGTGGGGAGTAACTATCCTGCTGGAGAGTAAGCTATCCTGCTGGAGAGTAAGCTCAGGACTCTGGGGAAAAGCTTATTCCTGTTTGGAAGAAGTTCAGGAGTTCAGGTTGTATGCCACTTTAAGAATGAGAATCTTCATTCTGTTGGAGATATCAGGAGCTTGGGTTGTATGCCACTTATGGGGTTTCAAGAATGAGAATCTTCATTCGGTTAAGGATATCAGGAGTTTGGGTGTATGCTAATCTTCTGGGGTTTCAAGAATGAGAATCTTCATTCTGTTAAGGATATCAGGAGTTTGGGTGTATGCCAATCTTCTGGGGTTTCAAGAATGAGAATCTTCATTCTGTTAAGGATATCAGGAGTTTGGGTGTATGCCAATCTTCTGGGGTTTCAAGAATGAGAATCTTCATTCTGTTAAGGATATCAGGAGTTTGGGTGTATGCCAATCTTCTGGGGTTTCAAGAATGAGAATCTTCATTCTGTTAAGGATATCAGGAGTTTGGGTGTATGCCAATCTTCTGGGGTTTCAAGAATGAGAATCTTCATTCTGTTAAGGATATCAGGAGTTTAGGTGTATGCCAATCTTCTCGGGTTTCAAGAATGAGAATCTTCATTCTGTTAAGGATATCAGGAGTTTGGGTGTATGCCAATCTACTGAGGAGTCATCCTAGGTTGGGGATAAAGTTAACTGTTATCTGGTTGATTTCCAGGCTTTAAGATAACTTGCTGGGGAATTGGAGAAACCAAATGATTTCCGTTGTGGGTTGATAGTTTCAGCTCCGCTGGGGAGTAGTAGTTGGTAGTCTCATCTCTGTTGGGGATCTTAATGACATGCTGATTTGATTGTGTATGGAAATGGGTTTAAAGATTCCATTCAAAGGTGATTTTTGACGGAAAGTTTGAACTGGATCTGAAACAGCAAAATCTGGAAGTGAATCAGAATAAACCGTTGAGATATTTATCTGAAACAGCAAAATCTGGAAGTGAATCAGAATAAGCCATTGAGAGATTTATCTGAAACAACAAAATCTGGAAGTGAATCTGAATAAACCGTTGATAGATTTATCTGAAATAGCAAGATCTGGAATATCTTCAACTGGAATAAGAATCAGGGAGATCTTAGTGTCGATCTGACTGAGCCAGAGAAGGTCTTGAATTAACTTTGACTGGATAAGAATCAGAAAAATCTTAGAATCGATTTAACTGAGCCAGACGAAAGTCTTGAAGTATCTTCAACTGGAATAAGAATCAGGGAGATCTTAGTGTCGATCTGACTGAGGCAGAGAAGGTCTTGAATTAACTTTGACTGGATAAGAATCAGAAAAATCTTAGAATCGATTTAACTGAGCCAGATGAAAGTCTTGAATTAACTTTGACTGGATAAGAATCAGAAAAATCTTAGAATCGATTTAACTGAGCCAGACGAAAGTCTTGGAGTATCTTCAACTGGAATAAGAATCAGGGAGATCTTAGTGTCGATCTGACTGAGCCAGAGAAGGTCTTGAATTAACTTTGACTGGATAAGAATCAGAAAAATCTTAGAATCGATTTAACTGAGCCAGAAGAAAGTCTTGAAGTATCTTCAACAGATGCCGGGGAAAATAAATCTTGGACTGCTGTTGAAGGGGAAAGTTGAATGAACCACTATTTGGTCGTGGTCCAGGCTTCATAGCTTGAATTTTGTAAGAATTTGACTGCATCTTTAACGAAAGGTAAAGGTTAGTTGCACGATGTGATACGGTGGGAGAACTGACTTAGAATTTTGTGTTTGTGTTTGCAAATGTTTCGGTTTAGCAAGAGTCGCCGCCGACTTTTTATTTTATCCTAAGGAAAGGCCAAAAAGCACAAGAAAGACCTTTGAGATGTTTTCTTGGGTTCTGGGAGTATATTATAGAAAGGTAAGGTATTAGCACCCTTTCTATCCATGGTTATCCATGGGCTCTTAGTTACTTGCTTTAGATCTCTTGCTTTTCATTTCTATTGTTTGAAATGGTGCTCTTCAATTGTTTGAAATGGTGCTTTGTGTGTAATTTTGAAAGATGTTTTGAAAAGAGGCCATCATTGTGGCAACCTTTGTAATGATTCATGTTTGAATGTATACAAAGATGTTTTTGTCTTTTGAAAAGTTTTCAATGCTTGAAAGTAGGGTTTTGAAGTTGTGTTGTGAAGTGTGTTTTGAAAAGTAGCAAGGATGTTTTTTGCAAGCTTGATCAAGTAACTAAGAGCTATCTACCCTATTTTACTCAAAGATCTTTCTTATGTTTTTAACCCTTTTAATAGTGTTGTTTCACCATTGTATTTGGTGAAAAAACCTTGTGTTAGGATGTTAAACGGGACAGGCGCGGGTCATCGTATAGACCATGATAGCAATAGTGTCAAGTATTTTTGGCAATTTTCTTGAGGGACTTGATCATTTTGTTTAGGCAACTCAGATAGCGTCATCGAGGGACTATGATCTTTTGTTTTGTTTTTGTTTTGCCAAAGTACTTGACATGCAACCATGGCCCATTTTTTAAGGCAACAAGTGGATTGAAACCCTAGGGGTGTAAGTGTGCATTGTGTTTGTTTTCATGCATTGTCATCTTTGGATTAGGTCAAGCTAGTTGTTTATTTTATTTTGCATACAAATCCTAAGTCTAAGCATGGCATAATTGGAAGCTTTTAAATGTGCGAGAATTTAAATGCTACACTATTATAACATGATATAGGGAGGGAGGTACAAATTTGAATTGGGGGTATTTGACAAGAAATTAAATTCTAAGTTATTACAACCAAATTGAATGTACAAGGCATAATATAATATTTAAATAAATACAATTAAATAAATATCAAATAAAATGTATTATGCAAAAAAAAGATTTTTATGTATGTAAAAAGTATTTTTCAATGTGAAGTAAAAATAATAAAATAAAAAAAGAAAACCAATTTTAATTATTTTGTTATTTAGGGCAAAAACCCTAATTCCTAATAAATAGTATTATTTATTAATTATATACAATAATATATTAATTTATACAAAAAATAAAAGTATATTGTAAAAAAGATATTTTTAGTGTAAAATATTAATAAAATGAAAATGTATTCTTTTTTTTATATTTTTGTGCTAGGAGATAAATAAATATAAACATATTTTTTCATTATTTTTAGGTTTTGATAAAAAGAATATAAAGCAAATAAATATTTTTATACTAGTAATAATTAAAATAAATTCCAAATAAATACAAAAATTTATGAAAATAATCTTAATAAGTATTTTTATGTTAGAAAATAAAATATCAAAATCAAAAATGAAATAAAAATGCAAAAATGACCAATGTACAAATAAATGGGCCAGGAGGGTGTAAACTGAAAATGCATGTGTAAAGAGTAAAAACAACCAGGCCCAGCCCAGTCATACTTCATCTTCTTCCTCTTGTTCACAAAACGCGCGTTCTGTACATCAATGGCTAACTCCTGATTCTTTGATTTTTTGACAAAACTCACAACATGAAACTTGTAGAGCATCAAACAACGAATTCAACCATATAAAAAACTTAAGCTAACTCTCAAAGACCAGAGAGAATTTCTCTGGCCCTAATTCTTAACCTAGTTTTTTCAGAAAGTTCATGGGTGAAATTCTCCTAGCACGATTAATATAAATGAAAACTAAGCATATGTATGGCTTCAGGGCTATGAGTACAACATATTTCATTCACAAACCTAAGCCTAACTATTCCTAAATAGAGAGATAGAAATTCATGAAATACTTGTTTTAGTTGACTTCGAGCTGGCCAATGCAGCAACTTTCAAGGGTGTTTGAACTTCTTTTGAGCTAGCATGAGGTCCAAGGAAGATTTCCCAATGCTTACTTTATTTTGAAATGGCTTGAATCGTGCTACAGAACTCAACCTGCAAAGCTTTGAAACAAAAATGGAAATATGTGTTAAAGGTGTTACAGCTAGCAACAGATGATCTGGATAGCTTAGGTATGTTGGTTGGAAGGTGTTTGAAGTGGTTTTGGACAAAACGCACGAAGGGATTTGATTATGGCTTGAAGTTTGCAGAACTGACTCTGTTTTGCATGAAAATGGGGAATTTGAGTATGAGGAGGTTTGAGTGATGAAGGGGTCATGTTTCTGGCTTGTTAGGAGGTACAAAACTTGTTTTCAATGTTTGTGTAAGTTGGATTTTACAGATGTGAGAGATTGCTTCTGTTTTGCAAGTTTCTTCTACTTGAAGCAAAATAGTGAAAGTGATGTTATAGCTTTGTACAGGCCCTCCTATCACCCTGTACACAAAACTCTTGGCCCCTCTAATTCATGGATTTGGTTTGCAGTATCAGATTTTGTTCAAGGCTCAAGGCTTAGTGTTTTGACATAAAGTAACCTTTTGCAAAAATGGCAATATACCTTTTACCATTTAGGGCTTAATCTTGTGTGCAATGCCCTAATGACCAAGAAAATACCTTAACTCAATAGATATGCATTAAATTATGGAGTACAAACTGGTTTTGAGGCCTGTAATTGTGAACCAAGCTAGCTAGATCAGATTTTTAAATTGGTATGAACATGTATTGGCCTTGGATCAAAGTGAGTTTTTGCCAACTTCAAGCATTCGATTCTCTCTAACCACAAGGGTGTTTGAGGAGTTCTTGGACAATTTGGAAAGCTTGGAACATGTACTATAATCCATATTTGAAATGCAACTTGAAACTCCAAGTGGAACTATGTGAAAAATGGCCAAGAAGATGGGTCAAAATCCTGCCTAAATTTGGGCAAAATTTCTCTAAGTTAAAAGTTTTAGGTACCCTTGTTCCAAAAATAAAAACTTGAGATACATGCCTCTTTTGAGAAAACTTTGTGAATCAAAGATGTAGACTTTGTGATGGACTACAACTTTCATGTTGCAAGTTTTGTTTGAATCCATTTGCATCTTGGTGAAAAAATGGGACAAAGTTAGGAAAAAATAAGAAAATTTCATAACTTTGAAAAATTCTAAGTTATGAAATTTTTCGATTTTAAACCCTAATTTGTATTTTTGGGTTTCTTGATGAACAAGTTTCATAATTTGACATGTCTTGATGAAAAATGACCCTTGGCACTTGATTTTGACTAAAAAGTCAAAGTTTGACTTTTCAATGTACAGTCAAATTTTGATCAGTTGACTGAAAAATTCATATGTCAATCCTATGCATTTGAGATCTTTTGAACTTGTTGAATGGGTCAAGACAATGTCATTGAGTCCTTGAGTCTATGTGTGAGCTTGATTTGCCATTGGTTAGGTCAAACAGTCAAAAATTGCCTTTGTGCAGTCAAAACCCTAAAAATGGCCATTTTGCCCTTTTGGTGATCTGATCAAATTTCCTATGGAATTGTGATCCAAACTTGATCCAATGGTTCATATGAGTTCATAATGTTGATTTGGGTCAAATTTCATGAGTTTTGACTGTCAATTGGCCCCAGTTGACCTTTTCCCCAATACAGCTGATTTCTAGGTCAACTGTCCAATTGATTGGGCAAAACTTTGAATCAAGGCTTGAAACTTGGTATGGACAAACTTGTGAGTCCAACATGAAGTATGAAAGTCACTTTGGTCATTGTAGGTCAAAACATTCATGTGCAAACTCAAACCCTAATTTAGGTCAACAGTGCAAGGGGGTGTCTTGAGCAGAGCAAACCCTAACTTGATCTTGAGTTCCAAGAGTATTGTGATTGAGAAAATGTTGATGAAGTGAGAGGGAAAATTTTGGGGTACAACAGTTGCCCCTGTTCAATCTTCTTGAACCTGAAGAGTTAGATTGGCAAGTTTGCCTTTCGCGACTCAAAGGTAAAAGAGGATTGGACACTAGAGTGCCCGTAAATTTGCACTCGTCAAAATATTGTTGAGGGAATGGGCTTAAAGATGCCATTTGGAGATGGTAGAACCTTGCTGGAGATGGTCTTAAAGATGACATCCAAGAGTGTTTATTGAACTGCAATGTGGTAGGTCAGAAGAATGAGCATCAAAATGGTATCCGTGTCTGGAATGCATTTGAACTGTATCTGGAGACTGAGTTTGTATGAGTAAAAGAATAGCGTCTGTGTCTGGAACGTATATGTGTTGTAACTATATTTGAACTTTAAATGAATATTAGAATGACTGTCGTGTCGGGAGTGTATCTGTATTCTGAATGGGTAACAGAGAGACATCTGTATATGGGGCAACTGTGTGCTGGGGATAAACTCTGAATGAGTGACAGAATGGCAACTGTGTCTGGAGCATATCTAGACTGTATCTGAAGTTGAGATCTGTATGAGTAGCAGAATGACTTCCGTGTTTGGAGTGTATCTGAGACTGTAACTGGGATTTGAATAAGTGACAGGATGACTTCCGCGGCGATTGCACTGGGGAGGATCAAACTGCTGGTGTAAAGGTCAGAATGGCATCCGTGTCTGGAACATATCTGAACTTGAAGTTGACAGTTGAATCTGAATGAGAGATAGAAAGGTTGTCGTGTCTGGAGCGTATCTAGTCTGTATCGGATTGCTGAAGTCTGAATGAGTAGTAGAATGACCACCGTGTCTGGGGTGTATCCGTATTGTATTTAACTTGAGATTCTGAATGAGTAATAGAATGACCGCCGTGTCTGGGGTGTATCCATATTGTATCTGAATAATTGTTAACAATAGCCTTTTAAACTTATCCTGAAAAGAGTAAAATGTTAGCTAAACACAAAGTTATGTTGCATGATATGTATGATGCAATGAATCGTGTTTCATCAATGTTTATGATATATGAATGTAATGGATGTGCATGTAAGCTGAGTAGCTGTCTTTGCTGAGGAAAATAAATCCTTGATAACTGGAGATAATGAAATCTTTGATTGCTGTCGGGGAAAGCAAATCCCTGACCAATGCTAGGGATTCCAAAAACTTTGATTACTGAAGATGAGAAATCCTTGCTGACTGCTGACTGCTTGGGGATTAAAGATCTCTGATTGCTGAGAAGGAGAGATCTTGGGACCACTGTTAGAGATTGAAACTCCTCGACAATTTGTGGGGATTTAACAAGGTCTTTGACAACTCCTGCAGGGATGTGAGAATCCTTCATGACTTTCCTGGGGAATGCGGAAAACCCTGATGATCTCTAATGGAGAATTGAAACCTTGGAGGCTTCTGCTTGGAGAAATGAGATCGGGGATCTTCAATCTTGCCGTGAGATAACCCTGTGGGGAAATATTGACTATTTTGGCTCCGTTGGGGATAGGATTTTCAAGGTTTTTGGGCTCTACCGGGGATCTCGAAGCTTAACTCTGATGGGAATTTTGAAATTTAACTCGGCTGGGGAATCAAGCTTTAGGCTGCACTGGCTCCGCTGCGGATCTTGAAGCTTAACTCCGCTGGGGAAATATACTCCAAATTTAGCCTTGTTGAGGATCTGAATGATGTATTGCAGGGGATTTTTTTTGGAATGGCATAAAGATATCCTCCTACACCTTCAATCTTATCAGTAATTATCCTTTTTGAATTTCGTTTTATTTGTAAGCAGTGATTATATTCAAATGCATATGCCTTTTTAACAAAACATTGGACGTTTTCAAATAAAACATAAGTGTAAAAAGAAAAGGAAGGCAAACAAATTGCTGCACTTTGAAGTATATTTTGTATTTAACTTTTGTGAGTATCTTTGTACAAAGGAGACAGACATCCCAGTAAGAGAATGTTGTCGTAAAAAATGAAAAATTTTATACAAAAGAAAGATGGCTATGTGTAACAATTCCATGGGATTCCCATTCTGCTATAGCCTTTACAACTCTAAATATCTTGTCCATTCGCTGCTTCGTCCGCCGATGACTGGATTGATCAGAAGCTTGGAGCTTGTTGGTGAAGAGATTGTTCTTAAAGTGATCCGACGAGACATAGTCATACGCTTTAATTCCCTAACTTTTGCCTGGACCGCCCTTTCGGGTTTTCGATCCACCGGGAAACCCTTTTTTGCCCAAGTCGCCCTTTCGGGTTTTCAACTTGCCGGGTGTACAGATTTTTTTTGTTTTATCCCTAACTTTTGCCTGAACCGCCCTATCGGGTTTTCGATTCACCGGGATGCCCATTTTTTCCCAAGTCGCCCTTTTGGGTTTTCAACTTGTCGGGTCATTTTATGCGTAGTATCTTTTGACTATATCTGCATTTGCAGGGTGTGGCAAATCGTCGCCATCCATGGTGGTCAGAATCATTGCCCCACCGGAAAAAATGCTCTTGATCACAAATGGTCCTTCGTAAGTAGGAGTCCACTTGCCCCTGGGATCACTTTGTGGTAAGGTGATCCGCTTGATTACAAGATCTCCGACTCGATATACTTGACGTATGACTTTCTTGTTGAAAGCCTTGATTATTCGTTTTTGATACGTTTGACCATGACAAACAGCAGTAAGTCGTTTCTCGTCGATTAGATTAAGTTGATCAAGCCGGGTCTGAATCCAATCGTCTTCACACAAACTGGCATCCTTCATAATCCTCAAGGAAGGAATCTGAACTTCCATAGGTAGAACAGCTTCCATGCCATATACTAAAGAAAATGGGGTTGCCCCTGTTGAAGTACGTGCCGTGGTACGATATCCATGCAGAGCAAACGGTAACATCTCATGCCAGTCCTTGTAGGCGACTGTCATCTTTTGAATGATCTTCTTGATATTCTTGTTCGCGACTTCAACAACACCGTTCATCTTCGGCCGATAGGGAGATGAATTGTGATGATAAATCTTGAACTGTTCGCATAAAGCGGTGATCGTAGTGTTGTTCAAATTTGTACCGTTGTCTGTGATGATCTTGTCGGGGACACCATATCGGCATATGAGGTTATGCTTGATGAAGCAGGAAACCACATTCTTTGTGACAGAGGCATAAGAAGTTTCTTCAACCCACTTGGTGAAATAATCAATAGCGACCAAGATGAAGCGATGACCATTGGATGTCGTAGGCTTGATCTCTCCAATCATGTCAATGCCCCACATTGCGAATGGCCAAGGAGCTGTCAGAACGTTGAGGGGAACAGGAGGAATATGTACCTTGTCAGCGTAGACTTGGCATTTGTGGCAGGTACGGGAATGTTGATGACAATCAGCTTCCATGGTAGACCAGTAGTAGCCTGCCCTTAGAATCTTCTTATCCATCGTATGTCCGCTTAAGTGGGTGCTGAATGTGCCACTGTGTATCTCAGTCATGATCAACTCCGCTTCAGCTTTGTCTACACAACAAAGTAGAACACAATCATGGTTGCGCTTATAAAGGATGCCATTGCTTAGGAAGAACTTGGAAGCAAATCTCCTTAAGAATTTTTTGTCATTGACGGAAGTTCCTTCAGGATATTCTCTAGTCTGGAGATACCTTTTGATTTCATGAAACTAGGGTTGTTCCACTACTTCTTCGATATTAATCTCATGACAATGCACAGGTTCATCCATTCGCTCGATGGTAATTTGGGGAGCCTCGTTATCCCAGTTGAGTTTAAACATGGAAGACATTGTAGCCAGAGCATCTGCTAGCTGATTTTCTTCTCGCGGGAATAGCTCGAAAGTAATCTGCTTGAAAAGAGGCAACAATGTCAGGACATGTTCTTTGTATGGGATAATATTAGGATGTTTAGTGTCCCACTCTCCTTTGACTTGACTGATAACCAAAGTCGAGTCCCCAAATACGACCAAAGATTTGATTCCCAAGTCTATAGCAGCCTTGAGACCAAAGATGCAAGCTTCATATTCAGCCATGTTTTTGGTACAGCTAAAGCAAAGTCGGGCAGTGAAGGGTGTATGGCAACCTTCCGGAGAAATGAGTACCGCACTGATACCGTTACCAAGTGCATTTGAAGCACCATCAAAGTACAGGGTCTATCGGGATCCTTGTTCAGGTCTGTCATACAGTCTGTTACCTTCAATGTCGTCCAATGTCATGATGTCTTCGTTAGGGAAGTCGAATCTCATAGATTGGTAATCTTCGACGGCTTGATGAGCTAGATGGTAAGCTAGTACACTCCCCTTTATAGCTTTTTGGGTAGTATATTGGATGTCATACTCAGTTAGGATCATTTGCCATCTAGCGATTCTTCCAGATAAAGCGGGCTTCTCGAAGATATACTTAATCAGATCTATTTTGGAAATCAGCAGAGTGGTATGAGTCAACATATACTGCCTTAACCGGCGAGCAGCCCATACCAAAGCGCAACAAGTTTTCTCGAGCAGTGAGTAGAGAGTCTCACAGTCGGTAAACTTTTTGCTAAGGTAACAAATGGCATGCTCTTTTCGGCCAGACTCGTCATGTTAGCCCAGCACGTACCCCATTGAGTTATCCAAAACAGTCAGATACATGATTAACGGCCTTCCTTTGACGGGTGGCATCAGAATAGGAAGTTCTAGAAAATACTCCTTGATTTTATCAAAAGCAACTTGACAATCATTGTTCCATTCAACCACCTGATCTTTCTTCAACAGCTTGAAGATTGGTTCACATGTAGATGTCAGGTGAGAGATGAACCGGGCAATGTAGTTCAAGCGTCCCAAGAATCCTCTAACCTCCTTCTCAGTACGGGGGCAGGCATTTCTTGTATAGCCTTTACTTTAGCTGGATCAACCTCAATACCTTTGTTGCTGACAATAAATCCCAAAAGTTTACCAGACCTAACTCCAAAAGTGCACTTGCTTGGGTTCAGTCTGAGCTTATACTCCTTCAACCTGGCAAACAGCTTTTGCAGATGATCAAGGTGTTCTTCTTCTGTCTGTGATCGAGCTATCATGTCGTCTACGTAAACTTCGATCTCATGATGTATCATATCATGAAACAAAGCTACCATGGCACGTTGATAGGTTGCCCCTGCATTCTTCAGTCCGAATGGCATCACTTTGTAGCAGAAGGTACCTCATTGTGTGACGAAAGTAGTTTTCTCCATGTCCTCGGGGGCCATTTTGATCTGGTTGTATCCCGAGAATCCATCCATGAAGGAAAACACTTTATGTTGGGCTGTGTTGTCAACCAAGATATCGATATGTGGCAGTGGAAAATCGTCTTTAGGGCTAGCCCTGTTTAAATCCCGATAGTCCACACACATTCTGACTTTGCCGTCCTTCTTAGGCACGGGCACGATATTAGCAACCCATTGTGGGTAGGAGGTAACAGCCAGAAAGCCAGCGTTGAATTGCTTCATCACTTCAGCCTTAATCTTCTCAGACATGTCAGGCCTCATCCGGCGGACCTTTTGCTTTATCGATGGACAATCTTCTCTTATAGGGAGACGGTGGACCACGATGTCTGTGTCTAACCCTGGCATGTCTTCATAAGACCAGGCGAAGATTTCAACATATTCATTTAACAACTGCACTAAGCGCTCCTTGACACTTGGTTCCAGGTTGGCACCCACTTTCACTTCTTTCATGTCTTCCTCTGTCCCCAAGTTGATGGTCTCTAGCAACTCTTATGAGGCAGAATAACCCTATCTTCTTGTTGTAAAAGTCTGGCTAATTCTCCCGGCACTTCACAATCTTCGTCAACTTTGTACTCAGCATGATTGACCAAATCTTCAGAGTTATCGAAGGCTAAAACAAAATAGTCACCCATGGAATCCGGAGTGGATGGGTACCTGCATTTGTGAGTGTGGGTGTGTGTAAGGGATAGCCATCCTTAAACAAATAAAATGCAAAAGGAAAGAAAAATGAACACAACAGTTTATAGATGAAAAACGTCCAATGATTCATTAAAACATGGCATATGATTATGAAGAAAATCAAACCCTTACAAATGGACTTACATGCCCCGGGCAAGGCATGAGGTGAAAATAGTGTGCAAATTGTTTAGTTATTACAGACCATAAATGGGAAATTGTTCAAAGATAAAATTACTGGTTGATAAAGGTGATGGGAACAAAATCTTTGCTTCCCACTTTCTTAAACCCCCTTCGACGATCGGAAATATCCAATATTCAAAGTGGCTCTCTTCATCTTCATCTTCTGCAGCATTGATTCCATGGTGAGAGATCTTGACGGGTGGTCTTCCAATCTTGGAGCGACGCATAGCCTTTTGCCCTGCAGCAGTGAACCCTAACCCAAACTTGTTTGTCTTATGGGGAAAGTCAGGCAATTTCCCTCATACTGTACTCTTCCCTTCTTTAACCACAACCTCTGCGTCCTTGAGAGATGCCATCCTAGATACATGCTTGGGAACGGAGGGCACCTCAACCACTGTCTTCGCAACTGCTACCTCGGGAGAAACTTCCTCAAAATGTTGGAAAGGCGTTTCGATGAACTCGCCATCCAACTCCACATAGCGGAAGGAATTGAGATGACTTATCATGTACTCTTCCTTGCTGTGCACTGTTATAATCTTACCCTTAACAGGATATTTCAGCATTTGGTGCAAAGAGGAGGTGACTGCCCCGGCATAATGGATCCACGGTCTTCCTAGCAAACACGAGTATGACGGACGGATGTCCATTACGTAAAAGGTGGAGTTGAAAACTTTTGTGCCTACCTTGATAGGAATATCAACCTCTCCATGAACCATTCTTTTGGACCCATCAAAGGCCCTAACCACGATGTTACTAGGTTTGAGGGTTAATCCTTCACAATCCAAAC
Organism: Vicia faba; assembly: GCA_948472305.1. Taxonomy (NCBI): domain Eukaryota; kingdom Viridiplantae; phylum Streptophyta; class Magnoliopsida; order Fabales; family Fabaceae; genus Vicia; species Vicia faba. Next base: position 1,243,093,753 of record OX451736.1, read on the forward strand.
GTTCTAAAGCTTTCTTCGGCAGCACATTCAAGGAAGAACCAGTATCAACTAAGACATGGGCGAGGGTGGTTCCCATGCATTCAACTGAATTATGTAACGCGTCATTGTGTTTCCTTCCTTTGGGAGTTAAGTCAGCATCGGAAAAGCTAAGGCCATTATCAGCAGTAAGACTGGCCACACATTCCTGAAACTGGTCAGTCGAAGTCTCTTGGGGTACATGTGTCGCCTTCAAGAATTTGATTAGGGCCTTAGCATGGGCATCAGAATAGAGCAGGAGAGCTAACATTTAAATTTTAGAAGGGGTCTGCCCTAAATGTTCCACAACGTCGTAGTCACTTTTTCTGATTATTTTCAAGATTTCATCCATTTCTTTCTGAGTGGTTTCGGGGATAACCACAGCATGAGCCTTCATCCTGACAGGCACTTCTAGTATCCCCTTACCCTTGTCGGTAGTATCAGCGGATGGTCTTACTTCAGGAGTATCCAATTCTTCAATCATTGGGCCTTGCATAGATGGTCCAACAGGTACAGAAGCTTTCAAGGGTCCGAAAACTGCTCGAGGGGGAGAAATCTCCGGAGAAAAGATCCGACCGCTGCGGGTTATCTTGCTTGTACCCGCAATGTTACCTATATCAGGGCTTTCTTCTTCAGAAATCTCTTGGACTTTTTCGATTTGTTTGATGCCATGGTAGAAGATTTCTCCCCCAAAGTTCCATGGTATCATTTTGCTTGATTGGTACGGGACAGGTCCCGGCATGGTGATCTTTAAAGGTACACATTCAGAGTTGGGTGTAATCCTGACAGGCCTTTTGCAAGCCTTGGGAGGATTGTCGAAAATGGTTATGATTGCAATATCGTTGGTTGTAGTAGCAAAAGTATCAGGAGTAACAGGATTGGAGGTATCAACAGGGGTTTTCTAGAAAAGTATCTCTTGAGTATCCATCAGGCGCTGGACACCTGTCTTCAACATTGGGCAATCACCTCGTATGTTCAGACAAAAATAGCAGTCTTTACCACAACCAGGAAAGATCCCGGCTCTTAACAAATTCTCTTTAATCACAAGTAATGGTGTCAACAAATCAACAACATCAGCAACATGGAGGTCTTCTAAAATGGCATGAACATTGTGGCCGTGCTTGGGCATCGGAGTAGATATGACATTGGGCTTCTCAGGCGCATCGAATTCTACTTCTTTGGCATCAATCAAGTCCTGGATTTTGTTCTTAAGTGCCCAGTAATTATTGGTATCGTGCCTAGCACTGTCGGAATGGTAAGCACACTTGGCATTAGAGTGGTAGTATGAAGAGGAGGTGTTAGGGTTCTTTGGCGCTTCCTTCAAATGGTCAGATTCAGTTTCAACAAATGAGGAAGTACCTGAGCGGGCGTCATGTTGATGCGGGTGAACTACCGTTGTGGCCTTTCCACCCATTGATGATTAGGTCTCGACTAATTGTTACGAGGTTGATCATTTGACGAGTTTTGAATCATCACAGCCCCTACAGTCAGCCGACGCTCAGTTCTTCCCTGTCCCTTCTGAGAATACACAGCAGATGCTTCCTTCTTAGCCGGAAAGGGTTTCTTAACAGCTGTGGATGCGGAAGCCTCCATTTGAATCTTTCCACTTTTAATACCGGCCTCAACCCTTTTGCCGGTCAAAATCAGTTCAGTAAATCCCGCAGAAGAGCTCCCGATTAGATGGTTGAAGAAGGGGCCAGACAGGGTCCCCAGAAACATGTCAACTAACTCCTTATCTGACAACGGTGGCTGCACCCTTCCATCCAGATCACGCCATTTCTGAGCGTACTCTTTAAACCCTTCATTGGAAGCCATCCCCATACTTTGTAACTGAGTACGAGTGGGCGCCAAATCAGCATTGTATTGATACTGACGATAAAAAGCAGCTGCTAAGTCTTCCCAATTGTGAACCTTTGATCTCTCGAGTTGATAAAACCAGTCTAGTTGCGTGCCAGACAAACTGTCTTGGAAAAAGTGTGCCCAGAGGTCTTTATCGGATGAGTGGGGTTGGATTTTTCTGACATACGACCTCAGGTGCATCTTTGGGCAAGACAGACCATTGTACTTAGAAAATGTTAGCACTTTGAACTTGGGAGGGATAACAATCCCAGCCACCAGCCCCAGTTCTTCAAAATCCAAACCCGATACTCTCTGCAACTCCATAGCTGCCAGTCTATCCTCAAGGTTCTTATATTTATCATCCGCTGGTGGATATTGTTGTTCGGAGTAGTCTTCGTCTTCTTCGTCTTCCTCCTCTTCTACCTCAGACTCAGAAGGTACAGTAACTCCTTTCCCTTTGCCAGCCCCTTCGTCAGACGTTGAGGGGAACTCCAGAACCTTCCTAGCATTGCTCTCAAACCTTCTTCCGAAAGTGGCTACCCCATGTCTCTTTTTATTTTTCTCTGTACTCTTCTCCAACAAAACTTTGAGGTCCTCTTGACCCTTTGCCAAGGTCATGAGGAGTTGATGGAACTGTGAATTTTGTGCCTGCAGATCCTTTACCTTTTGCTCCAAATCCATCTGGCTGGAATAAACAGCAGAAAGATAAGGAAACCTGGCGTGAAGACCTGTTTATGCATATGATGAATGATATGTTATTCATGTAATGCATTCAAGGATTCAGAAATTCAAATTTGTTGCAAACAAAAAGAACGCACGTCATATTAAGAATAAATTTGTTAGTACATAAGTGCCCCATGGGAAAAATGTTACAAAATTCTTAATGTAAAAAGACATTGCGCATCCTTTTTGGTACGATGTAAGTGTTGAGAGTTTCCTCCTCATGAAGCCGGCGGGTAAGCTCCAAAACCTTCTTCTCACTGGTATAGAAGCTGGCTTCAAAAGCATCTCGTTCTTCTTTGAGTTGGATCCAACTCTTTTGCATTTCTTCCCATGATGTTGGTATGTCAGAATGTAGGATGGTGTATGGAACCTCTCCTTCCATGACAGGCTCTTTGATCAAGTGGAGAATGTGAGGGTATGGCATCATAAGATTCTGGGAGCGGGTTCGTACCCACTTGAGGTAAGGCTCAAGGGGGATGGAATTCTTGTGCCCCAGTGTCTTACTATCCACTTTGTTGGGCATCCTCCAAGCTCTGATGAACCTTTGTCGAAGTCAAAAACTAGGTCTGGAATCAGCATGTCATGAGGGCCATCCCTCTGAGCATATCCAAATTGTCTCAAAGCTAGACAGGGGTTGTAGGTGATGCCTCACCTAATGCCAAGTAGTGGGACATTAGGGAATTCCCCACAACGATCAATGATGATGACATTTTCTCTGGACCGAGAACACCAATGTACATCAGAATGTGTGAGGGTCATCAACCGTTGTGACCACCTTAAACCCTGCTCATTCTTCAAAATTGACTGTGGAAGGTGAGAAATAAATCACCTTGCTAGGAGAGGAGTACAACACATGAGAACACCTCTTTTCCTCATTGTTCGTGTGTAAAATGAGTGTAGGATGTCCCCAAGCGGTATAGGTATAGGATTCCTGGATATGAAAATCTTGACAACATTCACATTTATAAGTTGGTCAGGGTTTGGGAACAAAACCAACCCATAGATAAGGAGTGACACAATCTCTTCAAAGGCTTGTAGATCAAGAGAATTCCAGCAGTCTTGTGCCTTCTCAAACAGAAACTTTGCCAAGAAACCCTTGACACCACTTCTGGTTTCCCAATGCCCCTTGATGTCAGATGGTTGCAAGTGTAATGCTTGAGCAACATCTTCAGGCTTTGGTTCTTTTTCCGTACCGCTGTAGGGTAGTTGATTAAGAATAGGAATTCTCAAGAGTTGAGAAAATTCCTCCAAAGTAGGCACCAATTGATAATTAGGGAATGTGAAACAGTGGTGTAGGGGATCAAAGAACTGGAAGAGAACTTTCACCATGTCTTCTTCAATGTTGGTGTTGACCAAGTTGAGGAGTCTACCATGTCTTTCACTGAAGAGAGAATTCTCTGGAATCCTAGAAGTAAGCTCCTTGAGTTGAGGAGGGATTCTCACAAGGTTGACTTGAATTGTTTTCCTGTGAAGAGATTCCATGACCTACAAAACAAGAACAAAGATGAAGATCCAAACCCTTGAAATGGTTAGTGGATGCATATGATGCTTTATGATGTTCATGATGTATGCACAAACACATGTACAAGCAAGTCACACAGAACCCTAGTTTCAGGCTTGCATGAGGTTTCATAGGTAAATACCCTCTTGAGTTTAGTTGGCTTAAACCTGTCCTATAAATAGTAACCGGGTTCTAAGGAGCTCAATATCACTGGATTGTTTTCTATGTTCATTGTTTTGGTTTAGCCACTTAACTAGCGACCAAAATATTCCAAGAAAACAACCCTCAATGAGTGTAGTATCGAGTATCTACCAACTTCGGACTGCACCAAAGTCGGTCATCTCACTACCCCTAAAAAAGGTCAAGATGGTCAAGTAAGGTTCTAAGAGTTCATTAGTGCTTCATGACATCACTCAGCGGCCCCTTATTCTCTTTGATTGACTCAAAGGCTACCGGTACTCACAAATATGTCGCACTAATATAGCTATTGCTTCAACCGTGTCGGTATACCCCGCACAGTTTCCATAACGTATTGCTATTTACCTATGAATGTTTCCCAAATCTGGGTGGAGGATTTCAAGCCCAAACAAGAGAACCAAATGTAAAGCAATCAAAGCACACAATAATCATGCAAAGGGTGATCTGAGCCCTAAGGTTACTCCACTTTTAAAGTCTTCCCCAGCAGAGTCGCCAATTCTGTGATACGGTGGGAGAACTGACTTGGGATTTTGCGTTTGTGTTCGCAAATGTTTCGGTTTAGCAAGAGTCGCCACTGACTTTTTATTTTATCCTAAGGAAAGGCCAAAAAGCACAGGAAAGACCTTTGAGATGTTTTCTTGGGTTCGGGGAGTAGATTATAGAAAGGGAAGGTATTAGCACCCTTTCTATCCATGGTTATCCATGGGCTCTTAGTTACTTGCTTTATATCACTTGCTTTGCATTTCTATTGTTTGAAATGATGCTCTTCAATTGTTTGAAATGGTGCTTTGTGTGTGATTTTGAAAAATGTTTTAAAAAGAGGCCATCATTGTGGCAACCTTTGTAATGATTCTTGTTTGAATGTATACAAATATATTTTTGTCTTTTGAAAAGTTTTCAATGCTTGAAATTAGGTTTTTGAAGTTGTGTTGTGAAGTGTGTTTTGAAAAGTAGCAAGGATGTTTTTTGCAAGCTTGATCAAGTAACTAAGAGCTATCTACCCTATTTTACTCAAAGATCTTTCTTATGTTTTTAACCCTTTTAATAGTGTTGTTTCACCATTGTATTTGGTGAACAACCTTGTGTTAGGATGTTAAATGGGACAGGCGCGGGTCATCGTATAGACCATGATAGCAATAGTGTCAAGTATTTTTGGCAATTTTCTTGAGGGACTTGATCATTTTGTTTAGGCAACTCAGATATCGTCATCGAGGGACTATGATCTTTTGTTTTGTTTTTGTTTTGCCAAAGTACTTGACATGCAACCATGGCCCATTTTTGAAGGCAACAAGTGGATTGAAACCCTAGGGGTGTAAGTGTGCATTGTGTTTGTTTTCATGCATTGTCATCTTTGGATTAGGTCAAGCTAGTTGTTGATTTTATTTTGCATACAAATCCTAAGTCTAAGCATGGCATAATTGGAAGCTTTTAAATGTGCGAGAATTTAAATGCTACACTATTACAACATGATATAGGGAGAGGGGTACAAATTTGAATTGGGGGTATTTGACAAGAAATTAAATTCTAAGTTATTACAACCAAATTGAATGTACAAGGCATAATATAATATTTAAATAAATACAATTAAATAAATATCAAATAAAATGTATTATGCAAAAAAAAAGATTTTTATGTATGTAAAAAGTATTTTTCAATGTGAAGTAAAAATAATAAAATAAAAAAAGAAAACCAATTTTAATTATTTTGTTATTTAGGGCAAAAACCCTAATTCCTAATAAATAGTATTATTTATTAATTATATACAATAATATATTAATTTATACAAAAAATAAAAGTATATTGTAAAAAAGATATTTTTAGTGTAAAATATTAATAAAATGAAAATGTATTCTTTTTTTTATATTTTTGTCCTAATTATTTAATTAAATAAAATATATAAGTATAAAAATAAAAATTAATTATTTACAAAAATGTGTATATTTCAAGAAAATATTTTCAAGTGTGTATAAAAATAATAATAAATATAAACATATTTTTTCATTATTTTTAGGTTTTGATAAAAAGAATATAAAGCAAATAAACATTTTTATACTAGTAATAATTAAAATAAATTCCAAATAAATACAAAAATTTATGAAAATAATCTTAATAAGTATTTTTATGTTAGAAAATAAAATATCAAAATCAAAAATGAAATAAAAATGCAAAAATGACCAATGTACAAATAAATGGGCCAGGGGGGTGTAAACTGAAAATGCATGTGTAAAGAGTAAAAACAACCAGGCCCAGCCCAGTCAGACTTCATCTTCTTCCTCTTGTTCACAAAACGCGCGTTCTGTACATCAATGGCTAACTCCTGATTTTTTGATTTTTTGACAAAACTCACAACATGAAACTTGTTGAGCATCAAACAATGAATTCAATCATATAAAAAACTTAAGCTAACTCTCAAAGACCATAGAGAATTTCTCTGGCCCTAATTCTTAACCTAGTTTTTTCAGAAAGTTCATGGGTGAAATTCTCCTAGCACGATTAATATAAATGAAAACTAAGCATATGTATGGCTTCAGGGCTATGAGTACAACATATTTCATTCACAAACCTAAGCCTAACTATTCCTAAATAGAGAGATAGAAGTTCATGAAATACCTGTTTCAGTTGACTTTGAGTTGGCCAATGCAGCAACTTTCAAGGGTGTTTAAACTTCTTTTGAGCTTGCATGAGGTCCAAGGAAGCTTTCCCAATGCTTACTTTGTTTTGAAATGGCTTGAATCGTGCTACAGAACTCAACCTGCAAAGCTTTGAAACAAAAATGGCAATGTGTGTTAAAGGTGTTACAGCTAGCAATGGATGATCTGGATAGCTTAGGTATGTTGGTTGGAAGGTGTTTGAAGTGGTTTTGGACAAAACGCGCGAGGGGATTTGATTATGGCTTGAAGTTTGCAGAACTGACTCTGTTTTGGAAGAAAATGGGGAATTTGAGTATGAGGAGGTTTGAGTGATGAAGGGGTCGTGTTTCTGGCTTGTTAGGAGGTACAAAACTTGTTTGCAATGGTTGTGTAAGTTGGTTTTTACATATGTGAGAGATTGCTTCTGTTTTGTAAGTTTCTTCTACTTGAAGCAAAAGACTGGAAGTGATGTTATAGCTTTGTACAGGCCCTCCTATCACCCTGCACACAACACTCTTGGCCCCTCTAATTCATGGATTTGGTTTGCAGTATCAGATTTTGTTCAAGGCTCAAGGCTTAGTGTTTTGACATAAAGTAACCTTTTGCAAAAATGGCAATATACCTTTTACCATTTAGGGCTTAATCTTGTGTGTAATGCCCCAATGACCAAGACAATACCTTAACTCAATGGATATGCATTAAATTATGGAGTACAAACTGGTTTTGAGGCCTGTAATTGTGAACCAAGCTAGCTAGATCAGATTTGCAAATTGGTATGAACATGTATTGGCCATGGATCAAAGTGATTTTTGCCAACTTTAAGCATTCGATTCTCTCTAACCACAAGGGTGTTTGAGGAGTTCTTGGACAATTTGGAAAGCTTGGAACATGTAATATAATCCATCTTTAAAATGAAACTTGAAACTCCAAGTGGAACTATGTGAAAAATGGCCAAGAAGATGGGTCAAAATCCTGCCTAAATTAGGGCAAAATTTCTCTAAGTTAAAAGTTTTAGGTACCCTTGTTCCAAAAATAAAAACTTGAGATACAAGCCTATTTTGAGAAAACTTTGTGAATCAAAGTTGTAGACTTTGTGATGGACTACAACTTTCATGTTTCAAGTTTTGTTTGAATCCATTTGCATCTTGGTGAAAAAATGGGACAAAGTTAGGAAAAAATAAGAAAATTTCATAACTTAGAAAAATTCTAAGTTATGAAATTTTTCCATTTTAAACCCTAATTTGTATTTTTGGGTTTCTTGATGAACAAGTTTCATAATTTAACATGTCTTGATGAAAAATGACCCTTGGCACTTGATTTTGACTAAAATGTCAAAGTTTGACTTTTCAGTGTACAGTCAAATTTTGATCAGTTGACTGAAAAATTCATCTGTCAATCCTATGTATTTGAGATATTTTGAACTTGTTGAATGGGTCAAGACAATGTCATTGAGTCCTTGAGTCCATGTGTGAGCTTGATTTGCCATTGGTTAGGTCAAACAGTCAAAAATTGCCTTTGTGCGGTCAAAACCCTAAAAATGACCATTTTGCCCTTTTGGTGATCTGATCAAATTTCTTGTGGAATTGTGATCCAAACTTGATCCATTCGTTCATATGAGTTCATAATGTTTATGTGGGTCAAATTTCATGATTTTTGACTGTCAATTGGCCCCAGTTGACTTTTTCCCTAATACAGCTGATTTCTAGGTCAACTGTCCAATTGACTGGGCAAAACTTTGAATCAAGGCTTGAAACTTGGTATGGACAAACTTGTGAGTCCAACTTGAAGTATGAAAGTCACTTTGGGCATTGTAGGTCAAAATATCCCTGTGTAAACTCAAACCCTAATTTAGGTCAACAGTGCAAGGGGGTGTCTTGAGCAGAGCAAACCCTAACTTGATCTTGAGTTCCAAGAGTCTTGTGATTGAGAAAATGTTGATGAAGTGAGAGGGAAAATTTTGGGGTACAACAGTTGCCCCTATTCAATCTTCTTGAACCTGAAGAGTTAGATTGGCAATTTTGCCTTTCGCGACTCGAAGGTAAAAGAGGATTGGACACTAGAGTCCCCGTAAATTTGCACTCGTCAAAATATTATTGAGGGAATGGGCTTAAAGATGCCATTTGGAGATGGTAGAACCTTGCTGAAGATGGTCTTAAAGATGCCATCCAAGAGTGTTTATTGAACTGCAATGTGGTAGGTCAGAAGAATGAGCATCAAAATGGTATTCGTGTCCGGAATGCATTTGAACTGTATCTGGAGACTGAGTTTGTATGAGCAAAAGAATAGCGTCTGTGTCAGGAACGTATCTGAGCTGTAACTGTATTTGAACTTTAAATGAATATTAGAATGACTGCCGTGTCTGGAGTGTATCTATATTCTGAATGGGTAACAGAGAGACATATGTATATGGGGCAACTGTGTGCTGGGGATAAACTCTGAATGAGTGACAGAATGGCAACCGTGTCTGGAGCGTATCTAGACTGTATCTGAAGTTGAGATCTGTATGAGTTGCAAAATGACTTCCGTGTTTGGAGTGTATCTGAGACTGTAACTGGGATCTGAATAAGTGACAGAATAACTTCCGTGGCGATTGCACTGGGGAGGATCAAACTGCTGGTGTAAAGGTCAGAATGGCATCCGTGTCTGGAGCATATCTGAACTTGAAGTTAACAGTTGAATCTGAATGAGAGATAGAAAGGTTGTCGTGTCTGGAGCGTATCTAGTCTGTATCGGATTGCTGAAGTCTGAATGAGTAGTAGAATGACCACCGTGTATGGGGTGTATCCGTACTGTATTTAACTTGAGATTCTGAATGAGTAATAGAATGACCGCCGTGTCTGGGGTGTATCCATACTGTATCTGAATAATTGTTAACAATAGCCTTTTAAACTTATCTTGAAAAGAGTAAAATGTTAGCTAAACACAAAGTTATGTTGCATGATATGTATGATGCAATGAATCGTGTTTCATCAATGTTTATGATATATGAATGTAATGGATGTGCATGTAAGCTGAGTAGTTGTCTTTGCTGAGGAAAATAAATCCTTGATAACCGGAGATAATGAAATCTTTGATTGCTGTCGGGGAAAGCAAATCCCTGACCAATGCTAGGGATTCCAAAAACTTTGATTACTGAAGATGAGAAATCGTTGCTGACTGCTGACTGCTTGGGGATTAAAGATCTCTGATTGCTGAGAAGGAGAGATCCTGGGACCACTGCTAGAGATTGAAACTCCTCGACAATTTGTGGGGATTTAACAAGGTCTTTAACAACTCCTGCAGGGATGTGAGAATCCTTCATGACTTTCCTGGGGAATGCGGAAAACCCTGATGATCTCTAATGGGGAATTGAAACCTTGGAGGCTTCTGCTTGGAGAAATGAGATCGGGGATCTTCAATCTTGCCGGGAGATAACCCTGTGGGGAAATATTCACTATTTTGGCTCCGTTGGGGATAGGATTTTCAAGGTTTTTGGGCTCTACCGGGGATCTCGAAGCTTAACTCTGATGGGAATTTTGAAATTCAACTCGGTTGGGGAATCAAGCTTTAGGCTGCACTGGCTCCGCTGCGGATCTTGAAGCTTAACTCCGATGGGGAAATATACTTCAAATTTAGCCTTGTTGAGGATCTGAATGATGTATTGCAGGGGATTTTTTCTGGAATGGCATAAAGATATCCTCCTACACCTTCAATCTTATCAGTAATTATCCTTTTTCAATTTCCTTTTATTTGTAAGCAGTGATTATATTCAAATGCATATGCCTTTTTAACAAAACATTGGACGTTTTCAAATAAAACATAAGTGTAAAAAGAAAAGGAAGGAAAACAAATTGTTGCACTTTGAAGTATATTTTGTATTTAACTTTTGTGAGTATCTTTGTACAAAGGAGACAGACATCCCAGTAAGAGAATGTTGTCGTAAAAAATGAAAAAATTTATACAAAAGAAAGATGGCTATGTGTAACGATTCCATGGGATTCCCATTCTGCTATAGCCTTTACAACTCTGAATATCTTGTCCATTCGCTGCTTCGTCCGCCGATGACTGGATTGATCAGAAGCTTGGAGCTTGTTGGTGAAGAGATTGTTCTTAAAGTGATACGACGAGACATAGTTGTGATACGGTGGGAGAACTGACTTGGGTTTTGCGTTTATTTTCGCAAATGTTTCGGTTGAGCAAGAGTCGCCACCGACTTTTTATTTTATCCTAAGGAAAGGTTAAAAAGCACAACAAAAACCTTTGAGATGTTTTCTTGGGTTCGGGGAGTAGATTATAGAAAGGGAAGGTATTAGCACCCTTTCTATCCATGGTTATCCATGGGCTCTTAGTTACTTGCTTAGATCAACTTGCCTTGATTTTCAATTGTTTGAAATGGTGCTTTCAATTGTTTGAAATGGTGCTTTGTGTGTGGGTTTGAAAATATTTTGAAAAAGAGGCCAATGTGGTGGCAACCTTTGCAATGATCCATGTTTGGATGTATACAAAGGTGTACTTATCTTTTGAAAAAAAGTTTTCAATGTTTTTGAAAGTTGTTTTGAAAGTGTGTTGTGATGTGTGTTTTGAAAAATAGGCAAGTGTTTTTGTTTTGCAAGTTGGCAAGTAACCAAAAGCTATCTACCCTAAATTTCTCAAAGATCTTTGCTATGTTTTTAACCCTATTAACAATTTTGTTCCACCATTGTATTCGGTGGACAATCTTGTGTTAGGCTGTGAACGGGACGGGCGCGGGTCATCGTTTGGACCATGATTGCAATGGTGCCAAGTATCTTTGGGAAATTTTTCCTTTAAGGGACTTGATCATTTTTTAGGCAACTTTTGAAAGTGTCATCGAGGGACTATGATCATTTGATTGTTTTGTTTTTTCCAAAGATACCTAACATGTAATATGGCCCATTATTGAAGGCAACAAGTGGAGTACCCTAGGGGTGCAAGGGTGATAAGTGTTGTCCATTTTCATGCTTGTTTATCTTGAATTTAGGTCAAACTATTTGTTGTTTTTGATTTTCATACAAAACCCTAATTCTATCATGGCATATTTAAAAAGCTTTTAAAGTGCGGAATTTAAAGGTCCTAAACTATTACAACACAATTTATGGGATGGGGGGTACAAATGTTCAAATGGGGATATTTTAGCAAGAAATTAAAATCTAACTATTACATCCAAATTGAATTATACAAATTAATTAACATACAACAATTAAATAAAATATAATAAATATGCAAGATGCAAAAAATGATTTTTTTATATGTATGTAAAAAGTGTTTTTTATGTGTCACATAAACAAAAACGAAAATGATTAATTTTTGGTATTTTTATGCATTTAGGGCAAAACCCTAATTTGTTAAATAAAAGTATTAATTATTTAATGTATGCAATATTTATTAATTATGTACAAAAAGATAAATAAGAAAAAGTATATTGTCAAAAGGTGATTTTTAAGTTAAATATTAATAAAAATAAAAATGTATTATTTTTTATGTTTTTAACCTAAATATACTAATAAATATATAAGTATTTACATTGTTTATTAAATATATATTATATGTACAAAAATAAAATATTTAATATCTAAAATATATATATATATATATATATATATATATATATATATATATATATATATATATATATATATATATATATATATATATATATATATATATATATATATATATATATATATATATATATATATATATATATATATATATATATTTTTTTTTTTTTATAAAAATGTTTTCAAAGATAAAATAAAATAAAAATCAGAAAATAAAAGTGTTTGTATTATTTTTAGTTATTTTAAATAAAAGTATATTTATGATTATTTATATACAAAACTAAATAAAACCAAATAAATATCAAATAAAATGCAAAAAATGTGGGAAAAATAATTTTAATATTTTTTCATGCTTAAATAAAAATATAGAAACAAAATCAAAAGAAAAAAAATGAAAAATGACAAGTATATCTCAAAATGGGCCAGGGGGGTGCATGTGAAAAATGAAAGTGCAAAAAGAAAAAATATCACAGGCCCAACCCAATAGAGGTTGTCTTCAACCTCCAACACAAAAATGTCAAAAAAACGCGCGCCCTTCCTCCTGGTTCAAACATCCTGATTCCTGGACTTTTAGCACAAACTTACAACATGAAAAATGTCAAGCATCAAGCCACGATTCCATACATACCAAGAACTTGATCTAACTCTCAGAAATGAGAGAGAATTTCTCCATCCCTAATTCTTAACCTAAGTTTTTGTCAATGTTCAGGTCTTAAATTCTCTCAGCATATGCAATATAAATGGAAAGTGAGGATATGTATAGCTTCAGGGACATGAATATGACATTTTTCATTCACAAACTTAAAGCTAACTCTTCCTAGATTGAGAGATAGAAGTCCATGAACTTACCTGTTCAGCTTGGATCGTGTCTGGCAATGGAGGCACTTTCAAGGCACGGTGAGGATTGGTACAGCTTGCTTGAAGTCCAGGGATGCTATTCCAACCTTTAGCTTGCTTTGAAACCAAGTGAATCAAGCTATGGCAATCAACCTGCAAAAGAGAAAAAGTGAAAATGGTGAAGTTGGTTAGAGGTGTTACAGGTCGTGTCCAATGCTTGGGATAGCTTGTATATGTGGTATGGAGTGTGTATGAACTGGTTTTAGCAAAAATGCACGAGTGGATTGAGTTATGGAATTCCAACTGCAGAGGTGACTCTGTTTTCTGCAGTAAGATGGTGTTTTGAGGTTTAGGGAGGTTTGGAGGGTAGTTAGCTCGTGCCTTAACTCAGGTTTGATGTTTGGAAGGTGTACAACAAGTTTGTCTAAGCTTCTCTTGGCAGAAAATGTGAGATGTCTTTAGTTATGCCAAGTTACTTCTAACTTAAGCAAGAAATGGAAAGTTGGTTTACAAGCTTCTCTAGGCCCCTCAAGTATGCTGCATCTTTTTGTCTTGATCAGTGTGTTATATCCCTGAACTTGTGCCAAAAGGATTTGCATTGTACTTCTTGATTTGCAAACTTGACATAAAGTTCAACTTTTCAAAAATGGATAAATTGCTTTTTCCATTTATGGCTCAATCTTGTATGCAATGGTTAAACACACAAGATAAGGCTTAAACATAAAGTATTGGCATTAAATTTATGAGTGTGGATGATATAAAAGACCTGTAATCTAGCTTAGAGCATGCTGAGTTCAAAAATGCAAAGTTATGGACATGGAAATGGCTCATGAACAAAGTGAGTTTTGCCCATATTGCCAAATTCGATTCTCCCTAACCACAAGATTGTTTGATGAGTTCTTGGACATTTTGGAAAGCTTGGAATGTGTACTACAATCCATCTTTGTAATGCAAATTGAAATTCCAAGTGGAAGCATGTGAAAAGTAGCCATGAAGTTAGGCAAAAATCCTGCCGAGAATAGGTCAAAATTTTTCTAAGTTAAGAAATGTTTTGCACCCTTATTCCAAAAATCATAACTTGAGCTACAAGCTTCTTTTGAGGAAACTTTGTGAATAAAAGTTGTAGATTTTGCAATTTAATACAACTTTCATGTTTTGACTTTTGTTTGAATCCAAATGCATCTTGGTGAAAAAAATGGGACAAAGTTAGAAAAAAATTAGGGATTTTCATAACTTAGAAAAATTCTAAGTTATGAAAATTCTTCATTTCAAACCCTAATTTGTGATTTTTGATTTCTTGATGAACAAGTTTCATAATTTGACATGTTTTGATGGAAAATGAATCTTGACACTTGATTTTGACCAAAAAGTCAAAGTTTGACTTTTCAGTATACAGTCAAATTTGGCTCAGTTGACTGGAAAATTCATCTGTCAATCTTTTGCATTTGGGATCTTTTGAACTTGTTAAACATGTCAAGACAATTCCATTTGGTCCTTGAGTCCATATGTGAGCCTTGTTTGCCCTTGGCTAGGTCAAACAGTCAAAAATTGCCTTTGTACAGTCAAAACCCTAAAAATGACCATTTTGCCCTTTTGGTGATCTGATCAAATTTCTTGTGGAATTGTGATCCAAACTTGACCAAATGCTTTATATGAGTTCAATATGTTGATGTGGGTCAAAAACCATGAGGTTTGACTGTTAATTGACCACAGTTGACTTTTCCCCCAATACAGTTGATTTCTAGGTCAACTGTCCAATTGACTGGGCAAAGTTTGGAATCAAGACTTGAAACTTGGCATGGATAAACTTGGGAGTCCAACATGAAGCATGAAAGTCACTTTAGGTCAAAACATCTTTGTGCAAACACAAACCCTAATTTGGGTCAACAGTGCAAGGAGAAGTCTTAAGCAGAGGAAACCCTAACTGGATCTTGAGCTCCAAGGGTCTTGTGATGAGAAAATATGGAGGAAATGGGAGGGAAAATTTTGGGGTACAACAGTTTCCCCTGTTCAATCTTCTTAGACCTGAAGAGTTAGATTGGCAAGTTTTCCTTTCGCGGCTCGAAGGTAAAAGGAGATTGGACACTAGAGTGCCCGGAAATTTGCACTCGCATGCTGGAATATCAGCAATGTGATGGAGGGAATGGGCTTATAGATGCCATTTGGAGAGATGGTGGATAGGAGGATGGGCTTATAGATGCCATCTGGAGACGTGACAGAACCTTGTCGGGAATGGGCTTATAGATGCCATTTGGAGGTGTTGATCGCGTAAGAGATTCCTTAGCGAGAACTTGCGTACTTTGAGAAAGGAAGATGTTTCCTGGCTTGTTACAGGTGTTGATCTTCAAACTCTTCATGCAGATATTCCCTGGCTAGATACAGGAGTCGAATCTACAATTGGTTGCTCACAGATGTGCCCTGGCTAGATACAGGAATCAAATCTGGAACTGTTGTCTACAGATGTGCCCTGGCTGGATACAGGTATCGAATCTAGAATTGTGGTCTACAGATATGCCCTGGCTGGATACAAGTATCAAATCTGGAATTAGTTGCTCACAAATGTGCCCTGGCTAGATACAGGTATCGAATCTGGAATTAGTTGCTCACAGATGTGCCCTGGCTAGATACAGGTATCGAATCTGGAATTGCAAAAGGTCGGTAGAGATAGCTTTCCTGGCTGGATACAGGTGTAGACCTCTGACCTGAGAATGAAAGATAATTTCCTGGCCTGTTACAGGGGTTGATCTTCAAACTCTTCATGCAGATATGCCCTGGCTAGATACAGGAATCGAATCCACAATCAAGTACTCACAGATATGCCCTAGCTAGATACAGGTATCGAATCTGGAATTGCGATAGTTGATAGTAATCATCTTTGGATTGACCTTTTCCTGAAAAGGCAAGACATTAGTCGTATGCAATGTCATGGTGTATGAGATGCATGGTGTCATGATGCTCAAAATGAGATAGTGTTGTATGCACTTTATCGTGTATGTAAGCAAGATGTATGAAATGTGAAATGTCTATGAATGTATTTTCGTCTAGGAAAATAAATCCTTGAAGACTGGCCGGGAGTTCAAATCCTGGGTTGATGTTGAAGAGTAAAGTTCTTCGTTTCCGCTGGGGATGATGGTTGTAAGAATAAACCGGTAGGAGAAGATGACTCCATTGGGGAATAAACTTGCTGGAGAGATTACTCTGAGGGGAATTACTCCGTGGGAAGAGATGCTTCGCTGAGGTTTTGATGAGAGCTCCGCTGGGGATTCTGTTGATAAGTTATGTTGGGGAACTTTGATGAACTCCGCTGGGGATAGGAAGAACTTTGCTGAGGACGATCTTTCCGTGATAATTAGCTGAGGATAACGCAGTTATAAGCTCTTGTGAGGAACAACTTTGAATAAAGTCCGGGAGAGACGTCCGTACTCTGCAGGGGATAAGCTTCCAGAATCTACTGGGGATAAGCTCCAAGACCTGCTGGGGATATGGATTTAACTCTCCTGGGGAAACTTTTCAGACTGTACTGAGGTGTTGGTATTCCTCCGGGGAACAATCTTATATTAAGACTGCCGGGGATGCTTGCTTAGGAACATCCGTATACTCCGCTGGGGATTGTTGAGATCTTCTGGGGATACCCAACTTCTTTAAGGCTGTCAATAGACTAACTCGGCTTGAGGAGAGTATTGCTGACTTGCTTAAGGGAATATTGTGCCTTTTCAGGGCTGATAGGAAACCAACTTTACTTGGGGAAAGTATTGCTGATTCTTGCCTTACTCTGTATGGAGTTGAGGTAACTTGGTCACGTTCTTCAGCCGAACTTACCTTGGTACCTTGGTGGACAGAGCAACTAAATCGCTTAGACAATTCTAAATTGCCCCTGTTTCTGATGTCACATGTAATTAGTCTTTTGTTTCGCATGCAAGTATTTATGAATTAGCAATTTAATGTCAAATGCATATATCAAAAATGAACATTGGACGTTCTTCGCAAGACAAAACAGAAAAAGGAAAAACAAAAGGCAATTTGTCTGAAAAATTGAACTTGTATTGACTTTGAAACTTGCCTGAAAATAGGCGTTTTTTTTTTTGGTACAAGAGGCTGACGTCCTAGTAAGAGAACGCCGCCGAGCAACATAGAGTTTATACAATTTTGTGAAAGGAAACAAAACAGCTATGTGAAAAATAAATCCCACTGGGTTCCAACTCTGCTATCGCCTTTATATCTTCAAGCGTCTCATCGCTTTGCTGCTTAGTTGAAGATGAAGCTGATTGATCGATGCCGAAGTCTGAGCCCTGATAGTTGATGCTGAATTCTGGATGCAAGGTGATCCAATGAGACATAGTATTACGCTTATCCCTAACTTTTGCCTGGACCTCTCTTTCGGGTTTTCAGTCCACCGGGATACCCATTTTTGCCCAAGCCGCCTTTTCAGGTTTTCGACTTGCCGGGTGTACAGATTTCTTTCATTTTCATCCCTTATTTTTACCCGAACCCTTTTGGTTCGCCGGGAAGCCCTTATTTTTGCCTAGGTGTGTCAACCTAGCGGGTCTTTTATTCATGCGTAGTATCTTTTTACTATGTCTGCATTGGCGGGGTGAGGAAGGTCGTCACCATCCATGGTGGTTAGAATCATAGCTCCTCTTGAGAAGATATGTTTAACCACAAATGGCCCTTCGTACGTAGGGGTCCATTTGCCCCTGGGATCGCTTTAAGGAAGAATGATACGCTTGATTACTAGGTCTCCGACTTGATACTCTTGTCGTTTGACTTTCTTGTTAAATGCCATAATCATCCGTTTTTGGTACGTCTGACCATGACAGATAGCAGTGAGCCTCTTTTCGTCAATTAGGTTTAATTGATCGAGCCGAGTCTGGATCCAGTCATCTTCGCTCAAGCCTGCATCCTTCATTATCCGGAGAGAGGGTATCTGGACTTCGATAGGCAAGACTGCCTCCATGCCATAAACCAAGGAAAAGGGTGTTGCCCCCGTTGACGTCCGTGCTGAGGTACGGTACCCGTGAAGAGCAAACGGCAACATCTCGTGCCAATCTTTATAGGTCACTGTCATCTTCTGCACAATCTTCTTGATGTTCTTATTCGCTGCTTCTACAGCCCCATTCATATTTGGCCGGTAAGGAGAAGAGTTGTGGTGTTGTATCTTGAATTGCTCGCAGAGCTCAGTGATCATCTTGTTGTTAAGATTGGTACCATTATCCGTAATGATCCTCTCAGGTACACCGTATCGACAGATCAGGTTATGCCGAATGAACCGTGCCACGACGCTCTTGGTTACGGTAGCATAGGAGGTTGTCTCAACCCACTTCGTGAAATAATCAATCGCTACCAGGATGAAGCGATGCCCGTTGGATGTCGTAGGTCTGATCTCGCCGATCATATCAATGCCCCACATTGCAAAAGGCCAAGGTGTTGTCAGGACGTTCAGAGGAACCGGAGGAATGTGCACCTTATCAGCATAGATCTGGCATTTATAACAAGTTCGAGAATGCTGATAACAGTCGGCTTCCATTGTGGACCAGAAATATCCTTCCCGAAGGATTTTCTTTGCCATGGTATGTCCACTGGAATGTGTTCTGAAGGTACCTTCATGTAGCTCCTCCATGATCTTTTCTGCTTCAGCCTTATCCACACAACGCAATAAGGTCGAATCATGGTTTTGCTTGTAGATAATGCCATTGCTGAGGAAGAACTTTGCCGCAAACCTTCTTAGGAACTTCTTGTCATTAACAGATGCGCCTTCGGGGTATTCTTGAGCTTCAAGGTACCTCTTCACTTCATGATACCAGGGTTTTTCTGTTACCTCTTTGGTTTCAAGATCACAGCAATATGTAGGTTCGTCCAACTTCCAGATAATGATCCGGGGCGCCTCATTATCCCATTTGACTTTGAACATAGAAGACATCGTAGCCAACGCGTCCGCTAACTGATTCTCCTCTCTTGGGAAGTGCTCAAAAGTTATCTCTTCGAAATGGTGGATCAATGTCAATACATACTCCTTGTAAGGAATAAGATTTGGGTGTTTCGTATCCCACTCGCCTTTGACCTGATTGATCATGAGAGCGGAATCTCCGAAGACACTCAGAAACTTGATCCTTAAGTCGATTGCAGCTTGAAGACCCATGATACATGCCTCATACTCTGCCATGTTGTTGGTGCAGTTGAAACATAGTCGGGCAGTAAGTGGAGTATGAGTGCCTTTAGGGGATATGATCACAGCGCCGATTCCATTGCCCAAAGAATTCGAGGCTCCGTCAAAGTGCATAGACCATTGAGATCCTTCCTCAGGTCCTTCATCCGGTCCAGGTACTTCACAATCAGTTACTACCATGATATCCTCGTCTGGAAATTCAAAGTTCAACGACTGGTAGTCGTCCACTGGTTGGTGTGCCAAATGGTCTGCCAATACACTTCCCTTGATTGCTTTTTGGGTCGTGTATTGGATATCATATTCCATCAAGATCATTTGCCATCTTGCTATTCTTCCAGACAGAGCAGGCTTTTCGAATATGTACTTGATTGGATCCATTTTTGAAATCAACAGAGTAGTGTGAGTCAACATATATTGTCTCAGCCGGCGAGCAGCCCATACCAGAGTGCAGCAAGTTTTCTCGAGCAGTGAGTACCGAGTCTCACAGTCGGTAAACTTTTTGCTCAGGTAAAAAATGGCGTGTTCTTTTCGGCCAGACTCGTCATGTTATCCCAGCACACACCCCATTGAGTTGTCAAGTACTGTCAAGTATAGTATTAGAGGTCTCCCTTCAACCGGCGGCATAAGAATGGGTGGTTCTTGGAGATACTCTTTGATTTTGTCGAAAGCGGCCTGACATTCATCGTTCCAACGTACCACTTGATCTTTCTTCAGGAGCTTAAAGATTGGTTCACAAGTAGCAGTTAGATGTGAGATGAATGTAGTTCAACTGTCCTAGAAAGCCTCTGACTTCTTTCTCTGACTTGGGAGCTGGAATCTCTTGTATGGCTTTTACCTTGGCAGGATCCACTTAAATACCTTTGTCGCTTACAATGAAACCTAGCAGCTTTCCAGATCTCACCCCAAAGGTGCACTTGTTTGGGTTCAACCTCAGCTTGTACAACTTCAGACGGTCAAACAGCTTCCGCAGATGGTCAAGGTGCTCCTCCTCAGTTTGGGACCTTGCAATCATATCGTCGACATATACTTCTATTTCGTGATGGATCATATCATGAAATAAAGCAACCATGGCACATTGGTAGGTTGCCCCAGCATTTTTCAACCCAAAAGGCATGACCTTGTAGCAAAAAGTGCCCCACTGAGTAACGAAAGTGGTCTTCTCCATGTCTTCAGGAGCCATCTTGATCTGATTATAACCGGAGAAGCCATCCATGAAGGAGAAAACTTTATGTTGAGCAGTATTATCAACCAGAACGTCGATGTGAGGCAGAGGGAAATCATCCTTAGGGCTTGTCCTGTTCAAATCCCTGTAATCAACACACATTCGGACCTTACCATCTTTCTTCGGCACCGGAACCACATTGGCAATCCACTGAGGATAAGAAGTCACTGCTAGAAACCCGGCATCAAATTGTTTCATAACCTCAGCTTTGATTTTCTCGGACATCTCTAGACGTATACGGCGGACCTTTTGTTTTACCGGAGGGTAATCTTCCTTGGTAGGTAGGTGATGAACCACAATGTCGGCATCCAAACCAGGCATGTCTTCGTAAGACCAAGCAAAGATTTCCATGTAGTCATGCAACATCTGAATCAACCGTTGTTTCACACTAGACTCCAAATTAGCACCGATCTTGACTTCCTTTCTGTCTGTCTCAGTACCCAGATTTACCGTTTCTACTGGCTCTTCATGTGGCTGAATGGCCCTCTCTTCCTGGAGTAACAGTCTTGTAAGTTCACCAGGCACTTCGCAATTATCTTCACCTTCATCTTCGGCTAAGTTGATCGGATTTTCGAAGTCATAATCGGCGGTAGCAGCGTCGTTACCAGTGAGATCCAGAGTGGATTGGAACCTGTATAAGTGAGTGTGTGTAAATATAGTTGTTTTGCAATATATGATAAAGAAAGAAAAGGAGCACAAGATTTGAAATGCAACAAACGTCCAATGTTTTGATTGATGATATATGAAAATGTCATACAAAAGCTCTCACAAATGGAGCCACAGTGCCCCGGGTAGGACACCAAGCCATAAAAGTTTCAACATATTGTTTGTTACAAATTGAAAACAAAAGAGTTCATTACTGAGTGACAAAAGTAATAGGTGTAAAGTCTTTGGTAGTCCAGTTGCTTGGTCCATCGTCGGTTGTTGGGTAGATCCAGCTGTCGAATTCAGATTCCTCAACTTCGTCTTCCACAGCATTCACTCCTGGGTTGGTGATGAACACAGGAGGTCTTCCAATCCTTGCTTTGCAAACAGCCCTCTGAGCCTCTGCAGTGAAGCCTAAGCCAAACTTGTCGGTCTTCAGAGTGAAGTCAGGAAGTCGGCCCCAGTTTGTGCACTCACCCTTCTCAATCATAGCCCGGGCATCCTTTAAGGAAGCCATCTTCAAAGGAGGGTCTTCAATCACAGTTTCAGCTGACGCCAATGTCTAAGGCACCTCTTCAAAGTGTTGAAAGGGGGTTTCAATGAATTCCCCATCCATTTCTATGTATCAGAACGAGTTTAAGTGGCTGACCATATACTCTTCTTCCCCTTGAACTGTAACAATCTTTCCTCTAACCGGGTACTTAAGCTTTTGATGTAGTGTGGAGGTCACAGCTCCGGCCTTGTGGATCCATGGACGACCCAACAAACAAGAGTAGGATGGACGGATGCCCATCACATAGAAAGTAGAATCAAACACCTGAGAACCAACCCTGATTGGAATGTCAACCTCGCCATGTACCATTCTCTTCGAACCGTCAAAGGCTCGGACAACAATGTTACTGGGCTTGAGCTCCAGACCCTCACAATCCAATCTGTCCAGGGCTTTCTTGGGCAATACATTTAATGAAGAACCGGTGTCCACCAACACACGGGCAAGAGTAGTGCCCCTGCATTCAATAGAGACATGCAGGGCGTCATTATGGTTCTTTCCTTTTGCAGTCAGATCGGCGTCAGAAAAGCCCAGACCATTATCAGCAGTCAAGTTGGCCACACAATCAGTAAATTGATCAGCAGATGTTTCTTGCGGCACATGGGCCGTCTTCAGGAAGGAGATCAGGGCCTTGGCATGGGCCTCTGAACATAACAATAGTGATAGCATAGAAATTTTTGATGGGGTGTTCCCCAACTGCTCAACAACATTGAAATCACTTTTCTTGATAATCTTGAGGATCTCCTCCATCTCTTGCTGGGAGGCTTCAACAGTGGTTGTCTTCGGCACCTCCGTCAGGGCAGGCAAATCAGTAGCAATCCCTTTGCCCCGAGCGTCAGAGGACTCGACAGCAGGGGTAGAAACAGGAACTTGATTAGGAAGTGGAACATGCACACTTGCGGGTGTGATGATAAGAGGTTTCTGAATAGCTGGCGGCGCAATATCTGGCGAGAACAGCCTACCACTGCGAGTAATTTTGGCAGGCCCGATGATGTTGCTAACACCGGTACTTGTATCAAACTTTTGCTTCACTCCAAGCACATAAGCATCTGCCCCATAGTGCCATGGGATAGCTTTGTCGGATGTATAGGGGAGGGGCCCCGGAACTGTAATGATGATAGGAGCAATCTTTTGAGTGGACGTGATTTTGACAGGCTTCTTTGAGAGAGCCTTAGGAGGTTTGTTGAAAATAGTGACGATAGAAACTTCTTCAGCGGGGACAGCAGGAACAGCAATCTTCTCAAACAAGATCTCTTTGCTATCCATCAGGCTTTGGATACCTGATTTTAGCAAAGGACAACCAAAAGGGGAAACAGCACATAGAAGTAAATCTTCACCACATCCCGGAAATAAACCGGCTAGCAACAGATTCCTTTTAATAGTTGATAACGGAGTAACAATCTCTTCCACGGAGGCTACATATCGGTCTTCTTCCACAGCATTCACTCCATGCTGGGGCATAGGAGCAGTCACAACATTGGGTCTCTCGAGCGCCACAAACTATATTTCCTTAGTATCAATAAGGTCTTGAACCTTATTCCTCAGAGCCCAGCAATCGTCCGTAGTATGCCCGGGGCTATCAGAGTGATAAGCGCAACGGGCGTTGGGGTTGTACTTCGGAGAAGCTGTGTTCACTACCTTCGGAGCTTCTTTGACAGTTACCAAATTGGTTGATAGTAGTTGCGGAAAAATCTGAGACAGGGTCATATTGAGCCGAGTGTATTGCCTTTTGGGCCTCTCACCCCTTTGTTGATTATACTGCTGAGGAGCAGCAACAGGCTTTGAAATTACCAATGCATTGACAGCTTAGCGGCGTTCTAGCTTAACTTGTCTTCTGGGACCATAAACATCATTGGCTTCCTTCTTGAAAAGCTTCTTTTCAGTACTCGCAGCGGCACCTTTCTGTATCTTCCCCGACTTGATACCAGCTTCTATTCTCTCACCAGTCAAGATCAACTCTGTAAACCCAGTAGAAGAATTACCAATCAGATGGTTAAAGAACGGCCCAGACAAGGTCCCTAGGAACATGTCAACAAGTTCACGGTCAGTCAGTGGTGGTTGCACCCTGCCAGCCAAGTCTCTCCACTTTTGCGCATACTCCTTGAATCCTTCGCCCGTCCCCAGTGACATACCCTGAAGTTGGGTACGTGTGGGAGCGAGGTCAGAATTATACTGATATTGTTTATAAAATGTTGTAGCCAAGTCTTCCCAGTTTCGGATACTGGCTCCATCCAGCTGATAGAACCACTCGAGTTGAGCCCCAGAAAGGCTATCCTGAAAGAAATGGATCCAAAGGTTCTTGTCTGCAGTGTAAGGTTGGATCTTCCTTACATATGATCTGAGATGCATCTTCGGGCAGGACAGCCCGTCATATCTTGCAAAAGCTGGCACTTTGAATTTCGGGGGGATCACAATTCCAGCAACTAATCCTAAATCTTCGAAATCTAGGCCGGGAACTCTCTGCAGCTCCATAGCTGCCAATCTGTCTTCCAAACCTTTGTACTTATCATCAGCGGGCGGGTATTGTTGATCAGAGTAGTCTTCGTCCTCTTCAGCCTCCTCTTCTTCAACCTCGGATTCGGAAGGTACCGCAGCCGCATTCCCCTTACTAGTTCCCTCTTCAGATGTAGGGGGAAATTCAAGGACTCTTCTGGCTTCACCCTCAAACCTTCTTCCTAAGGTAGCCACCCCGATTTTCTTCTTCTTCTTTTTCACTTGGTCTTTGTTCCCCAGCAGGGCCTTTAGATCCTCCTGACCCTTAGCCAAGGTCATCAGGAGTTGTTGAAACTGTGAGTTCTGAGACTGCAAGTCCTTGACCGTCTGTTCGAGATCCATCCTACTGAAATAAACAGCAGAAAGATAAGGAAACCTGGTGTGGAGACCTGCTTATGCACATGATGAATGGTATGCTTATGTATGCAATGCATTCAAGGATTTAGAAAGTTCAAAATTGTTGCAAACAAAAAGAACGCACGTCATATTAATAAGAAGAAATTTGTCAGTACATAAATGCCTCATGGGCCAAATATTACAAAAAACTTCTCAAGGTAAAAAGACGTTGCGCATCCTCTTTGGTGCGATGTAGGTGTTGAGGGTCTCTTCCTCATGGAGTCGGCGGGTAAGCTCCAAAACCTTCTTCTCGCTGGCGTAGAAGCTGGCTTCAAAAGTGTTCTGTTCCTCCTTGAGTTGAATCCAACTCTTCTGCATCTCCTCCCACGATGTAGGCATGTCAGGATATAGGACGGTGTAGGGAACCTCTCCTTCCTTAACGGGCTCTTTAATCACAGGGAGAACATGAGGATAAGGCATCATTAGACTCTGGGCTCGGGCTCGTACCCACTTAAGATAAGGCTCAAGAGGGATGGAGTTCTTGTGCCCCAGTGTCTTGCTGTCAACCTTGTTAGGCATCCTCTAAGCTCTGATGAATCTTTGGCGAAGTCCTTGAGCATCGTTGTCGAAGTCAAAAACTAGGTCAGGAATCAACATATCGTGAGGGCCATCCCTCCGTGCATATCCAAATTGTCTTAAGGCTAGATAAGGGTTGTAGGTAATGCCTCCTCTAATTCCAAGCAATGGAACATTAGGGAACTCTCCACAATGATCAACGATGATGACATTTTCTCTGGACCGAGAACACCAAACACCAATGTACATCAGAGTGAGTGAGGGTCATCAACCGTTGTGACCACCTTAGGCCTTGGTCATTCTTCAAGACAGATTGTGGAAGGTGCGAAATAAACCACCTTGCAAGGAGAGGAGTACAGCACATGAGAACACCCCTCTTTCTCATTATTCGTGTGTAAAATGAGTGAAGAATGTCCCCAAGCAATGTTGGTATTGGATTTCTGGATAAGAAGATTTTGACGGCGTTGACATCTACAAGCTGGTCAGGATTTGGGAACAGGACCAACCCGTAAATGAGGAGTGCTACAATTTCTTCAAAGGTTTGTAGGTCCAATGAATTCCAACATTCTTGTGCCTTCTCAAACAAGAATTTTGCCAAAAAGCCTTTGACACCGCTTCTAGTTTCCCAATGCCCCTTGATGTCAGATGGCTGTAGGTGTAGTGCTTGAGCAACATCTTTAGGCTTTGGTTCCTTTTCCGTACCGTTGAAAGGTAGTTGATTAAGGATAGGAATTCTCAGGAGTTGAGAAAATTCCTCCAAAGTGGGCACCAATTGGTAGTCGGGGAAAGTGAAACAGTGGTGAAGAGGGTCAAAGAACTGGAACAGCACCTTCATCATGTCCTCTTCAATGTTGGTGTTGACTAGGCTGAACAGTCTACCATGTCTTTCACTGAAGGGAGAGCTTTCCGGAATTCTTGATGTGAGCTCCTTGAGTTGAGGAGGGATTCTCACAAGGTTGACTTGGATAGTTTTCCTGCGAGGAATTTCCATGACCTACAAAACAAGAACAAAGATGAAAATCTAAACCCTTGAAGTGGTTAGTGTATGCATATGATGCCTTATGATGTTCATGATGTATGCACAAAACATATGTACAGGCAAATCACACAAAACCCTAGTTTCAGGCTTGCATGGGGTTTCATAGGTAAGTACCCTCTTGAGTGTAGTTGGCTTAAAAACCTGTCCTAAAAATAGTAACCGGGTTCTAAGGAGCTCAATATCACTGGATTATTTTCATTGTTCATTGTTTTGGTTTAGCCACTTAACTAGCGACCAAAATATTCCAAGAAAACAATCCTCAATGAGTGTAGTATCGAGTATCTACCAACTTTGGACTGCACCAAAGCCGGTCATCTCACTACCCCTAATGAAAGGCCAAGATAGTCAAGTAAGGTTCTAGGTCATTAGTGCTTAGTGATATCACTCAGTGGCCCCGTACTCTCCTTGATTGAACTCAAGGGTTACCGGTACTCACAAATATGTCGCACTAATATAGCTATTAATTCAACCGTGTCAGTATACCCCGCATAGTTTCCACAACGTATTGCTATCTATGAATGTTTCCCCAAATCCGGGTGTAGGATTGCAAACCCAAACAAGAGAGCCAAGATATAAAGCAATCAAAACAAATAATTAGTCATGCAAGAGGGTGATCTAAGCCCTAAGGTTACTCCACTTTAAAAGTAATCCCCAGCAGAGTCGCCAATTCTATGATACGGTGGGAGAACTGACTTGGGTTTTGCGTTTATTTTCGCAAATGTTTCGGTTGAGCAAGAGTCGCCACCGACTTTTTATTTTATCCTAAGGAAAGGTTAAAAAGCACAGCAAAAACCTTTGAGATGTTTTCTTGGGTTCGGGGAGTAGATTATAGAAAGGGAAGGTATTAGCACCCTTTCTATCCATGGTTATCCATGGGCTCTTAGTTACTTGCTTAGATCAACTTGCCTTGATTTTCAATTGTTTGAAATGGTGCTTTCAATTGTTTGAAATGGTGCTTTGTGTGTGGGTTTGAAAATGTTTTGAAAAAGAGGCCAATGTGGTGGCAACCTTTGCAATGATCCATGTTTGGATGTATACAAAGGTGTACTTATCTTTTGAAAAAAAGTTTTCAATGTTTTTGAAAGTTGTTTTGAAAGTGTGTTGTGATGTGTGTTTTGAAAAATAGGCAAGTGTTTTTGTTTTGCAAGTTGGCAAGTAACCAAAAGCTATCTACCCTAAATTTCTCAAAGATCTTTGCTATGTTTTTAACCCTATTAACAATTTTGTTCCACCATTGTATTTGGTGGACAATCTTGTGTTAGGCTGTGAACGGGACGGGCGCGGGTCATCGTTTAGACCATGATTGCAATAGTGCCAAGTATCTTTGGGCAATTTTTCCTTTAAGGGACTTGATCATTTTTTAGGCAACTTTTGAAAGCATCATCGAGGGACTATGATCATTTGATTGTTTTGTTTTTGCCAAAGATACCTAACATGTAATATGGCCCATTATTGAAGGCAACAAGTGGAGTACCCTAGGGGTGCAAGGGTGATAAGTGTTGTCCATTTTCATGCTTGTTTATCTTGAATTTAGGTCAAACTATTTGTTGTTTTTTATTTTCATACAAAACCCTAATTCTATCATGACATATTTAAAAAGCTTTTAAAGTGCGGAATTTAAAGGTCCTAAACTATTACAACACAATTTATGGGATGGGGGGTACAAATGTTCAAATGGGGATATTTTAGCAAGAAATTAAAATCTAACTATTACATCCAAATTGAATTATACAAATTAATTAACATACAACAATTAAATAAAATATAATAAATATGCAAGATGCAAAAAATGATTTTTTTATATGTATGTAAAAAGTGTTTTTTATGTGTCACATAAACAAAAATGAAAATGATTAATTTTTGGTATTTTTATGCATTTAGGGCAAAACCCTAATTTGTTAAATAAAAGTATTAATTATTTAATGTATGCAATATTTATTAATTATGTACAAAAAGATAAATAAGAAAAAGTATATTGTCAAAAGGTGATTTTTAAGTTAAATATTAATAAAAATAAAAATGTATTATTTTTTATGTTTTTAACCTAAATATACTAATAAATATATAAGTATTTACATTGTTTATTAAATATATATTATATGTATAAAAATAAAATATTTAATATCTAAAATATATATATATATATATATATATATATATATATATATATATATATATATATATATATATATATATATATATATATATATATATATATATATATATATATATATATATATATATATATATATATATATATATATATATATATATATATATATATATATATATATATATATATATATATATATATATATATATATATATATATATATATATATATATATATATATATATATATATATATATATATATATATATATATATATATATATATATATATATATATATATATATATATATATATATATATATATATATATATATATATATATATATATATATATATATATATATATATATATATATATATATATATATATATATATATATATATATATATATATATATATATATATATATATATATATATATATATATATATATATATATATATATATATATATATATATATATATATATATATATGTTATATATATGTTTTTAAAAATGTTTTCAAAGATAAAATAAAATAAAAATCAGAAAATAAAAGTGTTTGTATTATTTTTAGTTATTTTAAATAAAAGTATATTTATGATTATTTATATACAAAACTAAATAAAACCAAATAAATATCAAATAAAATGCAAAAAATGTGGGAAAAATAATTTTAATATTTTTTCATGCTTAAATAAAAATATAGAAACAAAATCAAAAGAAAAAAAATGAAAAATAACAAGTATATCTCAAAATGGGCCAGGGGGGTGCATGTGAAAAATGAAAGTGCAAAAAGAAAAAATATCACAGGCCCAACCCAATAGAGGTTGTCTTCAACCTCCAACACAAAAATGTCAAAAAAACACGCGCCCTTCCTCCTGGTTCAAACATCCTGATTCCTGGACTTTTAGCACAAACTTACAACATGAAAAATGTCAAGCATCAAGCCACGATTCCATACATACCAAGAACTTGATCTAACTCTCAGAAATGAGAGAGAATTTCTCCATCCCTAATTCTTAACCTAAGTTTTTGTCAATGTTCAGGTCTTAAATTCTCTCAGCATATGCAATATAAATGGAAAGTGAGGATATGTATAGCTTCAGGGACATGAATATGACATTTTTCATTCACAAACTTAAAGCTAACTCTTCCTAGATTGAGAGATAGAAGTCCATGAACTTACCTGTTCAGCTTGGATCGTGTCTGGCAATGGAGGCACTTTCAAGGCAAGGTGAGGATTGGTACAGCTTGTTGAAGTCCAGGGATGCTATTCCAACCTTTAGCTTGCTTTGAAACCAAGTGAATCAAGCTATGGCAATCAACCTGCAAAACAGAAAAAGTGAAAATGGTGAAGTTGGTTAGAGGTGTTACAGGTCGTGTCCAATGCTTGGGATAGCTTATATATGTGGTATGGAGTGTGTATGAACTGGTTTTAGCAAAAATGCACGAGTGGATTGAGTTATGGAATTCCAACTGCAGAGGTGACTCTGTTTTCTGCAGTAGGATGGTGTTTTGAGGTTTAGGGAGGTTTGGAGGGTAGTTAGCTCGTGCCTTAACTCAGGTTTGATGTTTGGAAGGTGTACAACAAGTTTGTCTAAGCTTCTCTTGGCGGAAAATGTGAGATGTCTTTAGTTATGCCAAGTTACTTCTAACTTAAGCAAGAAATGGCAAGTTGGTTTACAAGCTTCTATAGGCCCCTCAAGTATGTTGCATCTTTTTGTCTTGATCAGTGTGTTATATCCCTGAACTTGTGCCAAAAGGATTTGCATTGTACTTCTTGATTTGCAAACTTGACATAAAGTTCAACTTTTCAAAAATGGATAAATTGCTTTTTCCATTTATGGCTCAATCTTGTATGCAATGGTTAAACACACAAGATAAGGCTTAAACATAAAAGATTGGCATTAAATTTATGAGTGCGGATGAGATAAAAGACCTGTAATCTAGCTTAGAGCATGCTGAGTTCAAAAATGCAAAGTTATGGACATGGAAATGGCTCATGAACAAAGTGAGTTTTGCCCATATTGCCAAATTCGATTCTCCCTAACCACAAGGTTGTTTGATGAGTTCTTGGATATTTTGGAAAGCTTGGAATGTGTACTACAATCCATCTTTATAATGAAAATTGAAATTCCAAGTGGAAGCATGTGAAAAGTAGCCATGAAGTTAGGCAAAAATCCTGCCTAGAATAGGTCAAAAGTTTTCTAAGTTAAGAAATGTTTTGCACCCTTATTCCAAAAATCATAACTTGAGCTACAAGCTTATTTTGAGGAAACTTTGTGAATAAAAGTTGTAGATTTTGAAATGGACTACAACTTTCATGTTTTGACTTTTGTTTGAATCCAAATGCATCTTGGTGAAAAAAAATGGGACAAAGTTAGAAAAAATTAGGGATTTTCATAACTTAGAAAAATTCTAAGTTATGAAAATTCTTCATTTCAAACCCTAATTTGTGATTTTTGATTTCTTGATGAAAAAGTTTCATAATTTGACATGTTTTGATGGAAAATGAATCTTGACACTTGATTTTGACCAAAAAGTCAAAGTTTGACTTTTCAGTATACAGTCAAATTTGGCTCAGTTGACTGGAAAATTCATTTGTCAATCTTGTGCATTTGGGATCTTTTGAACTTGTTGAACATGTCAAGACAATTCCATTGGGTTCTTGAGTCCATATGTGAGCTTGGTTTGCCCTTGGCTAGGTCAAACAGTCAAAAATTGCCTTTGTACAGTCAAAACCCTAAAAATGACCATTTTGCCCTTTTGGTGATCTGATCAAATTTCTTGTGGAATTGTGATCCAAACTTGACCAAATGGTTTATATGAGTTCAATATGTTGATGTGGGTCAAAAACCATGAGGTTTGACTGTTAATTGACCACAGTTGACTTTTTCCCCAATACAGCTGATTTCTAGGTCAACTGTCCAATTGACTGGGCAAAGTTTGGAATCAAGACTTGAAACTTGGCATGGATAAACTTGGGAGTCCAACATGAAGCATGAAAGTCACTTTAGGCATTTTAGGTCAAAACATCTTTGTGCAAACACAAACCCTAATTTGGGTCAACAGTGCAAGGAGAAGTCTTGAGCAGAGGAAACCCTAACTGGATCTTGAGCTCCAAGGGTCTTGTGATGAGAAAATGTGGAGGAAATGGGAGGGAAAATTTTGGGGTACAACAATAGTCATACGCTTTAATTCCCTAACTTTTGCCTGGACCGCCCTTTCGGGTTTTGGATCCACCGGGAAACCCTTTTTTGCCAAAGTCGCCCTTTCGGGTTTTCAACTTGCCGGGTGTACAGATTTTTTTTGTTTTATCCCTAACTTTTGCCTGAACCGCCCTTTCGGGTTTTCGATTCACCGGGATGCCCATTTTTTACCAATTCACCCTTTCGGGTTTTCAACTTGTCGGGTCATTTTATGCGTAGTATCTTTTGACTATGTCTGCGTTCGCAGGGTGTGGCAAATCGTCGCCATCCATGGTGGTCAGAATCATTGCCCCACCAGAAAAAATGCTCTTGATCACAAATGGTCCTTCGTAAGTAGGAATCCACTTGCCCTTGGGATCACTTTATGGTAAGGTGATCCGCTTGATTACAATATCTCCGACTCGATATACTTGACGTCTGACTTTCTTGTTGAAAGCCTTGATCATCCGTTTTTGATACGTTTGACCATGACAAACAGCAGTAAGTCGTTTCTCATCGATCAGATTAAGTTGATCAAGTCGGGTCTGAATACAATCGTCTTCACTCAAACAGGCATCCTTCATAATCCTCAAGTAAGGAATCTGAACTTCCATAGGTAGAACAACTTCCATGCCATATACTAAAGAAAATGGGGTAGCCCCTGTTGAAGTACGTGTCGTGGTACGATATCCATGCAGAGCAAATGGTAACATCTCATGCCAGTCCTTGTAGGTGACTGTCATCTTTTGAATGATCTTCTTGATATTCTTGTTCGCGGCTTCAACAACACCGTTCATCTTCGGCCGATAGGGAGATGAATTGTGATGATAAATCTTGAACTGTTCGCATAGAGAGGTGATCGTAGTGTTGTTCAAATTTCTACCGTTGTCTATGATGATCCTGTCGGGGACACCATACCGGCATATGAGGTTCTGCTTGATGAAGCGGGCAACCACATTCTTTGTGACAGAGGCATAGGAAGCTGCTTCAACCCACTTGGTGAAATAATCAATAGCGACCAAGATGAAGCGATGACCATTGGATGTTGTAGGCTTGATCTCTCCAATCATGTCAATTCCCCACATTGCGAATGGCCAAGGAGCTGTCATAACGTTGAGGGGAACATGAGGAATATGTACCTTGTCGGCGTAGACTTGGCATTTGTGGCAGGTACGGGAATGTTGATGACAATCAGCTTCCATGGTAGACCAGTAGTAGCCTGCCCTTAGAATCTTCTTAGCCATCGTATGTCCGCTTAAGTGGGTGCCAAATGTGCCACTGTGTATCTCAGTCATGATCAACTCCGCTTCAGCTTTGTCTACACAATAAAGTAGAACACAATCAT
Organism: Vicia faba; assembly: GCA_948472305.1. NCBI lineage: Eukaryota > Viridiplantae > Streptophyta > Magnoliopsida > Fabales > Fabaceae > Vicia > Vicia faba. The sequence goes on from OX451736.1 coordinate 1,243,126,729, forward strand.
GGTTGCGCTTATAAAGGATGCCATTGCTTAGGAAGAACTTGGAAGCAAATCTCCTTAAGAATTTTTTGTCATTGACGGAAGTTCCTTCAAGATATTCTCTAGTCTGGAGATACCTTTTGATTTCATGAAACCAGGGTTGTTCCACTACTTCTTCGGTATTAATCTCATGACAATGCGCAGGTCCGTCCATTCGCTCGATGGTAATTTGGGGATCCTCGTTATCCTAGTTGAGTTTAAACATGGAAGACATTGTAGCCAGAGCATCTGCTAGCTGATTTTCTTCTCGCGGGAAGTGCTCGAAAGTAATCTGCTCGAAAAGAGGCAACAATGTCAGGACATGTTCTTTGTATGGGATAAGATTAGGATGTTTAGTGTCCCACTCTCCTTTGACTTGACTGATAACCAAAGCCGAGTCTCCAAATACGACCAAAGATTTGATTCCCAAGTCTATAGCAGCCTTGAGACCAAAGATGCAAGCTTCATATTCAGCCATGTTGTTGGTACAGTTAAAGCAAAGTCGAGCAGTGAAGGGTGTATGGCAACCTTCCGGAGAAATGAGTACCGCACCGATACCGTTACCAAGTGCATTTGAAGCACCATCAAAGTACAGGGTCCATCGGGATCCTTGTTCAGGTCCGTCATACGGTCCGTTACCTTCAATGTCGTCCAATTTCATGATGTCTTCGTCAGGGAAGTCGAATCTCATAGATTGGTAATCTTCGACGGCTTGATGAGCTGGATGGTCAGCTAGTACACTCCCCTTTATAGATTTTTGGGTAGTATACTGGATGACATACTCAGTCAGGATCATTTGCCATCTAGCGATTCTTCCAGATAAAGCGGGCTTCTCGAAGTGACGGTGAATGCCCCTGGTGACGGTGACAAAGACTTGCCCCTGGTTACTCTGCACTTTGAGAGATTTCTTGAAATCTTGAATGGACTGCCCCAGGTTACTCTGCACTTTGAGAGATTTCTTGAAATCTTGACTGGACTGCCCCAGGTGTACTGGATAATGACATGTCATGTCCTTTTGTTGATAGGATATTTTTGCAACGGAAGTGTCATCCCACTTGAAGTGATTTTGTTCACTGAGAGAGCTTCCGTTCATCGGATATTCACTGTGTGAATTTCTTTGTTGTCAAACAAATAGCCATATGCAAACAACAATATTCAAATAATGCAAAGTTCATGCTTGTCTTGAAATTTTGAAAATACATTTTTTAGCAGAAAACTTTTGTAAGAAAAATTCAACTCAGGATTTAGAGCAAAGCCTTACAGGAGTCAGGATACCTTTTGTAATAGTATGCTTTCGAACTAACCCATGCTTCAATTAGGACTTTTGAAGGGTTGTAACGTGGCTTGGTTCACGGTTTAAATAAACAAAGGATAAAGGCTCAAAGTATATTTGTACCCACCCGCTCTTCGTGTTGTTCTTCAGTCCTAAACTCAGTTAATTGCGCGTTGAACTCTAATTGAGTTGGAAATGACATTTTGGTGATGGTTCAAACAAGTTGAGTTTGTTGGAAGGCAGTCATTTTTGCAACATTATTTTGCTGAGGGTTTGTAGTTACCTCTTTCTTTCGGTTTATTATCCCTAATTTTTGCCTGACTGTTCCTGTTTTTTTTATAGATTTACAGTCAGCGGGATGCCCCAGTTTTCTTAAGCCTCCTTCGTAGGTTTCGACTTAGTGGGCTTTTATTTTTGAGAGATAATGACTGCCTATGTGATAAAGGACCATCACTGTCTTTTGATTCCAAGGGAAGTTCTTGATGCTATTCATTGTATTACAATATGAGAGTTTGCGACTTTATCGCGCATTTGAATTAACTGAGAGACTGCCCTGCCCCAGGTTTTGATTAAAGGTTTCAATTTGTGTTAAAACAGAAAACTTCTACTTCTTTGGCTCGAAGGGGTTGACTAGGGGTTATCTTTCTTATAACTCTGGTGTTTAGGATTTGAAAGAAACGCCTGTACATCATCAACTAGGTCTGTCCAAAAGCATATTGTATGAGATTATGGCATTGTTTTCGTTATCCTCCCTCTAAAGGTTTGTGTCATAAGAAGAACAAAGAGCACAATTTAAGTATAGTGAAAACGAAAATACGAATTCAAGACAAACATATGCAATGCATTAATGAAACATAGTTTGACATTAATAGATAATTGTTTGAATAACAAAAGAAATTACAATTGGAAATTCAAAATGAACAGAAGCCTCTTTGTTCGAACTTGTCATTTCAAGTGGAGAACCCTCAGCGGAAGATTTTCATCTGGCCATCCCGTGTGAACTCCAGCGTTGTTTCTTTAATCAGATCTTGAATTTTGTTTCTCAATGCCCAACAGATATCGGTGTCATGTCCAGGACTGCCGGAATGATACACATATCTTGCATTTGGATTGTACCCTGGAGCGGCTATGTTGGGACGCCGAGGGGGGTCCCTTAATACAATCAGCTTGACTTCCAACAAGCGCTGCAGCACTTGGGATAATGGCATGTTAATCTCAGTGAAGCGCTTTTCAGATGTATTTTGCTTACGCCGATTACCCTGCTGACGTTGTTGAGGTTGTTGTTGGGCTTGTGACCCTGAAGCAAACTGGGGAGGTTTTCCCTCGACTTCTTGTCTCAAGGGGGGCTGAATGATGACTTGATCTTCAACCCTAGTTGTTTGCCCCATTTGGTTATGTTCTCCTAGATGAAGCTTGTTGATGAGGACCTTTAGCTCCTCTTGTCCTTGAGCCAGGTTTTGAATAAGATCCATATGGCCCACCAGTTGTCCCATCATCTGAATTTTCAATGTTGCCATCTCAATCTGTAGCCCTTCCAACTGATCATTCCTGATGCCCCCGGGATTCCCTATAACCATGCCCCTTGTGAGGAGAGATTTCACCTCTTCCTGCCCCTGGGATAGGTTCAAGAACATCTCTTGAAGTTGAGCATTTTAAGCCTGGATGTCTTTGATAGTCTTCTCTAGAGCCATCTCTACTGAAATAAACAGTAGGAAGATAAGGAGACCTAAAAGGGGGAAACCTGGATATGTGGATGCATGTTTTCAAGGATCTCGCAGGGTAAACACAAGAAAATGTTAGAATTTGAACATCTTTGATTGGAGAACTTTGTATCGGTGGATGTCTTTCCACGAGAATCAAGCTCACCATATCAAGCGGGTCATAGCCCTTGACTCAAGTTGTTGTACTTGATTTTTGACGGTGTTTGTTTAGAGGAAAAATGAATCCTCTTGCCTTCTGGTAGACATCTGGTTCAACGTGACCCTGCATCAAAGACCCTCGAGATCCTTGAAATGGTTATTGAAAATGCTATGGTATGATGTTATGATGTTATGTACAGATATGCGAAGTAAGCAAGTTTATATATAAATAATCATATTCACACAAAGCAGACAAGTCCTTAAGTTTAGGCTTGCATGGAGTTTGTAGGTAAGTATCCTTTTGAAGTTTAGTTGGCTCAACTTGTCCTAGAAATAGTAACCGGGTTCTAAGGGAGCTCAATATCATTGGATTGTTCCCTTGTTCATTGTTTCAATTCAGCCTCTTATCGGCGACCTAAATATTCCAAGGAAACAAACCCTCAATGAGTGTAGTATCGAGTATCTACCAATTTTCAGCTCTACACCAAAACTGGTCATCTCACTACGTCCTAATGGCCAAGTTGGTCAGGTAAGGTTCTAAGGTCAGTTGATGCTTCACGACACCACACGGCGGCCCCGTACTCTCCTTGATTCAACTCAAGGGTTACCGGTACCAACCAAAGTGCCACATCAACGTAGCTACTGCTTCAACCATGTCGGTATACCTCGTACAGTTCCCTCACAGTTTATTGCTACTTACCTAAAAGGTGTCCCCAAATCCGGGTGTAGGATTTAAAACAAACCCAAACAAGGAACCAAAAATGTAAAGCATACAAATCAAACAAGATAATCATGTAAAGGTGATCTAAAACCCTAAGGTAACCCAACTTTTATAATTAGTCCCCAGCAGAGTCGCCAGTTCTGTGATACGGTGGGAGAAATGACTTGAGGTTTTGCGTTTGTGTTCGCAAATGTTCCGGTTTAGCAAGAGTCGCCACCGACTTTTTATTTTATCCAAAGGAAAGGTCAAAAAGCACAGGAAATACCTTTGAGGTGTTTTCTTGGGTTCGGGGGGTAGATTATGAAAAGGTAAGGTGTTAGCACCCTTTTCATCCATGGTTTTCCATGGGCTCTTAGTTACTCGTTTTAGATCACTTGCTTTTGTTTTGATTGTGTGCTTGTGGTGTGGTTTTTGAAAATATTTTGAAAAGAGGCCTTTGTCTAGGCAACCTTTGTAATAATTCTTGTTTGAATGTATACAAAGGTGTTTGTCTTTAGAAAAGATGTTTCAATGAAAGTTTGTTTCGGGAAATGTTTTGAAATTATGTTGAGTATTTTTGAAAATAGCAAGGATGTTTGCAAGAGATCAAGTAACTAGGAGATGCCTATCCTACTCAAAGATCTTTCCTACACATTTGTAACCCTTTTACATTGTTGTTTTACCATTGTATTTGGTAAACAACCTTGTATTTGGAAGTTAAACGGGACAGGCGTGGGTCAATTTTACAATTATTGAAAGCAACTTGTGAGACGCTCTAGCAATTTTGTAAGGGACGAGATCGTTTTATTGAAGGCAACATCGAGGGACTACGATCTTTGTTTATCGAAGGGTCATTTTCTAGAGTTTCGCATATTCGAGGGACATGATTGTATTTCCGAGGCAACAAGCGAGGTTACCCTAGAGGTGCGCGTGTGAGAAGTGTGTAGATTTCAAGTTATTTATTCTTGGATTAGGTCATCTAGCGATTGATTTTTGAATCTTGTCATATATGCCTAATTACTACACAGTATATAGAAAGCAATAAATTGCGAGAATTAAAAGTCTAAGCTATTACAAAAGTATCCGGGAGTGGGGGTACAATTATTACAAATGGGGGTGAATCACATAAAAATAACAATGTCCGAATAATATAACCAAATCGAATTGTTGAGCGATCCAATATAAAGCTATGACAATTTATGAAATAAAGAAATCAATAAAGTATGAAATGCAATGTATTTACTTGACAAGAGAGAAATAAAAATCATTCTACAAAAGAAAGATTAAAATTTTATTATTATTATTCTTTTACGTATTTTATTAATTAAAAAAGAAAAGTTTAAAGAAAGAAAACTAATTAAAATGATTCTTCACTTTTTGGTATTTTATTAAATGTAACAAATTAATAAAAATAAGTTTTTATTAAAAAGAGAAAATGGTAAAAGAAAATTAATCACTTTAAAAAAAACTAAACCAATTTAATGAAATGAATTTTAAAAACATTAGTATATTATTAACTAAAAGAAAAGAAAAGAAAAGAAATTAAATTAAAAATGAATGAAAAATGGGCTTAAGATTTTAAATGCGTGAGGCCCAAATAAAAAGAAACAAAGCCAGAATGGAGGGGTGCGAGCCAGTATGCGTTATGGGCTTAAGGGTTTGTGCAACAGGAATGGCCCAATTGCCTTAACCCTTTCATAATTGTTTGATTAGGGTGAAACGGAAAATTAGGGTTTGTGATCTTCTCACAGCAGCGCCGCTCTGTTCCGTCTCTCTCATTTCTTTCCCTCATTCATCTTTCTCACTCAACGCCTCTACTCGTTCATCTCTACATTTTTGATTTAACCTGGTTTTCGCTTTTTCCGGGAATCCCTAAGTTTGCAATGAAATTGACTAAGGGGGTTGTAATTTGTTTTGATCTGATCCTCCCTCTTCCCTCAAGTTGCTGGAGCGCCTCACACTCCTCACTTCCTAAACAGACGCTAATGGTTCTGTTCTTGAAAGGTAAAGGTTTGCTTTTATCTTAACAATTCATTGGTTTTTGAATGGTTGTTGTTCATGTTTCTTTTATGTTAATCAAGCTTAATGTTCATTGAGATGCAGAAAAATGATGTTATGGCGAAAACATACTTGTTTGGGATTTTTTTATGGACGAGGATAGTGAGAGGGAAGTGACGGTGCTCCTTGGCGGCCGGAAATGGGGAGGGAGGAAATGATGGTGTGAGCTTTTCCGGTGACTTTTTTCTATCCCTTGAACTTTGACTGATGATAAGGTGATATTTCTGATTGTTAGATGTTGTTGGTTAGTTTGAAGATTTGTTTGAAACTCTGTGATTGTTCTAGCATGGTATGAACTAGTTTTGGACTTTGGAATATTGTTACTGGTTATTGAATGTTTTTGTTTACAGTTTGGCTTGATATTGTTGTTGTTGGTTTTGATGATGTTGATGAAATGTTGGGATGTTGGAAGGGTTTTGAATGTTTTGCAGTTTGGTTCTGCAGGTCTTTGGATCTTTGTGTATGTTTTTATGGTTTGACAGTTAACAGGTTGGGATGTTACATGTTTGAAATGTTTTGAGAGTCGGTTTACAGGTTTTGACTTATTGTTGTTGGTTTTTTAGGTTTGGAATATTTGTTATGTTGAAAATGGTTATGAAACTAGCTTGGGATTTTGACAGTGCAGGTTTAATCAGTTAACAGGTTTGGTTGTTTTTGGCTTGAATGCTTTGGGATGGTTGGACTTTGAGTTACAAGCTTCAATCTTTTTTAAATGTTTTTGTTGATAGTTTGCAAGCTTTTTTTTTGTTTGATGGAAGTTTTGATACTTGGTTTTTTATGTTTTAACTGGGCTTCAAGTTTTGGGTTTGAAATGGTTTCAGTTTTGGAGTTTTGGATATTTTTGGTTTGATAACAGGTTTGGAGGTTGAAGGATTTGAGTTACGCCGGTTTGAGCTGGGATGATTTTTTGTGGTTTACTATCACAGTCTGCAGGCTTGAGAGTTTTGTTTTTGCAATGCAATTTTTGTTTTTCTGTTTGACCAACTGTTCTCTTTCTTCTTACAGTTTCTCTACTGTTATATCTTGGTTCCTTTTCTCTTTGACAGCTTGTGGGCAGAATAGCAAAGTTGTACAATTCCAACAAATTGGGTGACCTCTTTTCTCTCTCTCCTCTCTCAATGATAAAAGAAAAATGCTTTTTCCCCTTTTTCTGAAAAGTTTTCCAAAATTTGGAAAATGATGAAAAGCTATATGAAACAAGCCCCTTGCTTGTTATTTTGGTTTACCATACTGTGATCGGTGGATCTGGAACTGACTGTTTAACGCTGGTTCGCGAAATGTCGCGGAAGCAAGAGTCGCCACCGTCTTTTATTTTCTCCAATAGGAAAGGACAAAAGCACAGAAAAAATTCCTTAAAGAGATTGCTCTCGGTTCGGGAGGTAGGTTATAGAAAGGGAAGGTGTTAGCACCCTTTCTATCCATGGTTATCCATGGGCTCTTAGATACTTGCTCAATGTGTTTTCAAAATTGTTTTGTTTGCTTTTCAATGTGGGTTTACAAAGTTTCTTTGAAAAATTTCAGATCGACTCATACGTCAGAGTGTTTGAAAAGTTTGTTTTGAAAGCTTTTGAAAATGTGTTTGTGAAAAGTCTTTTTGAGTTTGTTTTGAGATTAGAGCAAGTATCCTTGAGAACCTACCTACCCTAAGGAATTCGTCTGTGTAGATGTCCTTAAAAGTAGTGCCATCCCACCATTGAGAGGTAGGTAGCACCACCGTTGGAGGTGTTCGGGTCAATTCGATTTTAGGGACATGGTGATCACCAGAGCAATGGGAAGACACCTCAGAAGCTACCCTCATGCCAGGTTCCCGGATCATGAGGACTTACTAAGACGTCCTCTACTCGACGACCACCTTTCGAAAGGCAACAGTGAGGCGTACCCTAGGGGTGGTGTGTGCGAATTGTGTGTCATGTTTCAGTTATTTGTCTTGTCATGTCTGTCGTGTTCTACGCTTGATTTTAATTTGTCCATTCATTCTTGCATGCATATTTAACAGTTATAAGTTTGCGGAAAAATAAATCTACGACTATTACAAATGGCGCGGGTCCACATCGCCAAAATTAAACCGGACCCGATTTAGCGGAAAATAAATAAAGCGATAAATAAAAGTGCGAAAAGTAAAGTTACATGGCTTTGGGAGATTTACATAATTATTTAAACGATTAAAAAATGAATGCGCGAAAGAAATTAAAACAAAATTAGGGCGTTGGACCCTTTTACAAACAATTAAAAGTTAATGAGAATTAAAAAATTAAATGATAAAAAGAATTAAATGTTTTTTTGGTATTTTTTATATTTTTTAGATTTAATAAGGAAAAGAAGTTAATTGAAATTAAATTAAAAGGCAAATCCTAATTCTATTATTTTTTAAGTTTATTATGAAAGAATTAAATTAACCTTAAATTAAACCCTAAATTATTTATATACAATTTTTAATTCATGAAAATAAATAACTAATACTATTATTCTGAAAAAATTAAAAAAAGAAAATAAAAAGTTATTAAACCTAAATTCTATTTTTTGGATTTTTATTAAAAAGGAATTAAAATTAAAACCTAATTAAACTAAGTAATTTACATTCTAATTTATTTATGAAAATAATTATAATATAAATATTTATTAATTTTTGGCTTTTTCTGATTTTTTTGAATGTTTTTTTATATTTTGTTAAAAAGAGAAAATTAATTAATTAAAGCAATAAAAATAAATAACACAATAATTAAAATAATAAAAAGAAAAGAAAAAGCAAACCAGAGTGGGGTGTTGCCCCAAATTAGGAGGTAAGGCCTGGTAATTTAAAGCCCATTTGCTTGAATCCGTTGACTTTGGGAATCACGTATGGTGCATTTGACCAGGTGTAGCATATTCTTTGATTCCTGGTCATTGATTTGTTTTTGTAGGACGCGTGGCTAGTGGGATACTGATGGAGTATGATAGTCCTTAGTGCCAGCGTTGCATAGGAGCCTGCATGGAAAAATATTATTGAAATTTGCCAGACCTGGGACTTGAACCCAGGTCTTGAAGGTTACAAGCGTTGTCCCTGTCCACTGAGCCATCACGTTCACATTTAACATATAATATAACACAAATAATATAAAAAGAACACGCTAGTGCTTTTGGAAATTCGCGCGAAATTCAAAAGAGCCAATAACCATTGGACACGAGGTCGTCTTCTTCCCCACCCTGTAAAACAAAACAAATAGGCGACGGTTTTTATAGCGTTGCATTAGAGGGGCTAGCAGAAAATAGCGAATAGCTCCATGAGCTTCATAAACTGTTCGCGAGGTATGTGTTTGCTTCGTCTTAACCTGCTCAATTCAACCATGATACTCACGAGCCCTAATTTTTCCTCTACGCAAAATCCCTATTTTAAGAAACCTGCAACCCTAATATTCAAACATGGTGAATTCGTATATATGGCACAAAAAAGCAATTGAATGTAATGGTTAGCTCAGAAACATCATTGTAAGCAATAATCCATAAATAAAAATGCAAGAGGATGCTTAATTCATGCTATGCGATTTCAGAATTTTTGCTTCACAGTTGGACTTAGGAGTACCAATTCAAGGCGTTTTTGCTGATGTTAATGATTGAGAAATGTTCAAGAATGTCTCAGGATGCTATTGGAATGAAACTTGGGGCTTGAATCCACCTATAACCTTGATTTCAGATTTCAGTTTTAAGGCAATTTTCTCAAGTTTGTATGTTGGTTTCTTGCGCAGCTTCCAGTCTCTTTTGCTTAGGGTTGTGTTCCTGATCATATAGTGAGGCTTCTAGGTCAACAAAAACCAACAAAATCTCATGAATTCATTGTTTGAAGATTTGATTTGCTTAAGGATCTTTTTGAATCTTATCATGTGCATTTTGTATCAATTTGCCTCCAATTAGACCAAAACTTTCCTATTTAAGATGTGCACGAAATATTAAGAATAAACATGCATGAAAAGATTTTTTTAGGTTAAGTTTGATATTTTCCATGTATTAAAATGATTTAAATGAATATAAATTAATATAAATTCAAATAAATAATTAAAAAATATTAAAATACTTCCCTTTGGGCCTAGTGGTCGTGCATAGGCTTGGCATGAAGAAATTTGGAAGAAAAATGGGTCCATTTGCATTTTTAGGCCTTTTGCATTAATGTTGACTTTTCAAAATTTCTAAAAATTTCCCAACTTCCACAAGGCATAACTTGGTCAATTTTTAAGATTTTCACATGTTCTTGGACATTTTGGAACGGTCTTTGAGTCCTTTAACCAATGCCTTTGGTCCCATGTCATTTTGATTTACCAATCTCAAGTTATGGCCTTTGACTTAAAGTCACTTTTTGTTGACTTTTGAAAATGACCTATAATGTTGAAATTGATAACTTTTTGTGAGAGCATTTCTTGGACTTGGAATATGAAGATGAATTGTAGGAAATGTCTTTCTCTTCAAAATGAGCTTTGGATGGAATTTTTCTGATAATCCATGTGAAAGTTATGCCCTGGTCAATTTCAGTTGACTTTTTCAGCTGTCCAAATATAGCAACTTTTGCATCTTGATGATTTTCTGAGCCAAATTTTGAGAATCATGATCAAGCATTGATCAAATGATGTTTGTGGCTTCAAAATGATATGTTGACCAAAAATTTGAACTTTTGACTGTCAAATGACCATTTTGCCCCTACAGTTGACTGTAGTGCAATCTAGGGTTTTGACTGTGCAATTTTGAGCTGAATGCCTTGAAACTTGACATGAGGATGTTTGACCACATTTGTAAGCATATGAGACTTGATTGGGCCTTTGAAATCTTCATTTTCTTGATCAGGACACAAACCCTAGTTTTGACTGTCTAGGAGACAGTTGAACTGCATAGTCCTTGGGGCATTTTGTGGCCTTGACTTGACAATTTCTTGATGAATATGGGAGGGCAAATTTTGGGGTACAACAGTTGCCCCTGTTCAATCTTCTTAGACCTGAGGATGCAGATTGGCTGACGTGCCTTTCGTAATCCGAGGGTAGAAGATGATTGGACACTAGAGTGCCCAGAAATTTGTGCTCATATAGTAGCCATGATGATGAGGGAATGGGCTTATAGATGCCATTTGGATATTGCTTGGATAGGATGATGGGCTTATAGATGCCATCTGGATGTTGATCGCGTAAGAGATTCCTTAGCGAGAACCTGCATACCTGCAAGAGAAAAAATGAGTACCTGACACGCTGCAGGAGCTGATTTTAGATGCTTGGTATAGATGTGTCCTGACTGGTTACAGGAGCTGAGTCTGGAGCTTCAAACGCTGATGAATGAACCAGGGATGGTTACTGCCTTAGCATGAATGGTAAGAGAATCCTGAATGATTTCAACCTCAACAACGCTCGTTGAGAAAATCTTGGTGAGAATTACCATCTTCGTAGTGTCAGGAAGAGAACCAAAGGACATTATAATCTCAAAGGGAGTCACCTCACTCACCGTTGGAGAGGGAACTATAGGAAATCATAATCTGAAAGGAAATATCACCTCACTCGCCGCTGGAGAGGGAAACATCTTGAAAGGGAATTACCACCTCACTCGCCGTTGGAGAGGGGACCATAAGAGAATATCACCTCACGCTCATGCCGGAGAGGGGAACATCTGAAGAAGGAATTACCACCTCACACGCCGTTGGAGAGGGGACCATAAGAGAATATCACCTCACGCTCATGCCGGAGAGGGGAACATCTGAAAAAGGAATTACCACCTCACACGCCGTTGGAGAGGGGACCATAAGAGAATATCACCTCACGCTCATGCCGGAGAGGGGAACATCTGAAGAAGGAATTACCACCTCACACGCCGTTGGAGAGGGGACCATAAGAGAATATCACCTCACGCTCATGCCGGAGAGGGGAACATCTGAAGAAGGAATTACCACCTCACACGCCGTTGGAGAGGGGACCATAAGAGAATATCACCTCACGCTCATGCCGGAGAGGGGAACATCTGAAGAAGGAATTACCACCTCACACGCCGTTGGAGAGGGGACCATAAGAGAATATCACCTCACGCTCATGCCGGAGAGGGGAACATCTGAAGAAGGAATTACCACCTCACACGCCGTTGGAGAGGGGACCATAAGAGAATATCACCTCACGCTCATGCCGGAGAGGGGAACATCTGAAGAAGGAATTACCACCTCACACGCCGTTGGAGAGGGGACCATCTGAAGGACTTCTGGAAGCAGTATCAGAACGTCACCATATCTGGTTTACATCTGAAACTATATCTGGAAGGAAATCTGGAAGCAGCATCAGAACGTCACCATTTCTGGATCATATCTGAAACTATATCTAGAAGGAAATCTGGAAGCAGCATCAGAACGTCACCATATCTGGACCATATCTGAAACTATATCTAGAAGGATATCTGGAAGCAGTATCAGAACGTCACCATATCTGGGTCATATCTGAAACTATATCGAGAAGGAATTCTGGAAGCAGTATCAGAACGTCACCATCGCTGGGTTTACATCTGAAACTATATCGAGAAGGAATTCTGGAAGCAGTATCAGAACGTCACCATCGCTGGATCATATCTGAAACTATATCAAGAATGAATTGCGGTTAGTTGATAGTAGTCATTTTTGTATTGATCTTTTTCCTGAAAAGGTAGAACATAATTGTATGCAAAATTATGATGCATGAACTGTATGTTTTCAAGATCAATGAGATTCGTGTAATATGATGCATATGCATGCTATAATGATGTATGTGACGTTTTATGAATGTATGTTTTCGTCGTAGGAAAATAAATCCTTGACGGGTGCCGAGAAGTCGCATCCTGGGCTGATGGGGAAGAATAGCTTTTGCTTCCGCTGGGGATGATAGTTGCAAGTATACCGGTAGGAGAAGATAACCCCGTTGGGGAATAAACTTGGCGAATGGAGGATTCTGCGGGGAGAAAAAGATATTCTAGTGACCATGCTGGGAAGAAATACTCTGTGGGGAGATGCTTTTGCTGAATTGTTGAGGATGACTCGCTGAGGATACCTTGCTGTATTGGAAGTACGAATGGACTTCGCGGGGGATAAGAAGATTCTGTCGACGATGCTCTTTCCGTGGCTCTTGGCTGAGGATAACCCAGTTATATCCTGTTTAAGGAAATAACTCTTTGAATAAAGCCGGGCGACGCGTTCGTGCCTTGCGAGGGGATAAGCTTCCAGAATTTGCTGGGGATAAGCTTGCTGCTTGGGGATATGCATTCCATCTTTCCTGGGGAACTGGATTGGATTCTCTGGGGAGGTATTGAACTGTATTGGTCACGTTCTTCAACAGGACCTACCCTGATACTTTGGAGGATAGAACAATCAGACTGCTCAGACCAACCTTTATTGCCCCTGTTTCTTGTGGGGTGCTGATAGTTGTTGGCGGACAAACCTTCTTCTGGTAGACAGATGACAAGAAGACGGGACATAGTCGTACGCTTTGATCCCTAACTTTTGCCTGGACCGCCCCTTCGGGTTTTTAGTCCATCGGGATACCCATTTTTGCCCAAGCCGCCTTTTCAGGTTTTCGACTTGCCGGGTGTACAGATTTTTCGTTTCATCCCTTCATTTTGCCCGAACCCTTTTGGTTCGCCGGGAAGCCCTTATTTTTGCCTAGGTGTGTCAACCTAGCGGGTCTTTGGTTTTGCGTAGTATTTTTTCGACTATGTCCGTTCTCAGAAAGTAGGGAGTTGTCCCTGTTAGAAGTGTTTTGTCATGCCACCAGAAGGTATTTGATCAGGCAAGGCTCGTTGTTGGAATGCCCCAAGTGACTCAGGCGGAGATTTGCCCCAAACTATTTGGCCTTTGAGAGATTCTCCGAATCTTGACTTAACTGCCCCAGATGATGGACAATAGTCGTGCCATGCCCCTTGATTGGAGATACTCTTGTTCATTAGACTTTCATTGTGCGAATTTCTATGCTGTTCAAACAAAAAGTCATATGCAAACAAAGTTATGTTAAAAATGCAAAGCTTATGTCTGTCTTGAAGATTTCGAAAATGTATTTTTCATAAAACAAGTGATTGTTTGTAAACGTGATGTCAACTCGTTATTTTACCATAAGCCTTAAGGAGTCAGGATACCTTTCGTAACAGTATGCTTTCGAACTAACCCATGCTTCAGCTAGGACTTTTGAGGGTTATAACGTGGCCTGGTTCACGGTTTAAGAAACAAAGGATAAAGGCTCAAATTTATTTGTACCCACCCGCTCTTCGTGATGTTCTCCAAACCTAAACTCAGTTGATCCTACGTTAGACCTTGTTTGAGTCTTTGCTTTGATGTTCCAATAATGGTTCAGATGTTGATAACTTATTTTGAATGGGCAGTCATTTTTTGTTTTGGTTGAGGGTTTGTGAGACCTCTTTCTTGATTTTGTTATCCCTTTCTTTTTTTTGCCTGAACTGTTTCCTTTTTTGGAATTACAGTCAGCGGGATGCCCCAGTTTCATAAGTCCCCTTTGTAGGTTTAGACTTTTTGGGCTTTTCATTTATGAATTCGATGATGACTGCCTGTCCTTTTGATTGTTCTGAACCATCATGACTTTGTTCGTTTTGTAAAGATCTCTTTGGTGCCATTCGTTATGCACTCGGATCAACTGAGAGAACTACCCTGCCCCAGGTTGTGATTAAGGGTTTTAAATTTCGAAAATACAGACTCCTACTTCTTTGGCTCAGAGGGGTTGACGAGGGATTATCTTCCTTATTACTCCAGTGTTTGGGAATTGAAACAATGCCTGTACCTCATCAGCGGGGTCTGTTCAAAAGCATACTGTAAAGATCGTGGTATCGTTTTCGTCATCCTCCCTCAAGAGGCTCAGAGTTATTAACCGAGAGTTGACATCAGAAAAAATATGAAAAGAATATAACAAAAATAATTGTATTAATTCCCCAAAACAGACATATGCGATGCATTAATAGAATAAAAGAGTTTGCTATGACATTAATTGTTTGTATAAGCAAGGAAAAAATACAACTCAAAAATTCAAACGAACAAAAGGTCTTCAATGATTGGGCAACGGAGCAGTGATTATGTTCGGAGTCTCCGACACTTCAAACTGAATCTCCCCGGCGTCGATCATATCTTGAATCTTATTCTTGAGAGGCCAGCAATTGTCCGTAGTATGCCCCGGGCTATCTGAATGATATGCGCACCTATCGTTGGGATGATAGTTGGGTGCAGAAGTGTTCGGATTCCGAAGAGGAGCCCGTAAGGTGATCAGCCCGGCCTTCAACAGTTGTTGCAGTGCTTGATCCATCGACATGTTGAGTTTGGTATACTGTCGTTTCTCTTTTCGCTGCTGCCCCTGTCCTTGTTGAGCAGGTCCGGGATTGGAGATCTGGATTGCCCCTGCCTCATGACGGCTCTTTTTACCGTGCACGGCATTGGATTCTTTCTTTCCATGATGAGGCTTTTTATCAGCAGGTGCAGCCTCTTGAATTTTCCCAGACCGGATACCAGCTTCAATTCGTTCTCCAGTCAAGATAAGATCTGTGAATCCAGCAGACGAATTCCCAATCAGGTGGTTATAAAATGGACCAGACAAGGTCCCCAAGAACATATCCACAAGTTCCCGATCAGTCAGAGGTGGTTGTACCCTTCCGGCAAGATCCCTCCATTTCTGCGCGTATTCTTTAAAACCTTCACTTGATCCTAACGACATACCCTGGAGTTGGGTACGCGTAGGGGCAAGGTCGGCATTATATTGGTACTGCTTATAGAAAGCAGTTGCCAACTCCTCCCAGTTACGAACTTTGGTCCCATCCAGTTGATAGAACCATTCGAGGTGAGTCCCTGAAAGACTTTCCTGGAAGAAGTGGATCCACAAGTTTTTGTCCACCGTATATGGCTGAATCTTCCGAACATAGGACCTTAGATGCAGCTTGGGACAGGACGCCCCGTCATACTTAGTAAAGGATGGCGCTTTGAACTTCCGAGGAATAACCACACCAGTTGACAAGCCCAGATCTCCAAGATCCAGCCCAGGTACCTGTTGAACCTCCATAGCCTTCATCCTATCCTCCAACTGTTTGTACTTGTCCTCAGCCGGAGGGTATTGTTCGTCGTCGAAATCTGTTTCATTGTCAGAGACCACTGGACTGGGCACCCTTTCCTCTGGATGACTGCTCTTCCCCACAGATGGAGTTGTCCTCTCCGTTTTAATTTGCGGTGTATTCTCAGATCTGCGTCTAGGGCTGAACAGAACAGTCCTCTTCTTTTTCTTGTCCTTCTTCAAAAGGAGAGCCTTCAGGTCTTGTTGCCCCTGGGTCAAATTCATAATCAGCTCTTGGAACTGGGCGTTCTGAGCCTGGAGGTCCTTGATAGTCTGTTCGGCTGATGATTCAGGATTCATGGCGATCGGCTGAAATAAACAGCGAGGAAGGGTAAGCAACCTGTCAAAGGGATACCTGCAATGCAATGAGATGTATGACATGCATGTAGTGATTTCAAGGATCTCGCGGGGTAAACAAAAATTGTTAGAACTAGGTAGCTTGATTGAGGGAACTTCATGTTTGCTGAGGTTCCTTCTTCAAGGGTCAAAGGCTCACCATATCCAGTGGGTCATAGCCTCTGACAACCTTAGCTAGAGGAAAATAAATCCTCTTTGCCCCTTGCTGGGTAATTGGTTTATCATGACCTGCATCACAAGCCCTTGAGATCCTTGAAATGGGTTAGGATGTATGCAATGATATGCAATGGTATGATGTCATGCTATGCATGGGGTGACGTAGGTAAACCCTGTTATGAGTCCCGATTAAGGACTATAAACAGACCCTGCAAGAAATTCTGTATACTTTGTTATGAGTCCCAATTAAGGACTATAAACAAAACCTGCAAGAAATTTGGTAACCCTGTCATGAGTCCTAGTTAAGGACTATAAACAAGACCTGCAAGAAAATTTGGTAAACCCTGTCATGAGTCCTAGTTAAGGACTATAAACAAGACCTGCAAGAAAATTAGTACCCTGTTATGAGTCCCAATTAAGGACTATAAACGAGACCTGCAAGTAGTTAGTACACCCTGTTATAAGTCCCAATTAAGGACCATGAACAAAACCTGCAAGAAACCTAAGTAAAACCTGTCATGAGTCCCAATCAAGGACTATAAACAGAACCTGCAAGTGGTTAGTACATCTTGTTATAAGTCCCAATTAAGGACTATGAACAAAACCTGCAAGACATTTAGTACCATGTTATGAGTCCCAATTAAGGACTATAAACAAGACCTGCAAGAAACAAGTGTCAGGTAACAAGCACGCAGATAGTCAAGTACGAAGGCACACAAGTCACACAAGAGAAAGCCCTTAGAGTTTAGGCCAGCATGGGGTCTGGGTATTACCCTCTTGAAGTTGGTGGGCTCAACCTGTCCTAATCAAAGTAACCGGGTTCTTAGAGGATCCCAATATCATTGACTACCCTCAATCGGTCATAACTCCAGCATCGCAATCTTTTCTTGCCGCCAGAACCATCACGAGAGTTTAGCCTCAATGGGTGTAGCATACTGCTACTGTTCTAAAGGCCAAGTTGGGTCATTTAAGGTTCTAAGGTTGTTGGTGCTTAATGACTCCTTAGAAGACCCATATTCTCCCCGTTGCAACACAAGGGATATCGGTACAGACTAAGGTGCCACACCAACGTAGCCACTGCTTCACCTGTGTCGGTCTACGCCGGACAGGTCCCTCACAGCTTATGCTACCTAAACAGGGTATCCCCAGATCCGGGTTAGGATCTATGTATCTCCGATGCAACCCACAATAGTAAAGCAAGCAAAACAATACAAGTGAAAACACAGTTATGACCTAGCCCTAAGGTACACCTCACTTTATAGATTTGTCCCCAGCAGAGTCGCCAGTTCTGTGATCGGTGGATCTGGAACTGACTGTTTAACGCTGGTTCGCGAAATGTCGCGGAAGCAAGAGTCGCCACCGTCTTTTATTTTCTCCAATAGGAAAGGACAAAAGCACAGAAAAAATTCCTTAAAGAGATTGCTCTCGGTTCGGGAGGTAGGTTATAGAAAGGGAAGGTGTTAGCACCCTTTCTATCCATGGTTATCCATGGGCTCTTAGATACTTGCTCAATGTGTTTTCAAAATTGTTTTGTTTGCTTTTCAATGTGGGTTTACAAAGTTTCTTTGAAAAATTTCAGATCGACTCATACGTCAGAGTGTTTGAAAAGTTTGTTTTGAAAGCTTTTGAAAATGTGTTTGTGAAAAGTCTTTTTGAGTTTGTTTTGAGATTAGAGCAAGTATCCTTGAGAACCTACCTACCCTAAGGAATTCGTCTGTGTAGATGTCCTTAAAAGTAGTGCCATCCCACCATTGAGAGGTAGGTAGCACCACCGTTGGAGGTGTTCGGGTCAATTCGATTTTAGGGACATGGTGATCACCAGAGCAATGGGAAGACACCTCAGAAGCTACCCTCATGCCAGGTTCCCGGATCATGAGGACTTACTAAGACGTCCTCTACTCGACGACCACCTTTCGAAAGGCAACAGTGAGGCGTACCCTAGGGGTGGTGTGTGCGAATTGTGTGTCATGTTTCAGTTATTTGTCTTGTCATGTCTGTCGTGTTCTACGCTTGATTTTAATTTGTCCATTCATTCTTGCATGCATATTTAACAGTTATAAGTTTGCGGAAAAATAAATCTACGACTATTACAAATGGCGCGGGTCCACATCGCCAAAATTAAACCGGACCCGATTTAGCGGAAAATAAATAAAGCGATAAATAAAAGTGCGAAAAGTAAAGTTACATGGCTTTGGGAGATTTACATAATTATTTAAACGATTAAAAAATGAATGCGCGAAAGAAATTAAAACAAAATTAGGGCGTTGGACCCTTTTACAAACAATTAAAAGTTAATGAGAATTAAAAAATTAAATGATAAAAAGAATTAAATGTTTTTTTGGTATTTTTTATATTTTTTAGATTTAATAAGGAAAAGAAGTTAATTGAAATTAAATTAAAAGGCAAATCCTAATTCTATTATTTTTTAAGTTTATTATGAAAGAATTAAATTAACCTTAAATTAAACCCTAAATTATTTATATACAATTTTTAATTCATGAAAATAAATAACTAATACTATTATTCTGAAAAAATTAAAAAAAGAAAATAAAAAGTTATTAAACCTAAATTCTATTTTTTGGATTTTTATTAAAAAGGAATTAAAATTAAAACCTAATTAAACTAAGTAATTTACATTCTAATTTATTTATGAAAATAATTATAATATAAATATTTATTAATTTTTGGCTTTTTCTGATTTTTTTGAATGTTTTTTTATATTTTGTTAAAAAGAGAAAATTAATTAATTAAAGCAATAAAAATAAATAACACAATAATTAAAATAATAAAAAGAAAAGAAAAAGCAAACCAGAGTGGGGTGTTGCCCCAAATTAGGAGGTAAGGCCTGGTAATTTAAAGCCCATTTGCTTGAATCCGTTGACTTTGGGAATCACGTATGGTGCATTTGACCAGGTGTAGCATATTCTTTGATTCCTGGTCATTGATTTGTTTTTGTAGGACGCGTGGCTAGTGGGATACTGATGGAGTATGATAGTCCTTAGTGCCAGCGTTGCATAGGAGCCTGCATGGAAAAATATTATTGAAATTTGCCAGACCTGGGACTTGAACCCAGGTCTTGAAGGTTACAAGCGTTGTCCCTGTCCACTGAGCCATCACGTTCACATTTAACATATAATATAACACAAATAATATAAAAAGAACACGCTAGTGCTTTTGGAAATTCGCGCGAAATTCAAAAGAGCCAATAACCATTGGACACGAGGTCGTCTTCTTCCCCACCCTGTAAAACAAAACAAATAGGCGACGGTTTTTATAGCGTTGCATTAGAGGGGCTAGCAGAAAATAGCGAATAGCTCCATGAGCTTCATAAACTGTTCGCGAGGTATGTGTTTGCTTCGTCTTAACCTGCTCAATTCAACCATGATACTCACGAGCCCTAATTTTTCCTCTACGCAAAATCCCTATTTTAAGAAACCTGCAACCCTAATATTCAAACATGGCGAATTCGTATATATGGCACAAAAAAGCAATTGAATGTAATGGTTAGCTCAGAAACATCATTGTAAGCAATAATCCATAAATAAAAATGCAAGAGGATGCTTAATTCATGCTATGCGATTTCAGAATTTTTGCTTCACAGTTGGACTTAGGAGTACCAATTCAAGGCGTTTTTGCTGATGTTAATGATTGAGAAATGTTCAAGAATGTCTCAGGATGCTATTGGAATGAAACTTGGGGCTTGAATCCACCTATAACCTTGATTTCAGATTTCAGTTTTAAGGCAATTTTCTCAAGTTTGTATGTTGGTTTCTTGCGCAGCTTCCAGTCTCTTTTGCTTAGGGTTGTGTTCCTGATCATATAGTGAGGCTTCTAGGTCAACAAAAACCAACAAAATCTCATGAATTCATTGTTTGAAGATTTGATTTGCTTAAGGATCTTTTTGAATCTTATCATGTGCATTTTGTATCAATTTGCCTCCAATTAGACCAAAACTTTCCTATTTAAGATGTGCACGAAATATTAAGAATAAACATGCATGAAAAGATTTTTTTAGGTTAAGTTTGATATTTTCCATGTATTAAAATGATTTAAATGAATATAAATTAATATAAATTCAAATAAATAATTAAAAAATATTAAAATACTTCCCTTTGGGCCTAGTGGTCGTGCATAGGCTTGGCATGAAGAAATTTGGAAGAAAAATGGGTCCATTTGCATTTTTAGGCCTTTTGCATTAATGTTGACTTTTCAAAATTTCTAAAAATTTCCCAACTTCCACAAGGCATAACTTGGTCAATTTTTAAGATTTTCACATGTTCTTGGACATTTTGGAACGGTCTTTGAGTCCTTTAACCAATGCCTTTGGTCCCATGTCATTTTGATTTACCAATCTCAAGTTATGGCCTTTGACTTAAAGTCACTTTTTGTTGACTTTTGAAAATGACCTATAATGTTGAAATTGATAACTTTTTGTGAGAGCATTTCTTGGACTTGGAATATGAAGATGAATTGTAGGAAATGTCTTTCTCTTCAAAATGAGCTTTGGATGGAATTTTTCTGATAATCCATGTGAAAGTTATGCCCTGGTCAATTTCAGTTGACTTTTTCAGCTGTCCAAATATAGCAACTTTTGCATCTTGATGATTTTCTGAGCCAAATTTTGAGAATCATGATCAAGCATTGATCAAATGATGTTTGTGGCTTCAAAATGATATGTTGACCAAAAATTTGAACTTTTGACTGTCAAATGACCATTTTGCCCCTACAGTTGACTGTAGTGCAATCTAGGGTTTTGACTGTGCAATTTTGAGCTGAATGCCTTGAAACTTGACATGAGGATGTTTGACCACATTTGTAAGCATATGAGACTTGATTGGGCCTTTGAAATCTTCATTTTCTTGATCAGGACACAAACCCTAGTTTTGACTGTCTAGGAGACAGTTGAACTGCATAGTCCTTGGGGCATTTTGTGGCCTTGACTTGACAATTTCTTGATGAATATGGGAGGGCAAATTTTGGGGTACAACACATACTGTCTTCTTTCTTCTTACCTGTTGTTGCTTGTACTTTGTTGCAGTTTGTACTGCTATGCTGCTGTCTAGTTACTTGCCATTTACTGCTTGCATTTTGTTGTAGTTTGTACTGCTATGCTGCTGTCTAGTTACTGCCTTGTACTTTGTCCAATTTAGTTTGGCTTTGTTTAGTTTGCCTTGTTGCATTGTTTGGACATCATGCTGCAGTTTAGAATATGTTTTGGCCATGCACTTCTTGTTTGGACAGCTTTCCTTGTTGCATTTTTATTTTTCTTTTTGTGAACCAAGAAGAGTAATCTTCTTGTGATTTGCAAAGAGAAAAATAAAAACGTGATGAATTAAAAATAGACCTCTGATTCCAAATAGCAAACTTTAATGATGAACACAATTTTCTTCTTTTTTTTGAAAATTCTTACTCATATCCAATTAACTGTGCTAATTATTTTTCTTTCTTTCTTTCATGTGAGCGCAAACTGGATGGTGGCAAAGCAGAGGAAGCAAGAGATTCTTTGGAGAGCATGGGAGCAATGGAAGCTTAGTCATCCTTAGGCTTAGACTTTTCTTTGTAACTTAGAGAGAAATACTCAAACAATTGTACTAATTCATTTTTAAAATACAATAAGTTGTAAAACTTAAAGCATTTAAATAATAAATTGTATTGTAACAATTTTTGATATAAATGAAAAAGTCTTTATGAGATAATCTGATGTTCAATAAAATCCATTACTATTAGTAACTTGTAATTCTCTCTTTGCGTCTTCACTAACTCTCTAAAATTCCCGATCAAGATAATTGAACTGCATTCCAATAATTCCAATCAAGACAACTTAAACTCCAAGTAATCCAATAACTTTGTAATCTTGTAACCTTGCAACTGTATTCCAATCAAAACACGCAATGTGTATTCCAATAAACAAGCAAATGTTTATTCCATAAACGAGCAAATGTTTTGAAAGACGCAAATTATCTGGTTAACCTGGATCAAATAAACACTGCCTTTTTTTCCAGTAAATTTGAGAGAGCATGAAAACATGTGAAAATAAATTGAATTTCTGAGAACTCAATTTTTTTCTAAGAAATGCGAGAAAAACCCTAATTCTTGATTTACTGCCAAAGGAGAAAATCTGTTTGATCGATTCCTAAGCCAATCTTGAATATTTGAGAAACCCTAGGGTTGTGCTTTTCTATGAAAAATGAGAGGGCAAATTTTGGGGTACAACACTTACCGTCCTTCTTAGGTACCAGAACAACATTGGCAACCCACTGCGGATAAGAAGTGACAGCTAAGAACCCAGCGTCGAACTGTTTCATGACTTCTACCTTGATTTTCTATGACATTTTAGGGCGCATACGGCGGACCTTCTACTTTACCGGAGGGCAGTCTTCTTTAGTCGGCAGGCGATGTACCACAATATCAGTGTCCAAACCAGGCATATCTTCATAGGACCAGGCGAAGATCTCAACATAGTCGCGTAGCATCTGTATTAACCGTTGTTTGACACTAGGCTCTAGATTCGCACCTATCTTAACCTATTTCATGTCTTCCTCTGTACCCAAATTCACTAACTCAACTGGCTCTTCATGAGGCTGTATGACCCTCTCTTCCTGCTGCAATAGTCCAGCAAGTTCTCCAGGAATCTCATAATCATCCTCACCTTCGTCCTCAGATTGGTTGATCGGATTTTCGAAGTCATAACTGGAAGTAGCAGAGTCGTTATCAATGGGATCCAGAGTGGATACGGATCTGCAGTATGATACGTGAGTGTGTGTAAGAAAATAGTTGTTTTGATAAAGTGGGAAACAGAAAAGAAAATATAAGGAGCGCAAAATTTGTAATGCAAGAAACGTCCAATGCTTTATTAATCATATATGAAATGAAAAATAATAAGCCCTCACAAGCAAAGCCAAGGTGCCTCGGGCAAGGCACCGGGCCGTAAAGTTTCAAACTGTTTATTACAAATCTTAAAAACAAAAGTCAATTACTGCGGAATAAAAGAAACAGGTATGAAGTCCTTCACCGTCCAATTATTCAGTCCACCGTTGGTTGTTGGATAGATCCAGTTGTCAATGTCTGAATCTTCTTCACTATCCTCAATTGCATTAACTCCCCGATTGCCGATGTGCAGAGGAGGTCTTCCAATCTGTGCGTGCCTAACAGCCCTTTGAGCCCCTGTAGTAAAGCCCAAACCAAATTTGTCAGTTTTGTGAGTGAAATCAGGGAGCTGACCCCAATTGGTACACCCACCTTCTTCAACTACGGCCCTGGCGTCCTTGAGAGAATCCATCTTCAGCGGAGGTTTGTTGGTAGTAACTTCAGCTGACGCCAAAGTCTGAGGGACCTCTTCGAAATTATGAAAAGGAGTTTCTATGAATTCCCCGTCCATCTCCATGTAGCAGAAGGAATTGAGATGACTCACCATATACTCTTCTTCACCTCGCACTGTGACAATCTTCCCCTTCACTGGGTACTTCAGCATTTAATGGAGCGTAGAAGTAACTGCCACAGCCCTATGGATCCAAGGACGACCCATCAAGCAAGAATACGATGGTCTGATATCCATTACGTAGAAGGTGGACGCAAAAGTCTGAGAACCCACTTTGACAGGGATGTCCACCTCCCTGTGCACCATTCTTTTTGATCCATCAAAAGCCCTTACCACAATGTTACTCGACTTTAGAATCAAACCTTCACAATCCAGACGGTCTAACGCTTTCTTTGGCAGAACATTCAATGAGGACCCGGTATCTACTAGCACATGGGCCATAGTGGTGCCCCTGCACTCGATCGAGACGTGCAGAGCATCATTATGATTTCTTTCTTTCAATGTCAGATTCGCATATGAGAAACCCAACCCATTGTCAGCAGTCAGGCTGGCAACGCAATCTTTGAACGGATCTGCTGAAGTTTCTCGCGGCACGTGCGCAGTCTTGAGAAATGCAATCAAAGCCTTTGCATGGGCTTCAGAACATAACAGCAGAGGCAACATGGAGATCTTTGATAGGGTCTTCCCCAGCTGTTCGACCACATTGTAGTCATTTTTCTTGATAATTTTCAGTATTTCCTCTATCTCTTGTTTAGAGGCTTCCACAACGATTTTCTTAGGTGCCTCCGTCCGGGCAGGCTCACCTATAATTTCTTTCCCCAAGTCCCAGATGGCTCAGCAGCAGGGGTGATAACTGGAGTAAGAACAGAATTAGTTGCAGGTGTACTAACTGGAGTAGGAACAGGAGAAATGTCAGGAGTGCTGGTTGGAGCAGCAGTTGGAATAACAGTAGGCTTGATGATAGTCTTCGGGGAAATCTCAGGAGAGAAGACCCTTCCACTTCGGGTAACTTTACTAGTCCCGTCAATATTACCGACATCAGTATCAGCTTCTTCAATCTTCAGATCTTGCTTAACACCATGGTAATATACATCAGCACCATAATGCCATAGGACACCTTGTCTAAGGTGTACGGAATGGGACCAGGAACAGTGATTATTAGCGGAGCAATTCTTGGAACAGGTGTAACCCTAACAGGCTTTCTCGAGGAAACCTTGGAAGGATTGGCGGAAATGGTTATAATGGCAATGTCTTGATTTGGAATAAACGGAATCATGGTCTTTTCGAACAAAATCTCTTTATTATCCATCAGGCGCTGAACACCTGACTTCAACAAACGGAAACCAGTAGGCATAATTGAGCACATGTGGCAACCTTCACCACAACCCGGAAATAAACCGACCAACAACAAATTCTTCTTAACCGTCATCAGAGGAGTAGAAATTTCTTCAACAGAGGTCACAAACAAATCGGTGTCAACAACATTAACTCCACGACCATGTTTGGGCATAGGAGCAGTTATTACATTCGGCTTTTCTGGAGCATCAAACTCTATCTCCTTAGCTTCCAGCAAATCTTATACTTTATTCCTCAGAGCCCAGCAATCGTTTGTATCGTGGCCAGGACTCTCAGAATGGTAGGCGCACCGCGTGTTGGGATTTTATCTGGGAGAAGTAGTGTTTGGATTCTTGGGAGCCTCTCTCAAGGTTGCCAAGTTGGATTTCAGCAGATGAGGTAGAACTTCAGCCAAAGTCATACTGATGCGGGTAAATTGTCGTTGCGGTCTTTCCACCCTTTGTTGACTGTTGCATTATGGAGCAACTGCGGGTCTTGGTATTACTACAACATTTACCATTTGACGGTGTTCAGATCTTCTCTGGCCCCTCGGGCTATAGACTGCACTAGCTTCCTTCTTACCAGTGAAAGGCTTCTTTACCGAACTCGAAGAGGCGTCCTTCTATATTTTACCACTTCGAATTCCAGCTTCTACTCTTTCCCCAGTCAAAATTAACTCAGTAAACCCAGATGACGAGCTGTCGATCAAGTGATTGAAAAATGGAGCAAATAGTGTCCCTAGAAACATGTCAACCAACTCCCTATCAGACAAAGGGGGTTGGACTCTTCCATCCAAGTCTCTCCACTTCTGAGCATAGTCCTTGAAACCTTCACCTGCAGCCATGGACATACTCTGGAGTTGAGTACGAGTGGGAGCAAGGTCGGCATTGTACTGATACTACTTGTAGAAAGCAGCAGCAAGATCTTCCCAATTTCGGACATTGGCCCCCTCCAACTGATAGAACCATTCAAGCTGATTCCCTCACAGGCAATCTTGAAAGAAATGCACCCACAAATTTCTATCAGCATTGTGGGGTTGGATTTTCCTGACATACGAGCGGAGATGGAGTTTTGGGCAGGACACCCCATCATACTTGGCGAAAACCGGAGCTTTGAACTTATGAGGGATCACCACTCCCGATACCAGTCCCAATTCTCCAAAATCTAAACCAGGTATTTTCTGAATTTCCATAGCGCTCAGACGGTCTGCTAGCTGCTTGTATCTATCCTTGGCAGAAGGATATTGCTCATCATCGTAATCTATATCATTGTCAAAAACTGCGGGACTAGGGTCCTTTGCCCTTTCTTGGTTCTCCCAGTCCTTGGATGAGGAAGTTAGATCAGCTGGTTGTCTCAACCTTTCTTCGAATCTTCTACCCATGTTCAAAATACCGACCTTCTTCTTCTTCTTCTCTTTCAGAATAAGGGTCTTCAAATCCTCTTGCCCTTTAGCCAGACTTATGAACATCTGTTGGAATTGGGCGTTTTGTGCCTGAAGATCTTTGATGGCTTGATTGGAAGACATTTCTGCTGAAATAAACAGCGAAGAAGATGAGAAACCTGTAGGGGTACCTGTAATGATGTGCATGATAATGGGATGCGCATGTAATGATTTCAAAGACTTTGGGAGATTTAAATTTGTAAACCAAAAATAAATAAAACTTTATTAGCTTGACTTTGAAAGGTTCAACAATGCCTTTAAGGCGTTACAAAGAAGTAAATAAAGCAAAATCTAAAACTAGAAAAAGCAAAAGCAAAAGTCCCATGGTCGCTTCCTCTTTGTGCTGATGTAGTCATTGATCACTCTTTCTTCCTCGAGCTTCCTAGTGAGCTTCAAAATCTTCCTTTCTTGCTCATGGAATTGCTCCCTGTAAGTGTCCCACTCATTCTTCAGCTGAATCCAAGACCTCTGCAACTCCCCAGGGTCAGTGGGCATGTAATGATAGAGAACCGTGTAAGGGACGCCTTCTTCATTAGTGGGCTCTACAATCACTGGTAATACGGCCTCATAGGGCATCCCAAGCTTCTGGGCACGAGCTCGGACCCATTGGAGGTAAGGTTGCATAGGAAGGGAAGTCTTTGGTCCCAACTCTTGGGGGTCAGATCTGTTCACCATGCCCCAAGCTCGTATAAACCTTCGGAGATGCTCCTTAACGTCCTCCTTATAGTCAAATACAATGTCCTCAAGCAGTAACTCATGGGGACCATCTCTCTGAGCACGACCAAATTGTCGCAAAGCTAGACAAGGATTGTAAGTTATACCCCCTTTGATTCCAAGAAATGGGACATTAGGGTATCCCCCACAACGGTCAATAACAACAGTGTCTTCCATAGCCCGGGAACACCAAAGAATATCTGTATGAGCAAGTGACATTATTCTGTAGGACCAACCTAAACCTTCTTTGTTCTTCAGCACAGACTTAGGGAGGTGAGAAATAAACCACCTCGACAGCAACGGCATGCAACACATAAGAGTTCCTCTTCTCCTCATAGTACGGGTGTGGAGAGCATGCAAGATATCTCCCAGCAAGGTAGGCACAGGGTTGCGAGAAAGGAAAATCTTGACAGCATTCACATCTACAAAGGAATCTGGATTTGGGAATAAAACCAAACCGTAGATAAGGAGAGCCAAAACATCCTCAAAAGCTTGAAAATCCAAATCATCCCAGAATAGCTGAGCCTGGTCTATCAGAAATTTGGCTAGAAAACCTTCGACCACGCTTCATGTTTCCCAATTGGATACTACATCATCCTGTTTCAAATGCAGAGCTGAGGCAACGTCTTCTGGTCTAGGGACTTCTTCCATGCCTGTGAAGGGTACTTGTTCAAGGATGGATATGCCCAATATATGAGAGAACTCTTCCAGGGTGGGTACCAGCTGGTAATCTGGAAAGGTGAAGCAATGATGCACGGGATCAAATAACTGAAATAGTACGCTCATCATCTGTTCATCAAGATTCGAAGTAACTAGGCTGAGAAGTTGACCGTGTCTCTTAATGAACATAGAAGTCTCAGAAACTCTTGAGGCTAGCTCTTTAAGTTGGGCAGGTATTTGCACAAAGTTGACTCAGATGGTATTTCTACGCACGGAAGCCATGATCTGCAAAACAGAACAAAGATGAATTCCCTTGGTCTTTGAAATGGTTAGTGTAATGAAGCATGAATGCCATGTTATGATGCATGATGTCATGATAAACCACAAGTATAGCAAACAATAGGTATTTCAAACACAGTCAAATCACACAAAACCCTTAGGTTTAAAGCTTGCATGAGGTCAAAGGTAGTACCCTCTTGAAGTTAAGTTGGTTCAAACCTGTCCTAGAAAAAGTAATCGGGTTCTAGAGGATCTCAATATCACTAACTATCCTCCATCGGTCATGGTTTCAACTTACGCAATCTTTTCTTGCAGCCAGAACTATATCGAGAGTATGGTCTCAATGAGTGTAGCATCGAGTATCAACCAGTTCTCAGCTCTACCCCGAGGCCGGCTATCTCACTACTTTCTAATGGCCAAGTTGGGCGACTAAAGGTTCTAAGGTCAGTTGATGCTTAACGACACCACGCAACGGCTCCGTATTCTCCTCGTTTCTCCACAAGGGATACCGGTACCAACCAGTGTGCCACATAAACGTAGCTACTTCTTCAACCGTATCGGTCTATGTCGTACAGTTCCCTCACAGTCTATTGCTACTTACCTAAAAGGTATCCCCAGATCCGGGTTAGGATCTATAGTAAACCCAAACAGAACCCTAAAAAATAAATCAAACAAAGCAATCAAGAGAAGCAATTTATGATGAACTAGATCCTAACGTATACCTCACTTATTAGTCCCCAACAGAGTCGCCAGTTCTGTAATACGGTGGCAGAACCGACTGTTATGCTGGTTTGCGTTTTGTGTTTTTGTTTGCAAAATTTCGCGATAAGCAAGAGTCTCCACCGAATTTTATTTCATCCAACTGGAAAGGAAAAAAGTACAGAAAAAATCCTTTTTCGAGATGTTTCTGAGTACGGGGGTAGATTATAGAAAATGAAGGTGTTAGCACCCTTTCTATCCATGGTTTTCCATGGGCTCTTAGGTACTTGCTCATCTTTTAAAAATTGCTTGTGTAGGTGCTTTGGTTTTAAAAAGTTTGACTTCATGATAACCCTTGTATCAGTCCTCAAAGGTGTGACGAAGTTGTTTTGAAAATTTGTTTGAAAAGTGTAAGTGTGAAAAGTTTGACCTGAGCAAGTACCTACTAGCATCTACCTACTCGAAAAAAGATTGTTTCTATTCTCATTTCCTTTAGA
The DNA here is from genome assembly GCA_948472305.1 of Vicia faba. Taxonomy (NCBI): domain Eukaryota; kingdom Viridiplantae; phylum Streptophyta; class Magnoliopsida; order Fabales; family Fabaceae; genus Vicia; species Vicia faba. The sequence goes on from OX451736.1 coordinate 1,243,156,145, forward strand.
CAATGCTATCCTACAATTGAAAAATAGGTAGCACCGTCGTTGGAGTTGTGAGGGTCAATTCGAAAGGGACGTACGATCACTAAAGTAATGTTAGGACACCTAAGTAATAACCCTAGAGTCTTAAGATCATATTCGAGGCAACATTTTCGAGGCAACATTTCTGAGGCAACATTTCCAAGGCAACATTCGAATGGGACATTTGATCTTTGTTAGACAGGAGGGCAACCACTAAGACACCATATGCTTAATGATCGTTTACCGAAGGCAACCGAAGTGAGAGTATACCCTAAGAGTGATATGTGCGAGTGATCTATTTTCAGTTATTTATCTTTGCACATTAGGGTTTTCTAACTGTATTAAATTTATCATGCATTCTTGTCATACAATCCTATTAACATTCCTCTAAACAGTCAAATATTTGCAGGAATTAAAATGCGAGAAAGTAAATCTACGCTATTACAAAGCTTCGGGGAGGGGGATTAATTACATAGCCAAAAACCCAGGGAAAATCGATAAGTAAAAGGTCCTAGATTTAACTATTACAAGCCATGAACAGTTACAAAAATATTGGCAAAAATAAATAACACGCGCGCGATGGATCAAATACGAAACAACTAGGGTTTTGACCCTTGTCTAAACCTAATTGCGATTGATTAAAAAATGTTTTTGTTTTGTTTTGTTATTTTAAGAAAATAAAGAAATCATTAAAAAGAAAATCCTAATTCTAATTGATTTTAAATTAAGAAAAATAAATTAATTTATTCTAAAACCTATTTTTGTATTTTTATCTATTTGAGAAAAAGAGAAAATAAAATTAAATCAAGAGTTTTAACCTAATTTATATTTTGATTTTATTTATGAAAATAAATTACAATTTTCCTAAGTTAAACTAAATTATATTAAAATAAAAATTTTAAAATAAAAAGCCTAATTCTAATTTTTTGAATTATTGATTTTATGATTTTTTATGAAAAAATAATTAATTTGTGAATTAAAATAAATAAAGAAAATCAAAAGAGCAAAAATAAAGAAAAGAAATAAAAAAAAAGTAAATGGGCCTGGTGGTGTTGCTGAAAAGGGGGGGTGCCAACTGAATTTCTGGGCCCAAGGTTGATGGCCTGTTTTGAATTTGCTGGATCTGGTGTGGTGGGTTGACTTGAGGCGTATGGTAGTCCTCCAAGGGTGGCACATTGATCTGGGTCAGAGATGTGTTTGATGGCCAGATGTTGATGGTACATGGTGAACCTTCTGATGAGTAGTGCACCTGATCACATGGAACAAAATAATGCAAAGAAAGGTTGGGACCTGGGGATCGAACCCAGGCCCTTATGCTTAATACCAAACACACCCAACCATCTGTACCACGCGCTTCATCTGTTCACATAATAACAACAATGCATAATATATAAAACAGGCTAGTTAATTGGAAAAACACCCTAGAATTCAAACCATCCAACCAGTGAGTGCCACGCATCATCTTCTTCCTCCCAACCGTCGTTTTAGGTAACAGCACTTTTACCTACGGTTGCCTCGCTGTAGCTACAAGCCTGTTCATCTAAAAATTCTCTACAAGCAATATAAATGAAATTCAAAGGTGCCAATCAACTCGTCTCATCCTCACGAGTATCATGGCACCAGAATCCAAACCCAATTTAGCGTATACTGCAAAGCCCTAAACAAGAACGCAAAACCCTAGCTATGGCAATATCCTGTACAGGCGTTAAAAATGCAATTAAGTGGTACCAATAGTTTACAAACTCAATGATGAACATGAATATATAATCAAAACATGCATAGGATGAGTAAATAAACGAAATCGAAATTGAGTTTGGAGGCAAATCGTGGTACCTGTAACTTACAATTCCAGGCGTGGAAAGGCTTGTAATTGATTGGGATATGTTCCTGGGATGTTCAACAATCTGTTGGCAATGTTAGAATGGCTTGGATTGGCCTCTAGGATGGAAATTGGATCACCACTTTCTCTTGAATTTTTTCTGTTTTGTTCTTGCTCTGCACGACTGTTCAACCTTTTTCCTTTCCTTGGATACCTTCTGTATATGTAGTGCAACATATTAGGTCAACAAAAACGACTTGAATCTTGCCCATTATGAAGATTTAATTTGGTCTTCCATGGCATATGATATCTTTCCAAATTTTCTTCAATCCAATCTTTTTCAACCCAAATCAGTCTTGCACAAATTGGTTCTCATTTGACAGCACACGAGATCTTCCTTCAATGCAAAAATCATCCCTAAAACACATTATATGATTTATTTGGATTTATTTGATTTTATTTGCATTTTAAATGAATAAAAATCAAAATAAATTAAATAAATAAATAAATAAATAAAGCATGGAGGGTCCCATAGGTCGTGGACTATGCTAGGAATGAGATGCAATCTTGAAAAGATGGACCCATGTGGAAAAAATGCAATTTTGACCAATGTTGACTTTTGGCAATTTTGCAAAAAAAAAGGTCAACTTGGCCAATGCATAACTCTCTCAATTTTGACCCTAGAGAGGTGTTCTTGGACTTTTTAGAAATATTAGTATATCCTCTAAGCAACCCTTTTGGTATCATCTCAATTGAGTCTTCCATGTTTATGTATGAAGCTTTTACCTAAAAGGTGTTTTTGTTGACTTTTCAAAATGACCTATAATGTAAAAATTCATATCTTTTTGTGAATGCATATTATGAACTTGGGATCTGAAGATGAATTGTATGTAATTTCATCCTATTTAAAATGAGCTTTGGATGGGTCATTTCTAATAAAGTATGAGAAAGTTATGCTTGGTCAAAGTTGAGTTGACTTTTCCTACAAAACCCTAATTTAGCAACTTTTGGGTTTTGATGAATTGTGAACAATCCTTGATGAATCATGATCAACCCTTGATCAAATGATGAATTATAATTAAAAATGGGGATGTTGACCAAAAATCTTGAGGTTTGATTGTATGTGGGCCACAGTTGACTTTTGACCTAGTATAGTTGATTTTCAGGCCTTTGAGCAATTGACTGAGCAAACTTCCTCCGCAAGGCTTGAAACTTGACATGGATGATCTTGAGAACATATTAGGACAATGGTGATAATTTGGGATCCTTTGGAATCAAGCATCTTGATGTAAAATGAAACCCGAATATGAAGTAGACTGCCTTAGGAGAGAGTTTGTCTGGTCAACTTTTGAACTTTCTTGAGCAATTTGAGGACCTCACTTGACATGTATTGAGAAATATGGGAGGGAAAATTTTGGGGTACGACAAATATCATAACTGAAAAAGGTCATAACAGTCCACAAGGCAACACCTCAAGCTCAAAATATAAATTCTAGTTGCAAGGTAAGTCTCCTTAACTTTAAAACTCTTCATTTCAATCATCATCATTTGGTTCATTTTTTAGGCTAGAATGCAGTGACCTTTGAAGAAAAGGTTTGTAAAAAATAATGAACAATTTCCAAGATTGAGTGAAAAGTTTTCTATGAAATAGTATCATGAACAGGCAGGTGTAAGGCAACTGTTTTTCAAAACCATACAGCAGGCAATAGATTGCACCCTTCATGCAAATCGATTGCACAGGGTTCCAGTAGCCAGATTTCTAAATATTTTGAGTGTGCAATCGATTGCACAACCATGAAAATTGATTGCACTGGAAGTCAGTAGCCATGTTTTAAAAAAACTGAAGCATGCAATCGATTGCACTAACATGCAAATGGATTGCACTCAAATGAAAATTGATTTTTTGCTTTGAAGAAAACTTGAATAAAGAGTTGGACAGTATAAAATGTTTCTTTTTGACCATTGAGCATCTATATCTCAAGTTCAAGGTAAGTATTATCATTATACCTTGAAATTTTCTAAGGGCTTGAACCAAAGACTTCATCCAAAGAGGCTTTTAGCTTGATCAATAATTTTTGCCTTCTTTACCAATCATGATTTGTCTTCATCAAAGCAAAAGTGCATTTGAAAAGCTTGATTTTATGGCATGTATCGACACATAATGATCCAAAATGTTTTCTTTTCCTTTCATTTTTCTTTATTTTTACATGCTTCATATATTTTCTTCATGGCTATTCAATATGGTTGTAATAGATAATTAGGACTTTAATTTCTTGTAATCCCCATTTATAAATTTGTACACCCCATCCCCAAATGATTGTAATAGCGTAGGATATTTACTTTCCACAATTTATCGCTTTATATAACATGTTAATAATTAGGGTTTGTATGGCAATATAAAACCAATCAAATAGAAAACCCTAATTCAAGACAAAATCAAGCATGAAAATGACACACTTGCACACAAACACCCCTAGGGTTACTCCACTTGGTTGCCTTAAACAAAAATGGCCATATTGCGCATGTAAGGTATCTTAGCAAAAACAAACAACAAGATCATAGTCCCTCGATGACTCTATTCAAAGTTGCCTTAGAAAAATGATCTTAGTCCCTCAAAATGCTAAGATACTTTGCAACATTGCTAATCATGGTCATACGATGACCCACGCCCGTCCCGTTTACATCCAAAGATAGGGTTGCTTACCAAGTCAATGGTAAGACAACAATATCAAAGGAAAAGAAAATGAACAAGAAATAAATTTGAGTAGGTATATTACTTTTGGTTACTTGCTCCATTTCAAACAAATATCCTTGCTATTTTCAAAACAAACACACACATTTCAAAACATCTTACAAACTTGAAAACATTTTCAAAAAGACAAACATCTTTGTATACATTCTTAAGAACGAGAATCATTACAAAGATTGCCTAAACAGTGGCCTCTTTTACAAAATACTTTCAAAAACCACACAAAGCACAATTTCAAACAAAAGCAAGTGATCTAGCAAGTAACTAAGAGTCCATGGAAAACCATGGATAAAAAGGGTGCTAATACCTTCCCTTTTTATAATCTACTCCCTGAACCCAAGAAACAATCTCAAAGGTCTTTCCTGTGCTTTTTTACCTTTCCTTTTGGATAAAAGAAAAGTCGATGGTGACTCTTTCTAACCGCAACATTTGCGATCAAACGCAAAACACCCAAGTCAGTTCTCCCACTGTATCACAATATGCATTTGTGTTGTCGATGCTACGATGTTTGTAAAATGATGTATGAATGCAATGTATGAATGTATCAGTTGTTCTACTGCGGTGTTGCTAGACTGGGGAAAATGAATCCTTGACTGTTGCTGGGGATGAAGAGCGTAAGTATTCATATTTTGTTGAAGTTGAAGTGCTGAGAGACAGATTTCCGTTGTTTAGAGAAATGAACTTCGTTGAGGAAGGGAAACTTCATGAACTTGTTTGGGGATTTTTATGAAGTCCTTCTGGGGAATCCTGACATCATTAGGGTGTACGTCGAGGATATGGCAGTGATTTTTTTAGTAGGATGCTCGTTCCTCTATACTTCCTGGGGAAAGTACCTGCGGGGATTTTGTGGGTGGCCTTAGACATTGTCTTGTTTCTTAAAGCCATTAGTAACTGTCTTTCTGTTTTTTATGTATGTTTTTGTAAACAGTAATCACATTCAAATGCATATGTTCAGAAATAATCACTGGACATTTTTTCCAAACAAAATTGAAAAATAAAAAACAAATAGTTTTGTACTTTCAAAGAAATAGCTTTGTATTAATTTGAAGAGGTTTTGCCTATAATATGCATTTTTGTACAAGGAGATGGACACTCTAGTAAGATAGTGACATTGTAAGAATGAAAACTATACAAAATAATGTACAAAAAAAGAAAAAACAGCTATGTGAGATAATCCCATTGGTTTTCCATTATGTTATTGCCTTTATGTCTTCAGGCGTCTCATCTCTTTGATGCTTGTCTGAAGTTGACTGGATTGATTAGTACCACTTGAGCTTGATATTTGTTATCAAATATTGGTTGTAAGGTGATCCAATGGGACATAGTTACACGCTTTCAATACCTAACTTTTTCCTGGACCGCCCTTCCGGGTTTTCATTCCACGGGGATACCCTTTTTTTCCCAAGCCGCCCTTTCAGGTTTTCGACTTGCCGGGTGTACAGATTTTTCATATGTATATCCCTAATTTTTGCCCGAACCCTTTTGGTTCGCCAAGATGCCCTTATTTTGCCTAGGCCAGTCAACCTAGTAGGTCTTTTTTCATGCGTGGTATCTTTTAACTATGTCCGCGTTTACAGGGTGTGGAAGGCTGTCGCCATCCATAGTGGTTAAGATCATGGCTCCACCAGAAAATATGTTCTTGATCATAAATGGTCCTTCATATGTAGGAATCCACTTGCCCATGGGATCACTTTGTGGCAGTATGATGTATTTGATTACTAAGTCACTGGCCTGATATATATGATGTCTGACCTTCTTGTTAAAAGCTTTAATCATATGTTTTTGGTACATCTGACCATGGTAGACAGCCGCAAGTCTTTTCTTGTTAATCAGGTTTAATTGGTCAAGTCGAGTCTGAATCCATTCGTCTTCCTTAAAACCTGCATCTTTCATGATTCTCAATGAAGGTATCTGGATTTCAATAGGTAGGACAACTTCCATAGCATATACCAAAGAGAAAGGAGTTTCCCCTGTTGACGTGCGCACCGTGGTACGGTAACCATGAAGAGCAAGTGGTAACATCTCATGTCAGTATTTGTATGTCACTTTCATTTTCTGTATGATCTTTTTGATGTTTTTATTAGCGGCCTCCACGGAACCATTCATCTTCGGCCGATAGGGAGAAGAGTTATGATGTTGGATTTTGAATTGCGCGCATAGTCCGACGATCATAGTATTATTGAGATTGGTACCATTATCTATAATGATTCTTTTTGGAATATCATACCGACAAATAAGGTTATGTCTGATGAATCGGGCTATAACATTCTTGGTAACAGAAGTAAATGAAGTCGCCTCGACCCATTTTGTGAAGTAATCGATGGCGACGAGGATGAAACGGTGCCCATTAGAAGTTGTGGGTCTTATCTCTCCAATCATATTGGTGCCCCACATTGCAAATGGCCAGGGAGCAGTCAAGACGTTTATAGGAATCGGTGGCACGTGTACTTTATCAGCATAGATATGGAATTTGTGACAAGTTCGTGAATGCTGATAACAGTCTGCTTCCATAGTGGACCAATAGTATACTGCCCTCAGAATCTTCTTAGCCATTGTATTCCCTTTAGAATGGGTACCAAAAGTACCTTCGTGCAAATCAGCCATAATCTTTTCTGCCCCACTCTTGTCTACACGCCGGAGCAAGGTAGAGTCGTGGTTGTACTTGTAGAGGATTTTGTTATTGAGGAAGAACTTGGCAGAGAATCTTCTTAGGAACTTCTTATCATTGACTGAAGCTCCCTCAGGATACTCTTAGGCTTCGAGGTATCTTTAACTTCATGGAACCAAGGTTTGTCCACTACTTCTTCAGAATCAATCTCATGACAGTATGCTGGTTCATCCATTCTCTCAATAGTGATCTGAGGAGCCTCATTATCCCACCTGATTTTAAACATGGATGACATAGTGCCTAGCGCGTCCGCTAGTTAATTTTCCTCTCGTGGAAAATGCTCAAAGGTACTTTCTTCAAAATGTGGAATCAGTGTCAACACATGCTCTTTGTAAGGGATGAGATTAGGATGCTTTGTATCTCATTATCCTTTGATTTGACTGATTACTAAGGCCAAGTCTCCAATTACACTCAAGGATTTGATCCTCGAGTCTATAGCACCTTTGAGACCCATAATGAATGCTTTATATTCAGCCATATTGTTGGTACAATTGAAACACAGCCTGGCAGTGAAAGGAGTATGACAACCTTCGGGAGATATGATCACAACACCAATGCCATTTCCGAGTGCATTAGAAGCTCCGTCAAAAACCATAGTCCATCAGGATCCTTGTTCAGGTCTGTCATACAGTCTATGTTTTTCACAATCATTCACTAACATGATGTCCTCGTCCGGGAATTCAAAATTCATAGATTGATAGTCATCCACAGCCTGATGAGCCAAGTGGTCAGCTAGTACACTTCCTTTTATTTCTTTTTTGGGTAGTGTATTTAATGTCGTATTCGGTCAGGACCATTTGCCATCTTGCTATTCTTCCAGAGAGAGTGGGCTTCTCGAATATGTATTTAATAGGATCCATCTTAGATATCAATAAGGTGGTGTGAGTTAGCATATACTATCTTAGTTGGCGAGCAGCCCATGCCAGAGTGTAACAAGTTTTCTCGAGCAGTGAATATATGGTTTCACAGTTGGTAAACTTTTTGCTCAGGTAGTATATTGCATGCTATTTTCGACCTGACTCGTCATGCTGCCCCAGCACACACCCCATTGAACTTTCCAATACTATTAAGTACGTGATCAGAGGTCTTCCTTCAACCGGCGACATCAAAATTGGAGGCTCTTGAAGGTACTCCTTGATTCTATCAAAGGCAGCCTGGCAATCGTCATTCCACTTCACCATTTGATCTTTTTTCAATAATTTGAAGATTGCCTCAAAAGTAGCCGTTAGATGGGAAATGAATCTGGCGATGTAGTTTAGACGTCCCAAGAATCCCCTAACCTCCTTCTCAGTGCGAGGAGTTGGCATTTCTTGTATGGCTTTTACCTATCCATGGTCTACTTTAATACCTATGTCGCTGACAACGAAGCCTAAGAGCTTACCGGATCTTACTCCAAAGGTGCATTTATTCGGGTTCAGCCTCAGTTTGTATTTCTTCAGTCGTTCAAATAGCTTCTGCAGGTGGTTAAGGTGTTCCTCTTCAGTTTGAGATCTGGCTATCATATCATCCACGTGGACCTCTATCTCGTGATAGATCATATCGTGAAACAAAGCTACCATGGCACGCTGATAGGTTGCTCCAACGTTCTTTAACCCAAATGGCATAACTTTGTAGCAGAAAGTTCCCCGCTGCGTGACGAAAGTCGTTTTCTCCATGTCCTCAGGTGCCATTTTGATCTGATTGTACCCGGAGAAACCATCCATGAAGGAGAATACCTTGTGTTGTATGGTGTTGTCAACTAGAACATCAATATGGGGAAGGGAAAAGTCATCCTTGGGACTCGCCCTATTCAATTCTATGTAATCCACACACATACGTACCTTACCGCCTTTCTTAAGTACAGAAAAGACATTAGCAACCCATTATAGATAAGAAGTAATAGCTAAGAAACCGACATTGAACTGCTTCATGACTTCAGCCTTGATATTTTCTAACATCTCTGGCTGCATACGGCGAACCTTCTGTTTCACTGGAGGGCAGTCTTCTTTTGTCGGCAGACGATGAACCACGATATCAGTGTCGAGTCCTGGAAAGTCTTCATATGACCAGGCAAAGACCTCAACATAGTCATGTAGTGTCTGAATCAAACACTCTTTGACACCATGCTCCAGATTGGGACCTATCTCGACTTCCTTCTTGTCCTCTTAAGTACCCAAGTTTGTTGTCTCAACTGGCTCTTCATGGGGATGTATTGCCCTTTCTTCCTGTTGTAACAGTCTGGCAAGTTCCCCTGGTACTTCAAAATGTTCCTCATCTTTATCCTTGGCTTGGTAGATCGAATTTTCAAAGTCATAATTGGCAATAGCAGAACCGCTACCAATGGGATCCAGAATGGATGTGGATCTGCATTTTGATATGTGAGAGTCTGTAAGAACATAACTATTTTTGATAAAGTAAAAAGTAGAAAAGAAAAACAAGGAGCGTAAAGTTTGCATGAAAAAACGTCCAATGATTTATTAATGATATATGAAGATGATGTGATAACCCTTATAGATAGACCATTGTGCCTCGGGTAAGACACAAGGTTTTAGAGTTTCAATTGTTTTAAATATTACATATCAAAAACTAAAAGACAAATACTCTTGAATAAAATTAATAGGAACAAAATCTTTAGCCTCTCAATTGTTGAGTCCACTGCTGATAGTTGGGAAGATCCACTTGCCCATGTCACAGTCGCTATCATTATCCTCCAATGCATTGACTTTATGGTTGCTGATGTGTAGTGGCGGTCCCCCAGCGCGAGCACGACGAACAACTCTTTGGGCCTCTGAAGTAAAACCCAAACCAAACTTGTCAGATTTGAAGGGAATATCCAGAAGTTGGACCCAAATGGTACACCCCCCTTCTTCAACTACTGCTTTAGCATCCTTCAGAGAAGCCATCTTCAATGGAGGTCTGGTAATTTTCGGAACCTTAGTAGCAATCTTGGTTACAGAAATTATCTGTGGAACCTCCTCAAAGTTCTGACAGGGGGTCTCAATGAACTCGCTGTCCATTTCAACATACCTGAAAGAGTCCAGGTGACTCACCATGTACTCCTCCTCACCATGGACTGTGATAATCTTTTCGTTGACTGGATACTTCAACATCTGATGCAGGGTAGAAGTAACCGCACCAGCCCCATGGATCCAGGGTCGACCCAATAAACATGAATAAGACGGGAGGATGTCCATCACGTAGAAAGCCGAGTCAAAAGTATAAGTACCAAATTTAATATGGATGTCCACCTCCCTGTGCACTATTCTTTTGGAACCATCGAAGGGCCTCACCACAATGTTACTGGGCTTTAACGTGAGTCCTTCGCAATCTAACATGTCCAGAGAATTCTTGGGTAAGACATTCAGCGACGAACCTATATCCACCAGAACATGAGCTAGGGTAGTGCCCCTGCACTCAATAGAGACATACAGGGCATCATTGTGTTTCTTTCCCTTGGGAGTTAGATCAGCGTCAGAAAACCCAGTCCATTGTCAACAGTCAGGCTGGCCACACAACTCTCGAATTGATCAACGGAGGTCTCTTGAGGTACATGGGTAGACTTCAGGAATTTTACCAAAGCCTTAACATGGGCTTCGGAGCATAATAGTAAGGTCAGCATTGATATTTTTGAAGGGGTCTACCCCAACTGCTCCACAACATTGTAGTCACTTTTCCTTATGATCTTTAGTATCTTCCATTTCCTTTTTAGAAGCCTCGGGAATGACTTCCTTGTGTGCCTTCGTATGGACAGGCTCAAACAGTACCTCTTTTCCCCGAGTCTCGGCTGACTCAGTAGTAGGGATAACAATAGGAATAACAATGGAAGTACTAACAGGAGTAGTAGCGGGAATAATCAAAGGAGTAGAAACAGTTTTTGGAGAGATTTCGGAAGAGAAAACCCTTTCGGTTCTCGTAACTTTACTAGTCCCGACGATGTTGTCGACGTTAGGATCAGTATCTTTGGCAACTTTATCTTTAACAACCAACAGGTCTTGCTTGACGCCATGGTAGTAAATGTTAGTCCCATAATTCTAGGGAACAACTTTATCAGAGGAATATGGTATCGGCCCAGGAAGAGTGATGATCAGAGGAGCAAACATGGGAACAGGTGTAATCCTGACGGGTATTTTGGTGGAGACCTTGGGAGGATTGTCGGAAATGGTAATTATTGAGACATCTTCACACAAATTTCTTGCAAAGGGAACTTTCTCAAACAGAATTTCTTTATTAATCATCAGGCGTTGGACACCTATTTTTAACGACAAACAACCATATGGTAGAGACATACATAAGTGGCAACCTTCACCATAGCCCGGAAATAGACTGGCTCATAACAGATTTTCTTTAACAATCAGAAGAGGAGTGGCTAATTCATCCACAGAGGAAACAAACAAGTCATCTTCAACAAAATTGACACCCTGGTCGTGTTTGGGCATTGGCACAATTATTACATTAGGTGTCTCTAGAAGGCCAAACTCAATCTCCTTCGCCTCGATAAGATCTTTCACTTTATTTTTTAGAGCCCAATAATCGTTTGTATCATGCCCTGGACTCTTGAAATGATAGGCACATCAAGCATTTGGGTTGTAGCAGAGAGAAGCAGTATTGGGATTCTTGGGAGCTTCCTTTAGAGTCACCAGATTGGACTTCAATAGGTGTGGTAAAACCTGGGACAAGGTTATGTTGATCCGGGTGAACCGTCTTATGGGCGCATCCGACCTGTGCTGGTTGTTTCTTTGTTGATTTGATACAGGTTTGGAGAACATAACAGCCCTTACCGTCAGACGACGTTCAATTTTGTTTTGATTTCTCTGGCCATAAGAAGCAATGACCTCCTTCTTTCCAACGAAAGGTTTCTTCATCATACTTAAGGACGCATCCCTTTGAATCTTGCCACTCTTAATACCAGCTTATACCCGCTCACCAGTTAAGATCAACTCAGTAAACCCAACTGAAGAGCTTTCAATCAGATGGTTGAAGAATGGACCAGACAACATGCCCAAGAACATACTCATCAGCTCTCTATTAGATAGAGGAGGTTGGACTCTTCCCGTAAGATCCCTCTATTTCTGGGCATAATCTTTGAAATCTTCGCCAGAACCCATAGACATATTTTGCAGTTGTGTACGAGTTAGAGCGAGGTCAGCATTATATTGGTACTGCTTGTAAAAAGTAGCAGCTAGATCTTCCCAATTGCGAATGTTTGTTCCTTCCAAGTGATAGAACTAATCCAACAGCGTCCCTGACAAACTTTCCTAGAAGAAATGTACCCATAGATTCCTATCAACAATATGGGGCTGGATCTTCCTGACAAACGACCTTAAGTGCAGCTTAGGACAGGAGGCACCGTCATATTTAGCAAATGCGGGAACTTTGAATTTTGGTGGAATGACCACCCCATGAACCAGACCTAGTTCTTTAAAATCCAGACCAGGTACTCTCTGAATTTCCATGGCATTGAGACGATCCTCCAACTGTTTAAATTTTTCATCGACAGGAGGATATTGTTCTTCAGCATAGTCAGTCTCCTCTTTGTCAGGCCTCAGAATGTGGTCTTCTTCCATTGCCTTCTCTTCTTGATTGTCTCCCTCATGTGAAGGAGTTGCGAATTCTAGAGCTCGCTTTACTGGTTCTCTGAACCTCCTTCCCATATTCAGGACACCCATTGTTTTCTTTGTCTTCTTCTTATTCTTGTCTTTGATCATGAGAGCCTTCAGGTCTTCTTGTCCTTTAGCCAGAACCAGGAACATCTGTTGGAATTGGGAGTTATGTGCTTGAAGATCCTGCACTGTTTGTTCAATATCCATCTTACTGAAATAAACAGTAGAAAGATAAGGAAACTTGTTATGAAAAACATGTTTGTGTTATGATGCATGATCGTGCATATGCAAATGATTTCAAGGACATAGGAGATTTAAATTTATTTAGACAAAAAGAAACAAAAATTGTATTAATAAGTCCAAATCGATTACAACCTGCCTGTTAGGCTTACAATGGAGGAAATAAACACAAAATAAACTCCTAGGACAAAAAGGTCGAGCACATCCTTTTTGGCGCATTGTAGGCGTTCAAACTCTGTTCTTTGTGGAGTTGTCTCGTGAGCTCCATAACCCTCTTCTCGCTTGCATAACATTGTGCTTCAAAGGTGTCTCGCTCTTCTTTTAGCTTAATACAATCTCGTTGCAAATCTTCAAGAGAAGTAGGCATATCAAGATAAAGGACAGTATATGGAATATCTCCTTCAGCAACAGCCTCCATGATGATAGGTAGGATGGAGGGGTAAGGCATTACGAGACTCTGAGTACGAGTCCGTACCCACGTAAGGTAAGGCTTAAGGGGAATAGAATTTTTCTGCCCCAATGTCTTACTATACACTTTGTTTACCATTCTCCAAGCTCGTATGAACCTTTGATGATGGCCTTGGTCATCGCTCTCGTAGTCGAATACCACGCCTTGGATGAGCGCATCATGGGGACCATCTCTTTATGCATACCCAAACTGTTGTAAAGCCAAACAAGGGTTGTAAGTAATACGTCCCCTAATGCAAAGTAGAGGGACATTATGGAATTCCCCATAATGGTCGATGATAGTAATGTCCCCCAAGGATCGAGAACACCAGTAAATATCCGAATGTCTGGGTGACATCAACCTATTGGACCATCTCAAACCTTGCTCGTTCTTCACAACAGATCGGGGTAGGTGCGAAACAAACCACCTAGCCAACAGAGGAGTGCAACACATGAGGGTCCCCCTTCTCTTCATGGTGCGAGAGTGAAGAGAATGCAAGATGTCTCCCAGCAAAGTAGGCACCGGATTGCGGGATATACAATTTTTTACTGTGTTTATATCTATAAGTTGGTCAGGATTAGGAAATAGTACCATCCCATAGATGAGAAGAGCCAAAACTTCTTCGAAGGCTTGTAAATCCAAAGTATCTCAACAGTCTTGAGCCTTTTCCAACAAGAACTTGGCTAGAAACCCTTTGACACCACTTCTTGTTTCCCAGTTAGCCATAACGTCTGATCGTTGCAAATGTAAAGCTCGAGCGATCTCCTCAGGGGTCGGGTCTCTTTCCATACCATTTAAAGGTAATTGATCGAGAATAGGAATTCCCAAGAGTTGATAGAATTCTTCCATAGTAGGAACAAGTTGGAAACAAGGGAAGGTAAAGCAATGGTGTAAAGGGTCGAAAAACTGAAAAAGCACCTTCATCATGTCTTCATCAAAGCTTAAAGTAACCAGATTGAGAAGTCGTCCATGCCTTTTGGTGAATAGAGAATTCTCAGGAATCCTTGATGCTAATTCTTTGAGTTGAAAAGGCACTCATATAAGGTTGACTTGGATAGTATTTCTGTTAGTGGGAGTCATGTCCTACAAAACAGAACAAAGATGAATCTCGAAATCCTTTAAATGGTTAGTGTAAAATACTATGGTATGATGTCATGATGTTATGTACAACTATATACACAAGCAAATCAAACAAGTCCTTAGGCTTAGGCTTACATGAGGTTCATAGGTAAGTACTCTCTTGAAGTTTAGTTGGTTCAACCTGTCCTATAAAGTAATCGAGTTCTAGGGGATCTGAATATCGCTGATCTTTCTTCATCGGGCATTATTTCAGAGCAAGCCTATTTATTGGCGACTGAAATATCCCGAAAGTCTGATCTCAATAAGCGTAGTATCGAGTATCAACCAACTTCGGACTGCACCAAAGCCGGATATCTCACTACTTCCTAATGGTCAAGTTGTTCGATTAAGGTTCTAAAGTCAGTTAGTGCTTCATGATACCACACAGCGGCTCCGTATTCTCCTTGACTACTCAAGGGCTACCGATACCAACAAATGTGTCACACTAACGTAGCTATCGCTTCAACCATGTCGGTATACCCCGCATAGTTTCCACAATCTATTGCTACATACCTAAAAGGTGTCCCAGATCTAGGTAGAGGATTAAAATAAACCCTGTGATCGGTGGATCTGGAACTGACTGTTTAACGCTGGTTCGCGAAATGTCGCGGTAAGCAAGAGTCGCCACCGTCTTTTATTTTCTCCAAATGGAAAGGACAAAAGCACAGAAAAATTCCTTAAAGAGATTGCTCTCGGTTCGGGAGGTAAGTTATAGAAAGGGAAGGTGTTAGCACCCTTTCTATCCATGGTTATCCATGGGCTCTTAGATACTTGCTCATTTTGTTTTCAAAAATGGTTTGTTTGCTTTTCAACTGTGGGTTTTAAAAAGTTTCTTTGAAAGTTTCAGATCGACTCTTGTGTCAGAGTGTTTGAAAAATTGCTTTGAAAGCTTTTGAAAAGTGTCGGTGTGAAAAGATTTTGTTTGTTTTGAAGAGAGCAAGTATCCATGAGTCGCCTACCTACCCTAAGGAATTCGTCTGTGTAAATGTCCTTTAAAGTAGTGCCATCCCACCATTGAGAGGTAGGTAGCACCACCGTTGGAGGTGTTCGGGTCAATTCGAGTTTAGGGACATTGTGGTCACCGAGCAAAGGTAAGACACCTTAGAAGCTACCCTTATGCCATTGATCTTTTATTCCGAGGCAACCGTTCCGAGGCAACTTATCCGAGGCAACTTTGTTTTAGGCGACTAGATCAATGGACACAAGGACTTACTAAGACGTCCTATAGTCGACGGCCACGTTTCGAGGGACAAGGCAACAGTGTGATCACCGGAGTAATGGGAAGACACCTTAGAAGCTACCCTCATGCCAGGTTCCTGGATCATGAGGACTTACTAAGACATCCTCTACTCGACGATCACCTTTCGAGGCAAGGCAACAGTGAGGCGTACCCTAGGGGTGGTGTGTGCGAATTGTGTGTCATTTTCATTGATATTTGTCTTGTCATGTTAAAGTGTTCTACGCTTATTTTTATTACGGCCATTCATTCTTGCATGCTTTGTTTAACAGTTAAAATATTTGCGGGAAAAGTAAATCTAAAACTATTACAAATGGCGCGGGTCCACATCGCCAAAATTAAACCGGACCCGATTTGACGGAAAAGTAAATAAAGAGAATTGAAAAGTGCGAGAAGTAATTGTTACAAAGCTTTGGGAGAGATACATAATTATTTAAATGACATAAAATAAATACGCGACATTAAACAATTAAGAATATGGGCATTGGACCCTTTGCAAAAAAGTAGAATTACATGAATTAATAAAAATTAAAATTAAAAGAAAATGTTTTTGATATTTTTATGTTTTTTAAGATTTAATAGGAAAAGAATTAATTAAGACTAAAATAAAATGCAAACCCTAATTCTATTTATTTTAAATTTATTAAGAAAAATGTTGAAGTTTTTAACCTAATTTAAACCTAAGTTATTTTACATGCAAATTTAGTTATAAAAATAAATAAATAAATAATATTATGGTAGAAAGAAAAATTAAAAGGAATAAAATTTATTAAACCTAATGCTATGTTTTTTATATTTTTATTGTGAAAAGAAATAATATTGCCACCTAAATTAAAACTAAATTTATTTACATGCAATTTGCTTATGAAAATAATTAAAATAAAAAATATTATATTTTTCATCTTTTCTGATTTTTTGTGCATTTTTATATTTTAGTAAAAATAATTAATTAAATCAAACAAATAAAGAAAAGAAAATAACAATTGAAAATAAAAATATAAAAATAATAGAAAATGGCAAACCAGGGGGGGTTCAGGCCCCAATTGGAGGTATAGGCCTAGCAATCTGGCCCAATAGCATTGGCCTCGTTGGACTTTTTTGAATCATGTGTGATGCGCTGACTAGGGCGTAGTATGTTCTTTGAATCCATGCCCTTGCTTTGATCTCCCAGGACGCGTGTATGTTTGATTATTGAGGATGCATGGTGTGCCTTAAGGTTGTGCCTGCATAGGATTTATTATGGAAAAACAATATTGAAATTATTCAGACCTGGGACTCGAACCCAGGTCTTGGACGTGGATATTCTCTTCGCTTGCCAACTGAACTAAATCACACATGTTAACATATTATAACAAATAAATAATAAAAAGAAAAACCAAGGCATTAGTGGTTCAGCGCGCGAAAATTCAAACAGGCCTATCACTGTGTGACACGGCTTCATCTTCCTCACCATCCCTGTAAAACAAAACACAAAGGCAACGTTTTTTGAACCGTTCTATAATGTATCTTTAGAGAAAATAGCGAATAGCGCCACAATGTTCATAAATTGATCGCGAATGTGGTGTCTCCTTCGTCTGAAAGCACTGAGTACAACCATGGTGGTCTTAAGGCTTAATTTTTCCTCTTTGCAAAAGCCCTAAATTTACAACCCTGTAAACCCTAGAGATCGGCCATGGTGAAATCTTATATACAGCATGAAAATCAAATTGAATGCATTGGTTAGTTTCAGGACAAGGTGATAAACATGAATCAACAATTAAATTTCACAAAGAATGCCTAGAACATGATATGCGATTATGAGTTTTTTGCTGTACAGTTTTAGTCCAATATACCAATTCTTGAGGTTTTGATGGCTGTGCTTGATGGGAACGTGATCAGCAGACCTTGAGGAAGCTATTGGAACCAATTTCGTGCCTTGAATCCACCTCTAACACTGATTTCAGTTTTGAGTTTTATGGGAAAATTTCAAGTTTGCCAATGTGTTTCTTGCGCAGCTTTTTTGTGTATGGGCATTAGGTTTATGATCAAGCATATGTAGTGAGGCTATTAGGTTAACAAAAGTAGAACAAATCCAATGAATTAATGGTTTTTTGAAAATTTGATTTCTTAAGATTTTCCATATCTTTTTTCATGTGTATTTTGTGTCAATTATGCTCAAATCAATCCAATTCTTTCCTATTTGACCTATGCACGAAATCTTGATGGCAAAACATGTATAAAAAGATTTGAAAACTTAGATTAGTATTTTTCCTATATTTAATTTGATTTAAATGAATTAATATAAATAATAATTCAAATAAATAAATAAGAAATGAGAAAATACTTCCCTTTGGGCCAAGTGGTCGTGCACATGCTTAGAATGATGAATCATGGAAGAAAAATGGGCCCATTAGCAATTTTAGGTCATTTGAAGTAGTGTTGACTTTTCAAAATATCCAAAAATTTCCCAACTTCCACAAGGCATAACTTGCTCAATGTTTAAGCTTTTCTCATGTTCTTGGACATTTTGGAAAGGCCTTTGAGTCCTCTAACCAATGCCTTTGGTCCCATGTCATTTTGATTTACCAATCTCAAGTTATGGCCTTTGACTTAAAGTCCCTTTTTGTTGACTTTTGAAAATGACCTATAATGTTGAAATTGATAACTTTTTGTGAGAGCATTTCTTGGACTTGAAGTATGAAGATGAGTTGTAGGAAATGTCTTTCTCTTCAAAATGAGCTTTGGATGGAATTTTTCTGATAACCCATGTGAAAGTTATGCCCTGGTCAATTTCAGTTGACTTTTTCAGCTGTCCAAATATAGTAACTTTTGCATCTTGATGATTTTCTGAGCCAAATTTTGAGAATCATGATCAAGCATTGATCAAATGATTTTTGTGGCTTCAAAATGATATGTTGACCAAAAATTTGAACTTTTGACTGTCAAATGACCATTTTGCCCCTACAGTTGACTGTAGTGCAATTTAGGGTTTTGACTATGCAATTTTGAGCTGAATGCCTTGAAACTTGATATGAGGATACTTGACCATGTTTGTAGGCATGTGAGACTTGATTGGGCCTTTGAGAACTTCCTTTTCTTGATCAGAACACAAACCCTAGTTTTGACTGTATGGGAAACCTTTGCACTGTGCCACCCTTGGGGAATTTTGCAACTTGGCTTGGCAATTTCTTGGAGAATATGGGAGGGCAAATTTTGGGGTACAACAGTTGCCCCTGTTCAATCTTCTTAGACCTGAGGATGCAGATTGGCTGTCGTGCCTTTCGTAATCCGAGGGTAGAAGATGATTGGACACTAGAGTGCCCAGAAATTTGCGCTCACATAGTAGCAGTGTGATGGGAATGGGCTTATAGATGCCATCTGGAGATTGATGGATAGGATGATGGGCTTATAGATGCCATCTGGATGTTGATCGCATCAGGGATTCCTTAGCGAGAACCTGCACACCTGCAAAAGAAAAAGAGTACCTGACACGTTGCAGGAGCTGACTTCAGATGCTTGGCGTAGGTATGTCCTGACTGGTTACAGGAGCTGGGTCTGGAGCTTCCAAAAGATGATGAATGAACCAGGGATGGTTGCTGCCTTAGCATGAATGGTAAGAGAACCTTGGGTGATTTTAACTTCAACAACGCTCGTTGAGAAAATCTTGGTGGGAAATACCATCTTCGCAGGATCGGGGCGAGAACCATAGGCCATTATAATCTGAAAGAGAATCACCTCACTCACCGTCGGAGAGGGAACTATCTGGAAAGGAATTATCACCTCACTCGCCGTCGGAGAGGGCAACCTCTGAAAAAGGACTTACCACCTCACTCGCCGTTGGAGAGGGAACCATAGGAGACTATCACCTCACATTCACCGTCGGAGAGGGAAACATCTGAAAAAGGACTTACCACCTCACTCGCCGTTGGAGAGGGAACCATAGGAAATTATAATCTGGAATAAACTTCTGCTGAGTCTTTATCAGAAAAATCTGTTGGGAGTCGATTTAGCTGGACTAGAGAAGGCCTGGGACTGGATAAGAAATCTTTTGAGTCGATTAACTGAACCGGTCTAGGTCTTGAAATATGATTGAGAATTTTAACTGCATCCTTCCTGAAAGGTAAAGGTCAGTCATATGCAATGCATGATATGGATCAAGCAATGAGATTTGCATGATATGATGCGTCTATGCATGCTATAATGATGTATATGATGTTTTATGAACGTATGTTTCGTCTAGGAAAGTAAATCTTTGACGGGTGCCGGGAAGTCATATCCTGGGCTGATGTTGAAGAATAGATTTTGCTTCTGTTGGGGATGATGGCTGCAAGAATACCGGTAGGAGAAGATGACTCCGTTGTGGAATAACCTTGGCAAATGGAAGATTCTGCGGGGAGAAAAGATACTCTAGCAACCATGCTGGGAAGCAATACTCTGTGGGAAGAGGGATGCCTTGCTGAGTGTTGATAATAGTTTGCTGAGGATAGGAAGACTTTGTCGACGACGCTCTTTCCGTGGCTTTTGGCTGAGGATAACCCAGTTATATCCTGTTAAGGAAATAACTCTTTGAATCAAGTCGGACGCCGCGTTCGTGTTCTGCGAGGGATAAGCTTACTGCTTGGGGAGATGGATTCCAACTTTTCTGGGGAAGCTGGATTGGACTCTCCCGGGGAGATTTTGAACTGTAATTTTGTAAGTTGGAAGAGGGAACATACGTAGGGTTGCATGCTGATGAGCTCGTGTAAAACCGCATCTGAAATGGAGAAGGAACCTGTGTAGGATTACTTTGATGAATTTGTGTAAAAACCGTATCTGAAATGGAGAAGGAACCTGGGTAGGGTTACTTTGATGAGGTAAGTTCATGTAAAACTTCTTGATGAACCGGGATGAAGTTATCTTGAGCTAAATCCATGTAAGACTTCTAGAGGGAACCGGGGTTAGGTTGCCGCGGGATAAGTTCGTGTAAAAACTTCTTGATGAACCGGGGGTAGGTCATCTTTGAGATAGGTCAATGTGAGACTTCTGGGGGGAACCGGGGTTAGGTTGCCGCAGGGTAAGTTCGTGTAAAAACTTCTTGATGAACCGGGGTTAGGTCATCTTTGGGATAGGTCCATGTAAGACTTCTGGAGGAACCGGGGTTAGGTTACTTGGATAAGTTCGTGTAAAAACTTCTTGATGAACCGGGGTTAGGTCATCTTGAGATAGGTCCATGTAAGACTTCTGGAGGAACCGGGGTTAGGTTACTTGGATAAGTTCGTGTAAAAACTTCTTGATGAACCGGGGTTAGGTCATCTTGAGATAGGTCCATGTAAGACTTCTGGAGGAACCGGGGTTAGGTTACTTGGATAAGTTTGTGTAAAAACTTCTTGATGAGCCGGGGTTAGGTCATCTTGAGATAGGTCCATGTAAGACTTCTGGAGGAACCGGGGTTAGGTTACTTGGATAAGTTTGTGTAAAAACTTCTTGATGAGCCGGGGTTAGGTCATCTTGAGATAGGTCCATGTAAGACTTCTGGAGGAACCGGGGTTAGGTTACCTGGATAAGTTTGTGTAAAAACTTCTTGATGAGCCGGGGTTAGGTCATCTTGAGATAGGTCCATGTAAGACTTCTGGAGGAACCGGGGTTAGGTTACTTGGATAAGTTTGTGTAAAAACTTCTGGAGGAACCGGGGTAAGGTTACTTGGATAAATCCATGTAAGATTTCTGGAGGAACCGGGGTAAGGTTGCTTAGATAAGTTTGTGTAAAAACTTCTTCTGAAAATTGAGAAGGAACCGGTGTAGGGTTGCATGATTTTGATTAAGTGGATGATTGTCCTGTTTGGTTTCGGATGTTAACCCACGATCTGGAATTGGTAAAGGTAGATGGTAATCATCCTTATGTTGATCTTTCCTTTGTACTTTGGTTGACAGAGCAATTGGATCGCCTGGATAACTCATTATTGCCCCTGCTTCGGAGATGAGGGAAGAGAATACCTGTGTGGGTGATTGACAAATCTTCGGGTAGACAAGTGACGAGATACCGGAACATAGTCGTACGCTTTGATCCCTAACTTTTGCCTGGACCGCCCTTTCGGGTTTTCAGTCCACCGGGATACCCATTTTTGCCCAAGCCGCCTTTTCAGGTTTTCGACTTGCCGGGTGTACATATTTTTCCGTTTCATCCCTTATTTTTGCCCGAACCCTTTTGGTTCGCCGGGAATCCCTTATTTTTGCCTAGGCGTGTCAACCTAGCGGGTCTTTGATTATGCGCAGTATTTTTTCGACTATGTCCACGCTCTCAGAATGTTGGGAGTTGCCCCTGTTGGAAGTATTTTGCCATGCCCCAGATAATGGGCAATGCTCCTACTGTTCCCCTTGATTGGAGGTACTTCTGTTCACAAGGTGTTCATCGTGCGAATTTCCCTGCTGTTCAAACAAATGGTCATATGCAAACAAGGTTATTTTAAGAATGCAAAAGCCTATGTCTGTCTTGAATTTTGAAAAGTGCATTTTTGTAATACAGTGTGGTGTCAACTCAAGATTTTACAGCAAACCTTCAGGAGTCAGGATACCTTCGTAACAGTATGCTTTCGAACTAACCCATGCTTCAGCTAGGACTTTTAAGGGTTATATCGTGGCCTGGTTCACGGTTTAAGAAACAAAGGATAAAGGCTCAAATTTTATTTGTACCCACCCGCTCTTCGTGATATTCTCCAAACCTAAACTCAGTTGATCATACGTTAGACCTTTGTTTGAGTCTTTGCTCTGACTTTCTGATGATGATTCGGATATCGATGATTTATTCTGACTAGGCAGTCATCTTTATTTTTGTTGAGGGTTTGTGAGACCTCTTTCTTTTGATTTTTTGTTATCCTTATTTTTTGCCTGAGCTGTTTCCTTTTTGAGATTACAGTCAGCGGGATGCCCCAGTTTCGTAAGTCCCTTTATAGGTTTTGACTTTTTGGGCTTTTCATTTATGATTTTTTTTTTTGATAATGACTGCCTGTCCTTATGATTGTTCTGAACCATCACTGTCTTTCTTTGTTTTGTAAGGACCTTTTTTGGTGCCATTCGTTATGCACTTAGATCAACTGAAAGAACTACCCTGCCCCAGGTTATGATTAAGGGTTTTAAATTTCGAAAAGAAAAAACTCCTACTTCTTTGGCTCAGAGGGGTTGCCGAGGGATTATCTTCCTTATAGCTCCAGTGTTTAGGGATTGAAACAATGCCTGTACCTCATCAGCGGGGTCTGTTCAAAAGCATACTGTAATGATCGCGGTATCGTTTTCGTCATCCTCCCTCAAGAGGTTTAGAATTTTTAATTAAGAGTTGACTATCGCAAAAATATGAAAGCAGTTTTAAGCATAGTAAACATAATTAAATCAAGACAGACACGTGTAATGCATTCATGAAATAAAATAGTTTAACATGATAATTGTTTATCTGAACAAGAAAGGAAAAATACAACTTTGAATTCAAATGAACAAAAATCTCTCGACTCTAGCCATGTTTTGGCAATGGAGCAGTAATCACGTTGGGAGTCCCGGCAGGCTCGAACTCGATCTCTTTGGCATCAATCATATTCTGAATTTTGTACTTCAGTGCCCAACAGTCCTCAGTATCGTGCCCCGGGCTATCAGAATGATAAGCACACCTTGCTTCTGGATTGTAGCTAGGAGAGGAGGTCTTAGGATTGGCAGGAGGGTTGATCACTGCAATCAGGTTCATCTTCAACATGTGTTGCAATGCTTTTGACCATGGCATGTTAATGTTGGTGAATTGTCTTTTAGGCCCGTCCGGCCTTTGCTGGTTTCCCCTTTGTGGTTGACAGCGTGGTGCGGAACCAGAGATCATGACTGCCCCTGCATGTTGATCACGGCGACTCTTTTGACTGTATGCAGCATTAGATTCCTTCTTTCCCGTGTAAGGCTTTTTATGAATATCAGAAGGTGTGGCCTCTTGAATTTTCCCACTCTTGATACCAGCTTCAATTCTTTCGCCAGTCAGGATGAGGTCGGTAAATCCAGCAGATGAGTTACCAATGAGGTGATTGAAGAATGGCCCGGATAGGGTCCCTAAGAACATATCAACGAGTTCCCGGTCAGTTAAGGGAGGTTGTACCCTTCCAGCAAGGTCTCTCCACCTTTGTGCGTACTCCTTGAAACCTTCACTTGATCCCAACGACATACCCTGGAGTTGGGTACGTGTAGGAGCAAGGTCGGCATTATACTGATACTGCTTGTAGAAAGCAGTAGCCAACTCCTCCCAGTTACGAACTTTGGTCCCATCCAGCTGATAGAACCATTCGAGGTGAGTCCCTGAAAGACTTTCCTGGAAGAAGTGGATCCACAAGTTCTTATCTGCTGAGTATGGTTGGATTTTCCGAACATAAGACCTGAGATGTAGCTTGGGGCAAGACGCCCCGTCATATTTAGTGAATGATGGTGCTTTGAACTTCCGAGGGATGATCACACCAGTAGACAAACCCAGATCTCCGAAATCCAGCCCAGGTACCTGTTGTATTTCCATAGCATTCAAACGGTCTTCCAACTGCTTGTACTTGTCCTCAGCCGGAGGGTACTGTTCGTCGTTGAAATTTGTCTCGTTGTCGGAGACCACTGGACTAGGCACCTCTCTCTCATGGTGACTGCTTTCCCTCACAGATGGAGTAGTCCTCTCAGTTTCAGTCTGCGGTGTGTTCCCAGATCTGCGTCTAGGGCTGAACAAAACAGTCCTCTTCTTCTTCTTGTCCTTCTTCAAGAGCAAAGCCTTCAGATCTTGCTGCCCCTGGGTCAAATTCATGATCAGCCCTTGGAACTGGGCGTTCTGAGCCCGGAGGGCCTTGATGGACTGCTCAGCTGATGATTCAGGATTCATGACGATCGGCTGAAATAAACAGCGAAGAAGGGTAAGCAACCTGTCAAAGGGATACCTGCAATGCAATGAGATGTATGATATGCATGCAATGATTTCAAGGACCTCGCGGGGTAAACAGAGAAACTTGTTAGAGTTGGAAGCTGGCAGCTTGATTGAAGGTACTTCATATGGTTGAGAGTCCTTCTTCAAGGGTCAAGGCTCACCATATCGAGTGGGTCATAGCCCCTGACTTTAGTCATCATGTCTGGTTTTGATTTCCAAACAACCTTGGTTAGGGGGACCTTCTTCAAGAGTCAGAGCTCACCATATCAAGTGGGTCATAGCCCCTGACAACCTTGTCTAGAGGAAAATAAATCCCCTTTTGCCCCTTGCTGGGATAGTTGATTCACCATGACCTGCATCACAAGCCCTTGAGATCCTTGAAATGGGTTAGAATGTATGCAATGGTATGATGTCATGGTATGCATGGGGTAATGTGAGTAACCCTGTTATGAGTCCCAGTTAAGGACTATAAACCAAAACCTGCAAGAAACTCGAGTGTCAGGCAAAAAAGCATGTAAGTAGTCAAGTACGAAGGCACACAAGTCACACAAGAGAAGCCCTTAGAGTTTAGGCCAGCATGAGGTCTAGGTGTTACCCTCTTTCAGTTGGTTGGTTCATACCTGTCCTATCAAAGTAACCGGGTTCTTAGAGGATCCCAATATCATTGACTACCCTCAATCGGTCATAACTCCAGCATCGCAATCTTTTCTTGCGGCCAGAACCATCACGAGAGTTTAGCCTCAATGGGCGTAGCATACTGCTACTGTTCTAATGGCCAAGTTGTGTCATTTAAGGTTCTAAGGTCTGTTGGTGCTTAATGACTCCTTGGAAAACCCATATTCTCCCCGTTTCAACACGAGGGATATCGGTACAGACCAAGGCGCCACACCAACGTAGCCACTGCTTCACCCATGTCGGTATACGCCGGACAGGTCCCTCACAGCTTATGCTACCTAAACAGGGTATCCCCAGATCCGGGTTAGGATCTATGTAACTCCGATGCAACCCACAATTTAAAGCACACAAGGAAAACAATTGAAGACACAGTTATGAACTAGCCCTATGGTACACCTCACTTTAAGTTTGGTCCCCAGCAGAGTCGCCAGTTCTGTGATCGGTGGATCTGGAACTGACTGTTTAACGCTGGTTCGCGAAATGTCGCGGTAAGCAAGAGTCGCCACCGTCTTTTATTTTCTCCAAATGGAAAGGACAAAAGCACAGAAAAATTCCTTAAAGAGATTGCTCTCGGTTCGGGAGGTAAGTTATAGAAAGGGAAGGTGTTAGCACCCTTTCTATCCATGGTTATCCATGGGCTCTTAGATACTTGCTCATTGTGTTTTCAAAAATGGTTTGTTTGCTTTTCAACTGTGGGTTTTAAAAAGTTTCTTTGAAAGTTTCAGATCGACTCTTGTGTCAGAGTGTTTGAAAAATTGCTTTGAAAGCTTTTGAAAAGTGTCGGTGTGAAAAGATTTTGTTTGTTTTGAAGAGAGCAAGTATCCATGAGTCGCCTACCTACCCTAAGGAATTCGTCTGTGTAAATGTCCTTTAAAGTAGTGCCATCCCACCATTGAGAGGTAGGTAGCACCACCGTTGGAGGTGTTCGGGTCAATTCGAGTTTAGGGACATTGTGGTCACCGAGCAAAGGTAAGACACCTTAGAAGCTACCCTTATGCCATTGATCTTTTATTCCGAGGCAACCGTTCCGAGGCAACTTATCCGAGGCAACTTTGTTTTAGGCGACTAGATCAATGGACACAAGGACTTACTAAGACGTCCTATAGTCGACGGCCACGTTTCGAGGGACAAGGCAACAGTGTGATCACCGGAGTAATGGGAAGACACCTTAGAAGCTACCCTCATGCCAGGTTCCTGGATCATGAGGACTTACTAAGACATCCTCTACTCGACGATCACCTTTCGAGGCAAGGCAACAGTGAGGCGTACCCTAGGGGTGGTGTGTGCGAATTGTGTGTCGTTTTCATTGATATTTGTCTTGTCATGTTAAAGTGTTCTACGCTTATTTTTATTACGGCCATTCATTCTTGCATGCTTTGTTTAACAGTTAAAATATTTGCGGGAAAAGTAAATCTAAAACTATTACAAATGGCGCGGGTCCACATCGCCAAAATTAAACCGGACCCGATTTGACGGAAAAGTAAATAAAGAGAATTGAAAAGTGCGAGAAGTAATTGTTACAAAGCTTTGGGAGAGATACATAATTATTTAAATGACATAAAATAAATACGCGACATTAAACAATTAAGAATATGGGCATTGGACCCTTTGCAAAAAAGTAGAATTACATGAATTAATAAAAATTAAAATTAAAAGAAAATGTTTTTGATATTTTTATGTTTTTTAAGATTTAATAGGAAAAGAATTAATTAAGACTAAAATAAAATGCAAACCCTAATTCTATTTATTTTAAATTTATTAAGAAAAATGTTGAAGTTTTTAACCTAATTTAAACCTAAGTTATTTTACATGCAAATTTAGTTATAAAAATAAATAAATAAATAATATTATGGTAGAAAGAAAAATTAAAAGGAATAAAATTTATTAAACCTAATGCTATGTTTTTTATATTTTTATTGTGAAAAGAAATAATATTGCCACCTAAATTAAAACTAAATTTATTTACATGCAATTTGCTTATGAAAATAATTAAAATAAAAAATATTATATTTTTCATCTTTTCTGATTTTTTGTGCATTTTTATATTTTAGTAAAAATAATTAATTAAATCAAACAAATAAAGAAAAGAAAATAACAATTGAAAATAAAAATATAAAAATAATAGAAAAGGGCAAACCAAGGGGGGTTCAGGCCCCAATTGGAGGTATAGGCCTAGCAATCTGGCCCAATAGCATTGGCCTCGTTGGACTTTTTTGAATCATGTGTGATGCGCTGACTAGGGCGTAGTATGTTCTTTGAATCCATGCCCTTGCTTTGATCTCCCAGGACGCGTGTATGTTTGATTATTGAGGATGCATGGTGTGCCTTAAGGTTGTGCCTGCATAGGATTTATTATGGAAAAACAATATTGAAATTATTCAGACCTGGGACTCGAACCCAGGTCTTGGACGTGGATATTCTCTTCGCTTGCCAACTGAACTAAATCACACATGTTAACATATTATAACAAATAAATAATAAAAAGAAAAACCAAGGCATTAGTGGTTCAGTGCGCGAAAATTCAAACAGGCCTATCACTATGTGACACGGCTTCATCTTCCTCACCATCCCTGTAAAACAAAACACAAAGGCAACGTTTTTTGAACCGTTCTATAATGTATCTTTAGAGAAAATAGCGA
This sequence comes from Vicia faba, assembly GCA_948472305.1. Taxonomy (NCBI): domain Eukaryota; kingdom Viridiplantae; phylum Streptophyta; class Magnoliopsida; order Fabales; family Fabaceae; genus Vicia; species Vicia faba. The sequence goes on from OX451736.1 coordinate 1,243,184,211, forward strand.
ATAGCGCCACAATGTTCATAAATTGATCGCGAATGTGGTGTCTCCTTCGTCTGAAAGCACTGAGTACAACCATGGTGGTCTTAAGGCTTAATTTTTCCTCTTTGCAAAAGCCCTAAATTTACAACCCTGTAAACCCTAGAGATCGGCCATGGTGAAATCTTATATACAGCATGAAAATCAAATTGAATGCATTGGTTAGTTTCAGGACAAGGTGATAAACATGAATCAACAATTAAATTTCACAAAGAATGCCTAGAACATGATATGCGATTATGAGTTTTTTGCTGTACAGTTTTAGTCCAATATACCAATTCTTGATGTTTTGATGGCTGTGCTTGATGGGAACGTGATCAGCAGACCTTGAGGAAGCTATTGGAACCAATTTCGTGCCTTGAATCCACCTCTAACACTGATTTCAGTTTTGAGTTTTATGGGAAAATTTCAAGTTTGCCAATGTGTTTCTTGCGCAGCTTTTTTGTGTATGGGCATTAGGTTTATGATCAAGCATATGTAGTGAGGCTATTAGGTTAACAAAAGTAGAACAAATCCAATGAATTAATGGTTTTTTGAAAATTTGATTTCTTAAGATTTTCCATATCTTTTTTCATGTGTATTTTGTGTCAATTATGCTCAAATCAATCCAATTCTTTCCTATTTGACCTATGCACGAAATCTTGATGGCAAAACATGTATAAAAAGATTTGAAAACTTAGATTAGTATTTTTCCTATATTTAATTTGATTTAAATGAATTAATATAAATAATAATTCAAATAAATAAATAAAAAATGAGAAAATACTTCCCTTTGGGCCAAGTGGTCGTGCACATGCTTAGAATGATGAATCATGGAAGAAAAATGGGCCCATTAGCAATTTTAGGTCATTTGAAGTAGTGTTGACTTTTCAAAATATCCAAAAATTTCCCAACTTCCACAAGGCATAACTTGCTCAATTTTTAAGCTTTTCTCATGTTCTTGGACATTTTGGAAAGGCCTTTGAGTCCTCTAACCAATGCCTTTGGTCCCATGTCATTTTGATTTACCAATCTCAAGTTATGGCCTTTGACTTAAAGTCCCTTTTTGTTGACTTTTGAAAATGACCTATAATGTTGAAATTGATAACTTTTTGTGAGAGCATTTCTTGGACTTGAAGTATGAAGATGAGTTGTAGGAAATGTCTTTCTCTTCAAAATGAGCTTTGGATGGAATTTTTCTGATAACCCATGTGAAAGTTATGCCCTGGTCAATTTCAGTTGACTTTTTCAACTGTCCAAATATAGTAACTTTTGCATCTTGATGATTTTCTGAGCCAAATTTTGAGAATCATGATCAAGCATTGATCAAATGATGTTTGTGGCTTCAAAATGATATGTTGACCAAAAATTTGAACTTTTGACTGTCAAATGACCATTTTGCCCCTACAGTTGACTGTAGTGCAATTTAGGGTTTTGACTGTGCAATTTTGAGCTGAATGCCTTGAAACTTGATATGAGGATACTTGACCATGTTTTTAGGCATGTGAGACTTGATTGGGCCTTTGAGAACTTCCTTTTCTTGATCAGAACACAAACCCTAGTTTTGACTGTATGGGAAACCTTTGCACTGTGCCACCCTTGGGGAATTTTGCAACTTGGCTTGGCAATTTCTTGGAGAATATGGGAGGGCAAATTTTGGGGTACAACAAACCCAAACAAGGAACCATAATGTAAAGTAAACAAGTCAAACAAAGAAAGAAAGTAAAAGTGATCTAGCCCTAAGGTAACCCCACTTTTAAGAAGTCCCCATCAGAGTCGCCATTTCTGTAATACGATAGGAGAACTGACTTGGGTGTTTTTACGTTTGATCGCAATTGTTGCGGATAGCAAGAGTCACCACCGACTTTTATTTTATCCAATAAAGGAAAGGGTGAAAAGAACATGAAAGACCTTTGATATATTTTCTTCAGTTCGGGGGGTAGATTATGAAAAGGGAAGGTGTTAGCACCCTTTTCATCTGTAGTTATCTACGAGCTCTTAGTTGCTTGCTAGATCACTTTAAAATGCTTTGTTTGAAAATTTGTTTTATGATGAGTGCAAGTTTGAAAATATTTTAAAAAATGCCTTTTTTTCGGCAAACTTTATAATGATTATCATCTCTATAAGAATGTATACAAAGTGTTAGTTTTGAAAATAGTTCAAAGAGATGTTTGTTTTTGAAGATGTTTTGAAGGTGTAAGTGTGGAAATGGTTTTAATTTGTGAGCAAGTAACTACGAGCATCCTACCTACTCAAAAGGTCTTTTTTCTTTTCCTCCTCCTTTAGATGTTACTATCTTACCATTGATTTGGTAAGAAGCCCCATCGTTGGATGTGAAGGAACGGGCGGGGGTCGTTTGTATAGTCATAGATGGCAACCTATGAGACGTTTTAGCAATTTTCGTTTAGGGACTAGATCGTTTACCGAAGGCAACATCGAGGGACATCGAGGGACATCGAGGTACTACAATCTTTTATCGGGGGACTTTGCTAAAATGTCCATATTCGAGGGACATGACTATTTTTCAAGGCAACAAGTGAGATTATCCTAGAGGTGCATGTGTGTAAAGTGCGTTTAATTGCATGCATTTAGTCTTTGATTAGGGTGGTCTATTTGTTGTTTTTATCTTGCCATACATCCTAATTACTAACATTTGTATAAAGCAATAAAAATGCAGAAAATAAATATCCTACACTACTACAACCATATTGAATAGCAATAAAAATATAAAGAAAATCATAAATAACATAAAAAGAGAGAAAAAGTGAGTCCTTCGATCCAGGCAGTAGGATCCTTCGATTCACCCTTCTTTTGCTTCTTTCGATTGGGGTTGGGAATCAGTATTAGCATACCCTTCGATTACATCCTTTTTCTACTTCTTTCGATTGGCCTGGAAGTTAGCGTGAGTGTACACTATTCGTTTCTAACTTCCTTGCTGCCTCCTTCGATTGCAGGAATGCAAAGCTCCCAAGTTCAGATTCGAAAGGCCTCAATGTTTAGTCAATCGAAGGATACAGAAAACCTGTCTGAAACTTGAAAATGAAACTAACAAGTGTAACTTTCGAAAGCTACAAGCCAGGGGTTAGCACAAGATTATTGGGCACCAAAATCCAAAGTTTAACTAGTCAGGGTTGAGATTTTCAACATACAGGCAGTGAGGATCGAAAGTTAGGGCATGGTCAACTTCTTAGATGGGATATCTACATTTTCCTTTTATTTATATGTACAAATGATATTTAAATGAAAAAAGTTCCAAGTTAGAGGAAACATACCTCTTGAAGTGCTAATCGAAGGAGCTGTAGGTGACTCTCTTGAAGGTGGATGGAGCTTCGCTGAAACCTTCCTGAAGCTAGTTCAGTTGCTGCTTTGTTTGGGCAGTCACTGAATCAAAGGAGGGTGTGTGAGAGTGATGAGTGAATCGAAGGTTATTATATAACAGTCTAGGGAGTGAATCAAAAGGCTATTATGTTGCAGTTAGGGAATGAATCAAAGGTTAGTTATCTAGCAGTTGGGGGAGTGAATCGAAGGATTCACTAATGCATGAAGGGATCTGAGAGTTTTGTGAGAGTTTTAGAGTTTTAATGTTTGAGAATGTTTGAGAATGTTTGAGAGTGTTTGAGAGTTTTGAGAATTTGATAATTTTTTCACAACAAGAGTTTCTTCCATTATCCAAAAGGCTCCTTAGATGTGTGATGGAACTTCTTATTTATAGAGGAAATTGACTGAGGTTTGAGAGGGAAAATAAATGAGATTTGAACAAATTGGGTATGCTGTTTTTGTAGCCTTTGAGATGCAGTTTTTGTATGACAAATTGGTGAAAATATAGGAGCAGCGTGGCAGGACTGCTTTGTAGCAGTTTTGGAGTGTTATGACCAGCGCAACAGTCTTATACTTGGCAGTACATAGCACTCTGACCAGCAAGCATCTTTGTACATTTCAACCTTTTGTTTTGACCACCTAGGTCCAACCTTTGACCAGACTCTTCTTCAGACAACAATGTGTGTTCTTTGAATGGGCCCTTTGTGCATCCTTCGAATGGGCCAAATGCGTATCCTTCGATTGGACTATATGTGTGTCCTTCGAAGGGATCACATGCAATTCTTTGAATGGGATAGTAAGGAATATCCTTCGAATGGGACACCTGTGTGTGCCTTTCAGTTCCATCAGTACATGTCCTTCGAAGGGGCCAACAACTATGTGTGTGGGAAGTTTTCAAGGGTGGAATCGAAGCAATCATGAGGGGAGTTCCTGCCTTGTGAATTGAAAGTAAACCAAGCAGGAGGCCAATGCCTTCTGAATCGAAGGAAAAATGCAGGAGGCTATTGCCTTGTGCCTGCTGGCATGAAGCATCCAATACTCAATTGATGCTTACGTGCAGGTAGGTAGCCCTTGTCCAATCGAAGGTTGCATGCAGGAGGCTTCTGCTTTGTGAATCGAAGGCAAGTTGTTTCAAAGGGAGATTTTGCCTAGTCATAGCTAGCATGAAGATAGCCAATGCCCTGTGGGTGCTAATATGAATGCTAGCCATAGGGAAGCTTTTACCTTGTGCACGCTAGCATGGTGGGAGCCCCTTGCTTTGTGAATCGAAGCGTGCAGGAAAAGGTCATTTCTTAATCGAAGGTTGCATGCAGATAGCCATTGCTTTGTATGCCAAGGGCCAATGCTCAATCAAAGGATGTAAGCCAAGATTCCATTGAGAGAGGCCAAAAGCCCAATCGAAGGATGTAAAATCAAAGCAGACATGCTCTTCTTTGATTTGATGCTTGAAAACCCAATTGTATTTTGTGCAAATTTGAACTTTTCAAAATCCTTGTAAAGAAATATCTTGAGAATTGAGAGGACAAATTTTGAGGTACAACACATAAGCAACTACCTTTTCATTCTGCATAAGCACACCTCCTAAACCTATCTTGGAAGCATCACAATATACCACAAAAGGTTCTCCTGGATTAGGTAATGTCAAAATTGGAGCTGACGTCAATCTTTTCTTCAATTCTGTAAAACTTCCTTCACACTGAACATCCCACACAAAAGCTCTACCTTTACAAGTCAACTTAGTTAACGGAAGTTCCAACTTAGAAAAACCTTCGATAAACCTTCTATGATAACCAGCTAGACCCAAAAAGCTTCTAATCTCGGTAGCTGACTTTGGAGTTTCCCATTGCAACACAACATCTACTTTAGATGGATCTATAGCAATGCCACTACCTGAGATCACATGACCAAGAAAACTAACCTCCCTTAACCAAAATTCACACTTAGACAGCTTTGCATACAACTTCTTTTCTTTCAAAACTTATAATACTATTCTTAAGTGTTATGCATACTCTTATTCCGATTTAGAGTAAATCAAAATGTCATCAATGAACACCACTATGAACCGATCCAAATAAGTATGAAAGATACAGTTCATGTATTCCATGAATACTCCTGGCACATTAGTAACACCGAAAGGAATCATCGAATACTCATAATGTCCATAACGCGTTCTGAAAGCCGTCTTCTGGATATCTTCATCTTTCACTTTAATCTGATGGTAACCCGACCTCAAATCAATCTTACTAAACACTCAAGCACCCACCAATTGATCCATCAAATCGTCTATTCTCAAAAGCGGATACTTATTCTTAATCGTCACTTTGTTCAATTGCCTATAATCAACACAAAGTCTCATACTTCCATCTTTCTTCTTTACTAGCAACACTGGAGCTTCCCACTGTGATACACTTGGTCTTACAAATTTATTTTCAAGTAACTCTTCCAATTACTTCTTTAATTCTGACAATTCAGATGCAGACATCTTGTATGGTGCCATAGAAACAGGTCTAGTACCAGGTACAAGATCAATAGCAAATTCGATTTCTCTCTCTGGCGCTACATCAGGAATTTCATCAGGGAAAACTTCAGTAAATTCACGCACCACTTATAATTCTTCAATTATAGCTTGATTCTCGACAGATAGAGACGCCATCAACGAGAACATCTAAGCCTCTTCTTGCATCAACTGCCTCAACTGTCTAGCAGACAATAGACCAACTTCCTCTTCTTCACGGGTAGAAAACCTCACAAACTTGGTATAGCAGTTAATATGAACATAGTTATGCTCTAACCACTTCATACCTAAGATCACATCTAACCCACTTAAAGGCAAACAAACTAAATCAACAACAAAGTCTCTGTCGAAGATCGACAACAGGCACTTTAAACACACAAAAGAAGTAGTCACCGACCCCTTGGCTGGAATATCGACAACCATATCTCCTTTCATAGAAAACAACGTGAGACCCAATCATTCAACACAGTCAACAACAATAAAGTAATGAGTAGCATCGATATCAATAATAGTAATTAAAGGGGTACTGTTAATGAAACATGTACCTCTGATGAGTCTGTCTTTATTAGCTGTCTAATTCTCAGCCAAAGCGAACACTTTTCCACTGGTTTGCGCCTTCTTCGGTTTCTGACACTGACTACCAATGTGTCCTTCTTCACCATATTTGAAATAAATCATCTCTTTATGCTTGCACTCAGAGATAGCATGTCCAATCTTACCACAACGAAAACACCTCTTTACCTCAATAGTACACACATTGCTATTATGCCCAGGTTTTCCATATTTGAAACAAACCACACCAGAAGGAGCATCTCCCCCACTAGTTCTCTAACCCTGAGCAACTTTCTGTTTACCTTTACCAGTTGGGACATCGTAAAGCTTACCACGATTCTGTTGGTGCTTACCCCTCTTCTCATTGATAATCTTATAGTGAGCATTATTATCTTCTTCATAAATCCTGCAACTATCAATCAAATCAGCAAAGACATGAATCTTCTGGTATCCAACTGCCTTCTTGATCTCTGGATGCAACCCATTCTCAAACTTGATGTACTTAGAAAACTCAGCATTTGCCTCACTGTAGTGAGGGTAAAACTTAGCCAACTCAACAAACTTTGCAGCATACTCAGTAACTGACATACTCCCTTGCTTTAACTCAAGGGACTCTATTTCCTTCTTACAGTGAACGTCTTCAGAGAAATACTTCCTCAGAAATTCCCTACGAAACACAACCCAAGTGACATTCTCACCTGTGGCTTCCAACCTCTGACAAGTCTCTAGCCACCAGTCATCAGCCTCGACTGCTAGCATATGAGTCCCATAATGAACCTTCTGCGCTAGAGTGCAGTCCATCACACGGAAGATTCTCTCAATCTCTTTCAACCAATCTAACGCTCCGTCCGGATCATACTTGCCCTTGAAGGTAGGCGGATTCTCCCTCTGGAAGGTCGCCAAGCTACAAGATCCAACATTCCCATCAGTATTCGACTGATTCTCCATAGCATGCACCATTGCTTCTAAAGAAGCAACAAGTGCAGCGTCATTCCTTCCAGCCATCTCAACTTATCACTACAACATAAACAATTGTTAGAACTCAAGTTAACAGAACTCAATTTTTAAACAAAACTATGACTCAACAACTTGGTCGGACGGGCCGACACGCTCTGATACCACTAATGTAACACCCCATTTCTATCCAACGGATTATATAAAATCAGAGTTTCAAAATTTCCAATGAACAAATGAGATGTTACATATTCAACTTATAACAACGATTTTTAATTGCATGTAAAACAGATAGATAACACTTAAACTTGGATGAATTGTTAACCATATAAATTAGTCTTTTAAAACCAATGAGTTTCATAACTACACAGCGGAATCATAATATCCAACTTAAAAGGACATAACATCTTGTCCAACAGGAAACAACTTTAGAAACAACAAAGTACTTAGTAAATCAATTTAAAATTCAGCAACATAAGTAATAACAACAATAAAGTAACAAGTGTTCATCCCTCCGAGTGTTACATATCAGAGCAACGACATCGACTCGAATTGATAAAGGTACACAACCTTCACTCTGGATTACCTGCATGTTACCAACATAGGGATAACATTGAAACAGAAGGGGTGAGATATCGAATAATATAATAGAACGCCTGATAATTAATACATTAGAAACAGTTCATACAAAATCACCACTTCGCAGCTCTTTAATAACATAAACGTAATCAAACCAAACACATAACGACTCACAATGCAACATGGAATGCGACTTGTTTTTATGCACATGCATGTGGTACCAATGGAGCAAAACTTCCAACTTAATAATCTTGCCAATTAATAGATGCATTAACAAGGCATAAGTCTTCAACTTAATATTTTGCCAATCTAGAGCAACTTAACGAGCATAGGCTCCAACTCGATATGCGATGTATGCGACACAACATGAATGTAGCAGCAACAACAACAACAAACAACAACTCAACATAAATCAACATTAGCCATAAGCCTACAACATCAACAACAATTCAACACAATTCAACACTGCCCAAAATCCTACAACTTGATATTACCAATAATTAGAGGCAACACAACAAAATTTCATCACTACCTGCAACTTCACAATTAACAATAACCTCATTACATAAACTTAATAATTTTCCCTGCTAAAGTATTTTGACTATGTCATCTATTAATCCTTTCTGCTATATATGTTAATCTACAATTTGTTTACTTCAATACTAACAAATAGTCTTTGTTATTATTTATTTTTGCTAACTCTGCAACATAACAATTTTGTAACTAATTTAATATTTGATATATATATATATATATATATATATATATATATATATATATATATAGTTATTTAATTATTCTTCTATGGATTAACATGCTAAGACCATAATAAGTATTGATTACTTAATCTCTGCTACCCATAAATCATTAACTTTGTGAATACAATTAGTAACCAATTAATAAAGTAACAGACACAGGTGGAAACATACAAAACAAACAAAAGAAAATAGGGGTTTATGGGTGTGCCCCTCATCACCCAATTATGCCCCTCGACACAAACTAAAATATACCATGCCGCTCGCCGTGGAGTTGTGCCGCTCGGCACACTCCTCTCCATACCTTGTTGGTCGCCATGCTCATGTGCCCTTCGGCATGTTCCTTCACTTTGTGTCGTCTGACACAACACTTGTTCCCCCCAGCACAGAGTGTTTCTCACGCAGCTTCTTCACAGACTTACTGATTCAAACACAAATCTTCCTTCGATTAACACTATTTTCACAACAACATGATATAAGGCAATATTACATCGACATAGCAACTTAACAACAATTATAGATAAAATATAACACAAACAGTTATTATCAACAGTGTCGTATACCAATTCGACATCAATTTAAGAATACAAAAACACAGTTATACGTACAACAATTACACCAACCTTATCCCTACATAACATGCATCATAATTCTCATTATAGAGTCAGAACCCCACTCTTACCTTGGATGGAAGGTTGCTCTGTAACTCTATGATTGATCTAGCTTTGCCTCTTTTCCTTATTCCTCTTCTTTGCCACTTCCTATGTTACTGTACCTAGGCTTTCTTAATCTTTCTAATTAACCTAATTTCTTATTATTATAGCTAAATCTAATAATAATATCATTATTCCTAATGGGCTCAACTTACACACCCCCACCTATTACTACTTCTAACCATCAAAATATGTCCAACTAATATTCTACTAATATTCTATACTTGCTAATATTATTGCTAATATTAATCAACTAATTTAATCCACTAGATTAACTGACTAATGACAACATCGCAACTCAACAACCCACAACATAACACACATGTCAATGATTTTCAACAAATAATTCGAAATTAATCGAAAATATATAATTTAATAATTAATTAAATTAACGGGCGTTACAGGTATCACCTTACCCAATGGCTTTTCTATCTCCCACTCGTGGGAAACATGAGATAAGACGTTTCTTGGGTAGAGAGAAGTCAGGATCATTAACTAACCAACGTCTACTTTAGAAATATGGATTCAACAATCCACCAATGACTAAGTGGGCAGTGTCCTTTTCTAATAAAATAATAGGCCCTAGAGGCCTCTATAAATATTCTTCCCCTAAAGAAAGAAGAGATATCATTCTTTACATCCCTGAAAACATAATGCTTAATAAGGCCATAATGCATCACCAACCATACTACATACACTTGTTTCAAGCACTAACATTCATCTACAGAACCTTTCACCTCATGTGAGCAGGACTTCTAAAACCACTTTAAAACACCATCGTGCATGGCTTCTCGCTGTCGTGGGAAAGCCATAACCATCATACATCGTTATAAACCTACTAAGATCTTTGAGTATCCTTGCCCTTGCTAGAGGAATACACACATCTGTAATTTTTTACCAATATAGTGGTGCCCACTGTGGGGCCCAAGTAAAACTAACCTGGGCCATATTTTCACTCCAAACCCTTCCATCTTCCCTCTGAATATGTCAGATGATATATTATGTTATAACATAAACACCATTGTCGAAGGTATCATCAGGAGAGGAAGCTCTAGAGTCACCCGAAGAAAATACACAGAATATGTGTCTGCAATTAATGTGATATCCATTGGCTTTCCTTGAAGTAACCTTGGGAAAACAAGGGTTACCATCATTTTCTTCAAGGAGGACCCCCTCGCCATCAACCCTCATGTTGATGATCCCTTGGTCATTACTATACAACACAATAACCAGGATATTAGGCGCATCTTAATAGATCATGGTAGCTCCGTTGATGCCTACTCTTAGATGTCTTCCAGAAACTACAACTTGATATGAATGACATAAAACCTTCATCAGATTGAATATATCATGAATCTCTTCTTTGGTTACTACAAAACCTTTGTATTTCCTTTCTAAAAATTCCAATCTTGCTTCCATTTTGCGACGCATGTGGATCATGAACTAGTTCCAAGGATCATTGTCTTTGATACCAATGATAGATTTTGAATAGTAATGATAGATAAAGGGATAACAATACACGCAAATACAATAATTTATTGTAGTTATATTGGGAATAAATTCATGCAGTGGCACTTAGAAACTGCAACAACAATTATAACATACACAACTAATTGTATGATTAAATACAACCACTAGGATTAAAGAGCCTAGTCTCTCCCAAACTAAATCAACCAATAACAAACTGAGATACTTTCTCATTATTTATTATACTTATATACATGACATCTAATTAAATAATTTTGGCCTAATTGACCAGGCCATGGGCCTATGCCTAACATATGCATTAGTATGTGGAGGTCTACTAACACTCACACTGCCTTTGAAAATTTCGAACGAAGGTGCTTAAAACATCTTTATTACATGCTTTCCTAGTAACACCCTGATTGTTTGGCTTATATGAAACAAATTAAGTATCCTTATGCGTATCTCGAGATCCTAAAACAAATTCCCGTCTTTTTGACATTATTTCTCTAGTCTTGAAATTCTTTCAAGTCCAAATATCCCCAAGTTTGGTCTTCTTTGATCAAACACTAAATATATTTGAGGCTTTCAATGACTCTCTCTAGGATTTTAAATATCATTACGTTATCATTAGACCTAGAAAGGATCCATAAGGTGGTTAGTGTTCATACTACATTACAGACCTCTGGAGGAACATTTTCCTGTTCTTGCAAACCAAGGTTCCCACGGTGTTTCCCAGGTTGATCCAAATGATGTCAATGAAGCTTTAATTGACGAACATTAGTTTCTTTATATGTAATAAGAGTTAAATCAATTTGGACCAAATGGATCTTTCGCAATAAACTTGAAAAAAATGGAAATGTTCTAAGAAATAAAACAAGGCTTGTTGCGAAAGGGTACAATCAATATGAAGGCATAAAATACGATGAGACTTATACCCCTATAATTATATTAGAAGTCATAAGGATGCTTTTATATTTTTCATGCATTTTAAATTGCAAACTAATCTCAATGGACGTAAAGAGTGTGTTTTTGAATGGTTACAACCAATAGGAAGCGTATGTTGATCAATCTCCCAGGACTCTAAATTTATCTTCTCATAATCATGTCTTCAAGTTGAAAAAGGATCTCTACTGTTTGAAACAAAACCCTAGAGATTGTTATGAATGATTGGAAAAGTTTTTGCTTGAAAATAATTTTCAAAGAGGGGAGGTTGATACAACACTTTTCATTCAGAAATATGAGCATGACATTATATTTGTGAAAAATATATGTCGATGATATTTTATTCGGTGTTATTAACAAGTCCTTATGCAAGGATATTTCTAATATGATGTAGACTACATTCGAAATGTCTATGGTGGGGGAGCTTCAGTACCCTGTAGGTTTACAAATATATCAGTCAAAGGAAGGCAGCTTCATGAATCAAGTTAAATATTGCAAACAGTTATTAAAAAGGTTCAATATAGAATAAGAGAAACATATCTCAACTCTTATTAGCACTTCTTGTAGTTTGGATAAGAACGATGGAGGAAAAGAGGTTGAAGAAAGAAAATATCGATGTAAGACCAATTCCCTTATTTACCTTACTGCATCTCGTCCATATATTATGTTATATGTCTGTATATGTACACGCTTTCAAGAAAATCCCAAAGAATCGCAACCCTCTGAGGATTGAGCATCTCACTAGCATGCCACTTATGAGTTTATGGTAGCCAAAATGGATTGATTATGCTTTAGTTGGGTGCAGTGATTCCAATTTTGCTGGTTATAAATTGGATTGAAAAAGTACCAATGAAACTTGTCATTTTCTTGGGATCTCACTTGTATTCTAGCATAGCAAGAAACAAGAAAGTGTTGCATTATCCACATCTGAAGCAAAATATGTCATTGCGAGTAGTTCTTGTGTGCTATTTAGTTGAAGCAGAGTATTATCTCGATAAAATGTGATAACACTAGCATCATAAGCATCACTAAGAATTTGGTACTTCACTCTCGACTGAAACACATTGAGATTAGACACTATTTTATTAGGGAACATGTAAAAAAAAGGATTGTGTAGCTGAGGGTTTTCTCACTGAAGAGAGCAATATTTAAAGTCAGTGTTAAATATATTGCTTGTCCTGGGAAATAAGAGGATAAAACAAGGTGATTATCATTGCTTTCATCCTGATCAGAGTTAGTCGAACTACTATCATATCACCCAAACATTCCTAGGTCTACAAGCTTTCAATCAACCCTCCCATCACATCACATTGAATTCGCTAAACAACGATTCCATATTCTAGACCTTTCATCATGTGTTCTAGGCTCTATTAGATCATCATTCTCATCAAACTCTCTAGTAAACACCACAACTCAGTCATGTAAAAGGGAAAAGAGATAAGGGAAGCCGAACTCAATACTTGCGATGAATATTTGCTTGAGAAAGTGTTGGGGTGATGAACATATAAGTGGAGATGTAATATGTAATTGAAAGAGGAAGAATACTGAAGGAAATGATAAAAAAGGAAATACCATGGGTCATATATTTAAAGGGGGTAATTTGCCTCTTAAAACTAGCAGGTACATAGATGGTCGTCATCGTTGTGGTATGTAGGGTCATATTCATTATTATTATGGTAGAACATTCAATGGCCTTTACCGCAAGCATGCACATAGAAAAACATCCATCCTAAATCATTTGGTCATTCCCAAGACAGTTTTCATCATTGCATCACATTAAATTCACCATCAATCCTACAATTAAATTTTCAACTCTATATGAGTCACATATTAACTCTTACGAATTGTTGAGACCAAAAATCAAGCCCAACTGCATGCATCAATAAACACAAAATTTGCCTTGCCCTTATAAGCGTCGTGCTCGAGAGACTATGGACTAAAATGTACTAATTTAATCGCTCGGCCCCTACATATCTCATGCTTGATGGACTGTGAATTGAGATATTTTGCCTTAATCACTTTTTCCTTACAGGCCTCTTGTTTGAGACATTGTGGACTGGGATATCTTTGATAAAGGCCCCAAGGGCTCGACCAATCAACTCCTAAACATCTAAGTAACATGCAAGTACCTAGAACTTGGATAGTAAATAGAGAGGTCACATGGCAAGCATGTGATCTAGCCTGACCCACTTCTTCTTGTGGGAGGACGTGGTAAATCATATGTTAAGCAAGTGAAATAAGACTCTCAAAAGAGATGACAAAAATATTCATTAGATTGACCTCACTTCCAACATAATAAGATGATTCACCTCGATCACTCCCCCGATGATTCAAACTCAAGAGACGTGTAGTCGATTTTGTAGGTTTAAGAATTAATCTCCGCGTTGGCTATTTCATCAGAGTTGCCGCCTATAATTACTCATCTATGCAATTGAATAGATTGATTCACTTTTGTACTTGCTAGAACCTTGATCCATTTGACGTATCTAATCGCAGGTAGGAGTGGAAAACGAGCATGTATATCCCGTTTAGATCAGTCTCGCAAAAGCCCGTAGAAAAATGAGAGTGGTGTAGACGTGTATTGTTGAGGAGCCGGACCTAAAATCTTGGTATGTCCGCAGATAAATGAGGTTGGGGAAGACATTACACCTTTAAAGTCTAAAAATTACCAAACTTTATGTTATGTCCATGCTCGCAAAAATATGGGATGAGACAAAATAGACATATAAAGGGTGCATGACTAAAACTTTAATCTATCTCATAAGAAAGTGCGGATAAAATAGATATGTCGACGGATCGAACCCATTTTTTTCTATCCTGGTCGCATCACATGTAGAATAACATCTATTGTACTCAAATAAGTATGTTTCATAAACATCTCTAGTTTCCATTAAACTAATTAACACCCACGCTCTCTCATATAAAGTAAAATCAAAATAAAACAATCACTCTCTCGTCTTAAGTCCATATAGAGGGTGTCAAATGAACATATAAAAATTTATGGGTGTTCATCTATAATGGCCCTTAAGGAAATGAATTTTTTCTTTACAAAGAGACAATATGGTAACTAATTGTCTTTTTGAATTTTTAAAACATAGAGACCCTTTGCAATTAAAAAAAACAAAAAGAGACAAGCTACATAGAGGCAGGCACCGTACTAGTTTTTTTTTTTTTTCCTTTTTTTTTCTTTAAAGCAAATTAATAATAACTATTTCATAATAATTGTTTTAAGAGAAATAATATTTCCATAATAAAAAAGAAATAAAATTGTTGTAATCTTATTTTGCTTCTTCCATAAGCACATTTTTGGCTTTCTTAAAAAGCCACACTTTAGTCCAAAAAAAAACCACACACTTCATTCATGCTTACAAAAAGTTATTTTCATTAGCATGGCCATACAAAAACACACATTATTTGATTGTTTTAGATTTATATATTATTTAATATCTTAATATTTTTTTAAGTTTATGGTTGTGGCTTTTTATATAATAATTGTATTATTATAAACACCTATGTAGAGGTACTATGTTAGTTAACTGTTTTTTTTTAAGCAAAATAATAATAATTGTATTATTATAATTAGAGATGGCAACAAGGTAGTTAGGATTCAAATATAGATGTTTAAAAAGTACCCATTTGTTGTATCGATTTTGATTGGAGTAAATAATTAAATTTAGAATTATTTTAAACGGGTTTGAGTGCTTCACTTGTCTCAATTTTCAACAAATAAATAATTAAATTCAAAATTTAATTTAAATAGATTTGAGTACTTCATTTTTTGCTCTTAACTCTCTATTGAAATTATTTTTTTTAGATTAAAATATGTTTTGAATTCTAACAAATGTTAACATACATTAAAAATAATAGATTAAAGTGTTAATATCTTAACCAAAACATAAATATTTTAAATTATTAAAATCAAATATTTTAAATTATTATTCGGACGAGTTAAAGATGGATATTAATGTATTTTCAAATTTTGAAATCGAAAAAAATTAAAATTCAAATATTTCCTTTAATCTCCAACTTATATTTGCATGTACCGTTTATTTTCATGTCTAAACAAAAATGGTTTTATTATATTAATTCCAATTTGTTATCTAAGAAGCATTTTTTCACCTTTAAAAAAGAACACATCCATGGACAGTATGAAAATACTAAATACAAATATTTCCTTCGTGTTATCAAGAAGTTATTTTTATTGAGAAATGATACTTGATCACTAAAAATAGGTGTCTCAAAAAGTGTTATTTTTTACGGTGTAAAAATTAGATGTATAAATAATATATTTGATTTTTATTTAGAGTTATAATGGTGAGAATTGTGAAGAGATTAGCTGAAGCTATAATGAAAGTGGCCTCTACCATATTTTTAAAGTTTTCAAATTAAAGAATATAAAGTGCTTTGATTCTCTCTCTCTCTCTTGTTTTTTTCTTAAATAGATATATTTGTTTCAATCATTGATTTCACTAATTTTTTACCTATCTAGTTAGTCTCTTGAGGCAGCCATTGCATTGATTCAACTTATACAAGCTAGCTGTTTTTGCCCTTAAAAATATTTGTAGAGATGCATTGGGTTATAAAATTGGTATTTTGGTGTAATTTATAATTTAATAAAAATATAAATTTTTGTGACTATAAAATATATGAAGTCTGACACATATTGATGTACTGCCATGCATTGCTATATATAGAAGGGGAAGAGACCCCGAAAAAACTGTTCTTGAAACAATTAGTAATACACCCCCCACTTCAACCACGAAATGGAATTGGGTGGTGCTCTCAGTGTTGATCCCATTCCACTTCTTACTCCTTACAAGATGGGAAAATTCAATCTTTCTCATAGGTATTTGTATGATTTACTTTCTTTTCTTTTAAGTTACTCGAAGGAAGAAGTCATAATAATCTAATTAGAGTTTAACTCTAACTGATTTTTAAATCGATTTATAAAGTAAGGGTGACATTTTATATAAACTCTTTCAAGTCAGTATTCGTTTTCGTGAGTTGATTTTCGATTTTTCATTGTTTGGCATTTCTCACTAATCCTATTTTCAGAGTTGTATTGGCACCATTGACTAGACAAAGATTCTACCACAATGCCCCTCAACCACATACTAGTCTATATTACTCTCAAAGGACTTCTCAAGGAGGTCTTCTCATTGCTGAATCTACTGGTGTCTCTGAAAATTCTCTAGGGTAAATTTATCCCTCTTTGGACTATTTGCAAGCAAAGCAAAGATTAAATACACAGTAAAAGTAGTTAATTTCATAGAGACAAAAAATGATATTACTAAAAATATATTTATATGATTGATTGTAATGTGATTGAAGGTATCCAAACACACCAGGCATTTGGAGAAAAGATCAAGTGGAAACTTGGAAACCCATTGTAGATGTTGTTCATGCCAAAGATGGTATTTTCTTTTGTCAGATTTGGCATTGTGGAAGAGCTTCAAATTCAAATGG
The DNA here is from genome assembly GCA_948472305.1 of Vicia faba. Taxonomy (NCBI): domain Eukaryota; kingdom Viridiplantae; phylum Streptophyta; class Magnoliopsida; order Fabales; family Fabaceae; genus Vicia; species Vicia faba. The sequence continues at coordinate 1,243,201,484 of OX451736.1, forward strand.
CCAAACACCAATATCTTCTACTAACAAATCACTCAAACCACAAACTCGAAGCAATGGCATTGATATTGCAAACTTCAAGCCACCGAGACGGTTAAACACCCATGAAATTCCTCATATTGTCAATGATTTCAGAATTGCTGCAAGGAATGCCATTCTAGCTGGTAACTATATCATTGCAGCGCGGTTTGGCTGTTATTTTTGTATAATCTTGATTATGTTTATTAACTAGAATAGTTCAATCATGATGTGATGTTTGCAAATCGTAGGTTTTGACGGGGTTGAGATCCATGGAGCTCATGGCTACCTAATTGAGCAGTTTATGAAAGATAAAGTGAATGACAGAACTGATAAATACGGCGGAACCATTGAGAATCGCTGTCGATTTGCTTTAGAAATCGTTGAAGCTGTTGTGAATGAGATTGGTGCAGAAAGAGTTGGAATTAGATTATCGCCTTTCGCAGAATATGGAGAATGTGGAGACTCAAATCCTGAATTATTAGGACTTTATATGGTTAATGCCCTCAACAAATTCAATATTCTTTACTGTCACATGGTGGAACCAAGAATGAAAACTATTACTGGAAAAGTCGAATGTCCCCGAAGCCTGTTACCGATGCGAAAGGCCTTTAATGGTACTTTTATAGTCGCAGGAGGGTACTCGCGACAAGAAGGGAACGATGCTATAGCTGAAAATAGAACAGATCTTGTTGCTTATGGTCGTTTGTTCATAGCTAATCCGGATTTACCAAAGAGATTCGCGCTTAATGCACCTCTCAGTCAGTATAATCGCGAGACATTCTATACACCCGATCCAGTTCTTGGTTATACGGATTATCCATTTCTTGGTTAAACTATAGTTTTGGTCATTAGTTAAGGTTTTGAATTTTGGAGTGTTCTATATGCTTTGGAGTTTATGAGTTTCTCCAAGTCTTGAATTGCAGCTTTTATTGTACTTGAGGATGTGGAATTCTGATATGTTTCAATTGCCTCTAAATTTCTTTGAGGAAATTTCATCATTCTCTATGGCATTATTTTCCATGTTGTCAATTTATGCATCTATAATACACAAATGAAAAACATGTTTTTCCAAATTCAATATCAAGCATATATAACATGACATGCAACTTTCTTTTCAGACTAATGAAGAATAAAAGTTCTAAGATGACCCCAAATCAGTAACAAAAGAATACCATTAAGGAAGACCAAAAACCTTCTTCTTTCCACTTCACATGACATTCTAACATTCTCTTTCCTGCTGCACATGCTGGTGAGCCGTCATCTGCCGCACTGCCATCACCAGCATATTATAATCTATCTTCACCTCTGGATCCATGTTTTTAAATTCTTACCGCGGATGCTGTCGTTATTGTAGATGTTGCGATTGTAGTCATTGCACATTGTAATTGTTACGGTGTGAATTTGGATTGAGAAGAATTTGAAATGCACCTTAAAAACCATTAATGTTAAAAAATTTAAAAGTAAATAAAGTTTTGAGGTCTAAATTTTAAGTTTTGGGAGATATACTTGAGAAAAAATGACTAAGTGGTGTTTAGACAAGTGTCACAAATTGAGAAGAGAAATTGAGAAACTTAAAAGAAAGTAAGAAAGAGTTTGTTCTCATATTAATAAATAGAATATAAATTATTTTACAACTCTCTCAAGATGCATGAACTCTCTTCTTATTTGTGATTATTTATTTTGGAAGCAAAGTTCAAGGTACACTAGTATATAAATATGGTGATCTTAATACTCAATTCTACCATGATGTAGCAACCTCCACAACATTATCAGAATGCTCATAGAAACCTGATCTGACCTGATCAGACTTGGACTGTCATGGCTGGCTCCGAGCTGAAGTTTTGAACGAGGTGGGGGGGATACCTGCAAGGCACTCCGATGATGAAGTAAGTAAGAGCGCGAGCAGGCAAAATGTGAGTATATGGGATAGCATGAATACCTGACCCTCTGAAAACAGAGGGTATTTATAGCCCCCAGTGCTGGGCCAAGGTTCCTTCATTGGGCCGGACAGGTTTGGCCCAATGGAGGAACTGCCAGGTTCTACGTGCGTAGTGGGGACCCGCACGTGGTCCCCTTCCTGGATGTCCTGCGTGAAGTGCGGGCGGACAAGGACGCGGTCTTTTCGGGGTCCCGTTGAGAGCGCAGTGGACCGTGTCCGCTGCTGAAGGAGTGCTCGAGCTGAGGTCGAGCTGGATAGCACGAGGACGGAGATGTCGCCCAGTGACGTATGTCGGGCATAGCTATGGTCCTTAGGTCGGCGTGACCCCTAGCAAGTCCGTTTGGATTGGGTCTTTATCGTTGCTCTTGGGCCAGCCCGGCCCAGTCCAGAACAGGAGCCCCCCAAGTCGTGGTTCCTTGAGTTAGGAGCCATGACTTGATCTTAGGTTGCTTCCGTTTCGGGGCCCCGTATCCGGGCAAGAGATGCAGCTCCTCGTGGGGTACTCGAGGGTTTCCCCGTATCGTGCTCGTGGACAGGTTCCCTGCGAGGAATGCTCGGGGATTTCTCGACAGCCTGCGTCTGTCGAGCACGCGGGGTCTCTTTTGGGAACCGTGCCGCCACCCTATGAGGATAGGGTCATCATTGCCTAGGGGAGCTGTGCGTCGAGGAGGGGAATCCGTGGTTGCCCGAGGTGACGTTTGGTATTCCACGTCATCACTATAAATAGGGTCCTTGGGACCCAGAACGTGTTTCCACTCTTCGCGCCTCTCCTCTTCGCTCTACTTATGATGTTGTTGTTCTTCCCAGATTCTTGTAGGACCGCCGCGATCTCCGCCGCTGATTCCTTTCCTCCATCGTCAAATCTCCTTCTTGATTCCAAGTGAGTGACTTGTCTCCTTTGTTTTTCTGTTGTGATGCATGATTTTTCATCGTTTTTAGACATTTAGAGGCTGTACGCTTGGGATTAGCCCGGCAGATTCATATGTAGCTCGACGGATCCATACGTATGTCCGGAAAGTGCATGCTTGTGCCCGGTAAATGTATAGTTTAGGTTTTAATCTGCAGTGCTGTCCGGGGTCTTCATGATCCAGGGCGCCTAATTCATGATCGTGCCCGGTAGACTCATAGCTCTAGCTCTAGGCTTTATGATTTTGCTCGCTATGTTTATGCCCTGGGTCGACGTATTCATGAGTGACCGAGTTGTCGGTCTATTTAGGCGACTTATAGGAGGACCTGTCGAGGTATCTTGGAGTCGGGGAGATGGCTGCTGTTTTTTGTTCCAAAACACCAACTTTGCAGTCGCGCGTGGAGCGACGTGGTTTTTCGTGCCCTTCATCTCGTCCGTTATGGCGAGCGTATGGTTTCGCGCCCAATTGATTGGTTTCCCGTGCTTTGTAGGTAACCATGGCGGACGAACCGTGCTCTTCAGGACGGCCCGAGGTGGAAGAGTGATGGGTTTAATCTGTAACGTATAGCCTAAATGTAGTACTGCAAGTGTACAACCTATCGAAGTAATATATAAGATTATCGAACCACAGAGACCAATTGTCAATCTATCAACTCTATTGCTAAGGTGCTTATCTAAGGCGAACAAGAATATTGATGTGAGTGCAGTGCACAAAATAAATGAGCGAGGTAAATAACAGTTTAAAAGACAGGTTGGAATGTAAATCATGTAATCAGATATTGGTCCGGTCATGCGTAGATGAACCTACTTATGGGGCAGTATTTTCTATCGATAGCAAAGAATCAATTTAACGGGAACTTGTAGCTTTTGACTACTAAGAACCGAGTTTACTCTTTAAATTAAATTCCTTTATTGTCACATATAAAGGGTGCCTTCCGCGTTAAAGAGGTAAACCTATTTTTAAGAAATTGATAGTTTTGACTTAACAGAAAAGTGATTTTACTTGGAAAGATTAACTTAAAGAGACTTTTGGCTTTTGACCAAGAGTCAGATTTCAAACCTACAAACGCGTCCGAAAATAATTTCAAAATCGTTTTCTAAAAAGGTCAATGATTCCTATTTAACCAATCAACGGCTTTCGCTCTTTTTGTTTGGTTAAATAATAATCAAGTCGTATCATTAGTTTGGACGGCTTTCGATCTTACCCAATAAACATTTAAACACAATTGACTTAAGTTAGAAGCAAAACATCCCCAGAGTATTTTCACTAGCATGATAATTGGAACACGACCATGATGACAATCATTACATCCTAACCTTTATAGTTTAGCCAGACATAATAAGTGCGAGTCTATAAAACGTGTAGACTATGGTAAGAGCATTTAAAGTCTATAAAACGTGTAGACTATGGTAAGAGCATTTAAAGTCTATAAAACGTGTAGACTATGGTAAGAGCAATTAAATAAAGAAATGCAATAAAATAGAACCTTGCTCCAGTCGGAGACTTGAATCTGATACAAATCTACGGAAAGGTAAGGCTGGTATGATGAACTTCAACCAAAGTGCTCCAAGACTCGATTACAACTCAATCTACACCGCAATAACTCCCCGATGTGAAGAGATTATTATTTTACAGAAACTGATAGTATATGGCTTAAGATTGTACTAAGCTTGGATGAAACTAAAGAATGAAAATCGAAAACTATTTATAGAGGATCCTTGAGGTGCGTAAGGACCAGCATGCCCCTTAACTTCTTTTGAGCGGGAAGCTTGTTGTGAAGGCCGCGGGCGCGGTGGGGGTGGCCGCGGGCGCGGTGGCAGGAACTGCCACATTATGGAAACGTGGCAGTTGATCTCTGGGTGAAAGTGGGCCACGTCATCGCGTTCCCTGTAGCCAGTGCGGTGCTGAACGCCATAAGTGCAAAATGTCTTGAAAAACCCTAATTTCTTGGCGTTTTGGCTCGTTTCTTCACAGAAGGCTCTGAAATGACAAGAATCCTGAAAACAAAGGAAAAAGGAACATAATACGAGAAAATGACAATAAAAACTAAGGAAAACATGTGATATTTGAGTCAGAAACATAGTGCGATTTAGTGCGATCAAATCCTCCCACGCTTAGACCTTTGCTTGTCCTCAAGCAACAACTCTTAGAAGTAGATGAAAGAAAATTATGGTGTATACAGGTTTTGGGCAAAGAGGGCTTCTAAGTCCGAGTAAGGGTGTGTTGTCAGGCACTAACTATCTGAATCAAGGGTATCGTAATTACACTACTCGCAGAAATGCGGACATAAACCTCATAAGTATACAGATCGATCCTAATATCCTTACTATGCTAAGACTTCCTTTTTTACGAGGTCCTTTTTCATTCAGGCGCAATCACATTAAGCCCGTTATCCGTACATACTCATGGTGTAGTGACCGGTTAGTGACTCTGATCTCAAGTGATGGGATTCTGGTACAAGAGTTGGTTTAATCCCTTTTTATTTTACCCATTTGCAGTTGCGGGGGATCGGACCGTAGTCCGCCCTACCAAGTCCAGCACCAGATACCTCTGAACCAACTACAACGGATATGCCTTATATATATTTTTTTCTTTTTTTTTTCTTTGCTTTTGTTAGTGCTTACAACTTTCTTGAGTTGAGTAGTCTTTGTGAGGATCACCCAACTCGTAGTCGTATTCATACTTTATTTTATAACTTTTAAGGCAGAATAGAGATCATCCACTTATATTCATCGATCCCACACTTAGAGCATGCTTAGGCCGGAGCTGACTGCTAAGATAAACTACTTGAAGACCTATTTGTACAGTTTTATTCAAAATCATAGCATATTGGGGAGAAAGGATCTAATCTAAATGTTCAAAAAGGCTTACGGTGTAAAAGCGATAACGAATTTTTCAAAAAGTGAGTGTCCAAGAAATAGACCCTATCTAGGACCTGTCTCATAGCCCAAATCCTTAAAAACAACCATAAATCTTTGAAAAAAAGAAAAAATTTGTAAGGCTAAAAGGTGGGGGAAATGAAAGGGTACACTACGCAGAAAGACTCGCCTATCACATGCATTTTATTAACTACGAATATAACACACCTAAAAGGAAAAATGCGGAAGGGAAATAAAAGCAGGAAAAACGGAAAATAAAAGCGATAAATGGGAAATAAAAGCGATAAATGCTCCTCCCACACTTAAATCAGACATTGTCCTCAATGTTCCAAAATAAGGTAGGAGGAGGTACCTGAAAACACTAGTGGGGGCCACTAGGACCTTCACCATCCTGGTTGGTACGACCGGAACGGCGGCTACGGCTGCGACGGCGGCTATCTCGGTCCAAAACAAGCTGCTCCAATCTCTCTGACAAGGCGGCATTTGCCGCTTGTAGCTCTTGGGTCCTACCAATGAGGGTGCCTTGGGTTGCCTCCATCAATTGGAAGTGACGAGCGTATGTGGTCTGGTGTAGGTGTTGTTCTCTCTGGAAAGCCAGCTGACTTTCCATAATAGTGCGCAGAGAGCTAGCATTTTGTTCTTGGGACGCTTGCATGAAGGCCATGTTATCGGCCGCCTGTTGCTGCAAGGTAGCAAGGAGGGTGTCCCTCTGGGCCTCTCGGGCCATATGCTCACGCCACATGTCCTCAGTGACATGGAAACTAGGAGTTGTACCTGCATGTGGGTTAGAAGTAGATGGTGTCGTGTGTGGTGGTGAAAAATGGGGTGGTTCCTCTGTTTGGAAATCGTACTCATCATCAGTGTTGTTACCCTCATTTAAAGGTAGATTTGGGGGCAACGGACCAATAAAAGCAGGAGCGTTGAGATCGTAGGTCCAGTTACGCTCAAATCTAATATCAGTACGACGGGTGCAAGGAATAACAACACTGGGTACAGCAGCACCTCCAACCATGAGGAAGTAACCACCTTCCTTCCTCGTCTTGCATAAACGCATATCCCTGAAAAATTTAAGATTTGCAATCCGAGGAGGAAGTGGCTCAAGGGTGGCAAGTTCCGTATCCAATCCTATGGCACGGGCAATAGTGGTAATCAGTCCACCAAAGGAAATCGGCCCACCTTTTCTGAAAACATGGTGCATGTGGGCAATCATGAATGGGACGGGATTAACTTTGGTGTATGTGAGGCAGCTCTGCATGATAATTAATTCTTTAGCATTCACCTTGTTTGGGTTTTCCCGAGCAAAGATGGTGGATGCTAAAAGAAATCTAAAGACACGAAGGGCAGGATTGTGGATGTGAGAAGCAAGTAGGCCATCAAAAGATGTTGCATTTTGTTTAGTAATTCTGGCCCAAAATGCTTCAAATGCCCAATCCGTGTCTAAAGGTGCTTCACAAATGGCACCATCCCCATAAGGCAATCCTAACATGGCGGCTAGACCGTCAGTGGAGTAGTCATATTCAACATTAAACATTCTAAATTTGACTCCACCTACGGTGCTAGCAGTGTTAGGAGAGACGTTATAAATTAAAGAACTTAAAAATTCGAACGTCAGCCTAGGGTATGTTGGTGCTTGAGTAGCAAAAATATCATGCATGCCTATTTTGTCGAGAAGGAAGAATACACTATGGTATATACCTAATGAATATAGACAGTTTTCATCGATATACCTGGTAGAGTGTATTGGTGTTGTCAGCAATTTCTCGAGCCGCTTTAGTTGCCTTTCTCCGGCTTGGCCACCACGCAAAATGTAACCGTGATACTCCATAGGATTTTCTTGTGGATGAATAAAGAGAAGGAATGGGATGTAGAAGTAATGAAGGTGTGAGGAAGAAAATGAAATAGTGGGGGTATTTATAGGTAGGGAAGAAAAATGGTGGTTGTAAATATTTATGATGGGAATAATGGGAATAAATGTAGTGGGGTTGGTATGGGTAATAAAGGAAGTTATGGTGGGTTAAGAATGGAAGAAAATGGGATTGGAAATGGAAAAAGTGGTAAAATGGGGGGAAAAACTAGCAACTAGCCGTTAGGTGACCGTTGCGTCACCGCGGGCGCGGCAGGGCTTACCGCGGGCGCGGTGAGGTCGAGGCAAGTTGGGCTGGCCTGGCTTCCTTTCCATTGGGCTTTTCCTTCCTTGCCATTAGCTTCAATTTTTGGAGGTGTACCTATTTTTCTTATGAATGTGCATATATGTATGTGAATACATATATACATGTATATTTATTTTATTTTTATATTAAAATTATGGTGACCAAAAAAACAAAAACATTAGTAAATAAATGAAACACATGCATATATATATATATATATATATATAGGTACGGACATTGGGTCACCAAAATAATTATTAACAACGCAGGAAATAGATAATGCAAATAAAAGTGAGTCTGAAAAGGAAATCAACATAATACTAATAATACTGGAACTAGATATCTTGTGAATAATACAGATCTATTGCCAACCGGTAGGATGCTCTGCAGGAGTGTCTGGGCCACGCAGCTCAGTCAGCTGGCGTCGAATCTCTGCCACCTCGTGAGCTAATTCATCTAACTCACCAGCAAAGTTAACATCATTCACTTCCAACTGCAAATGAAGGTCAGCCACCTCATTGCGGAGAGTGGTTATCTCAGTGCGCATAGCAGTCAACAGAGTGCGAATATCAGGTTCCTGCAAGCTGAGGTTATTAGTAAGAACAGTAGTGTGTGTAACCTCGGGTCGGGATGTGTGATCTGGAGTGGAGTCCTCGGGAGCAGGAGTGTAGTCTTGAGTGGGATCTTCGGAAGCAGGGGTGTATTCCGGAGTGAGATCTTCGGAAGCAGGAGTGTATTCTGGAGTGTACTCTGATATCTCACCCCAACCTTCTACAGAATAGTTCCAATTAGCAGGGTTGGAAACACAAGTCATCTGAGGGTCTGGCATTGTGAAGGTGTAAACTGTCTGGTCATCGATGAGCAATTTGTACCGATATGGGTGGAAAGAGGCCCTCCTCATGAGCCCACGATCCATGCAAAAGTCTAAATCCAGAAAAGTATATCCACAGTATGGGGTCAGCTGTGCTATCATACTGTCCAAACCCAAAGCAGAAGCTATCTGTGTCACATTCCCTCCGGAATGAATGAGCTCTACAGCGGATCGAGCAGTCTGCTCGAGGCTCTCTATCAGAAAACCTCCACTAGCTATAGGTCTGGACTGACTGGCACAGTATAGGAAAAGGATCTCCTCAGCGGTGACCAAGTGGTCACAGTAACTCCTCCCAAAGAAAGTGTGGCACAGAACCATCTCGAAGTATCGGAAAGCCGGGTTATGGATCTTCCGGGACAGCTGGGTAGAGGGGTCAAGGCTGGCTCTATCAGTAATGTCCTGCCAAAATTTATCAATATCTCTGTCCATGTAGTAACTCAATGGAAACTCAGTGATAGCGGTCGGTCCAGTTTGGAAACCAAGCAAATCCCCAAATTCTTTGGTAGTCAGGGTATACTCGGTACCAAACAATCTGAAACTTAGGCATCCTCGCTCATCTCCTTCACCCACTCGTGGGTTATAATCCATAGAGCTAAGAAACTCCAGAGTAAGGTTTCTGTAGGTTTTATGGACATCATCAGCATAAGAATCCCAGCCAAGTTGGTTGCACAGATACCTAATACTTGGCTCAATCCCGAGTGCCTCCATGCAGCTCTGATCGGGGTACCTAGTGGGTACCATAGGACTAGCAGACAAGGTAGCAAATCGGGATTTTTGTGCTTCATCTCTGAAAATCACAACCATACCATCGGGGTAATGCATCCTGAAAATATAAACACAAGAAATTAGTCCAGATAAAATATATAAATTACTAAAAAATAAAATAAAATTAAGAATAAACCATGGGTTGCCTCCCATGCAGCGCTTGTTTAACGTCGTTAGCTTGACGATTACATCTTACTTTATGTGGGTATTGGTGGGTCTATAAGAATATGACTAGAATAGTCAACAGGCAAATCGCCTCCTTTGTAGAGCTTCAGTCTTTGTCCATTTACCACAAATGGAGCGCATGAATTGTTTTTGATTTCTACTGCTCCAGACTTTAGAACTTTTGACACTTCAAATGGACCTGTCCATCTTGAACGAAGCTTACCAGGAAAAAGTCGTAACCTTGAGTTAAACAGGAGAACAGGATCACCAATGTTGAAATCTTTCTTGATGATTTTTTTATCATGCCACATCTTGGTTCTTTCCTTATATATGATGGCATTCTCATAGGCATTCAAGCGAAGCTCTTCCAGCTTGTGAATGTCCAAGATACGTTTTTCTCCGGCTTTTAGGTAATCTAGATTCAAGGATTTAATGGCCCAATAGGCTTTATGTTCTAGTTCGAAGGGTAAATGACAGGACTTTCTATAAACCAATTGATAAGGAGTTGTTCCAATAGGGGTTTTATAAGCCGTTCTATAAGCCCATAAGGCGTCTTTAAGTTTTCCAGACCAGTCTTTTCTGGATAATGATACGGTTTTTTCTAGGATCTGCTTAATCTCCCTATTCGATACTTCTACTTGGCCACTGGTTTGCGGGTGATATGGTGATGCTACTCTATGTTTTACTCCGTATTTGCTTAGAAGCTTGTCAAATATCTTAGATATAAAATGCGATCCTCCATCACTTATGACTAACCTCGGGGTTCCAAACCTAGGAAAAATAATATTCTTAAACAGTTTGATAACTACCTTGGTATCATTTGTGGGTGATGCAACAGCTTCTATCCACTTTGAGACATAATCGACAGCTACTAGGATATACTTGTTACCCATTGAGGAAGGAAAAGGTCCCATGAAATCTATACCCCAGACATCAAATATTTCCACTTCTTGGATGTTACTTAAAGGCATTTCATCACGTCTTGAGATGTTCCCAGTGCGTTGGCATCGGTCATATTTTGTAATGTAAGTGTGGACATCGCGCCATACAGTAGGCCAATAAAAACCTGCTTGAAATATTTTGGCGCATGTTTTAGACGTGCTTGCATGTCCACCATAAGGTGAAGCATGACAGTGTTTAATGACGTTGCCTACTTCTTCTTCCGGCACACATCGTCTGAAGATATTATCTATTCCTCTTTTGAATAGGAGGGGTTCATCCCAAAAGAAGTGTTTAACATCTCTAAAAAACTTCTTCTTCTGTTGGTAGCTTAAGTCAGGGGGTATGATATCAGCGGCTAGATAATTCACAATATCTGCGTACCATGGTATGTTGTTTATGGTTGAGATTTCCTCATAGGTCTCTTCTTCAGTTGAGTTTATCCCAGCTATTAATCTTTCATAAGTAGAGTGATCGTCTATAGGTATAAGTTCAGGCTTAAGGTGTTCTAACCTAGAGAGATGATCAGCTACTAAGTTTTCAGCTCCTTTTTTATCCTTAATATCCAAGTCAAATTCTTGGAGTAAAAGTACCCATCTGAGCAATCTAGGCTTAGCATCTTTCTTACTTAACAAGTACCGGATTGCTGCATGATCTGTGTATACTATTATTTTTGCTCCCACCAAATAAGATCGAAATTTATCAATAGCAAAAACTACGGCTAGCAATTCCTTTTCTGTGGTTGTATAATTTAGCTGGGCAGCGTCTAGTGTTCTACTAGCGTAGTAAATTGCATGCAGTTTCTTGTCTTTTCTTTGCCCTAGTACAGCTCCTACAGCGAAATCACTGGCATCGCACATGATTTCAAAGGGTTGTGTCCAATCAGGTGGTCTTATGATAGGTGCTGAAATAAGAGCTTGCTTTAAAACTTCAAAGGCCTCAAGACATTTTTGGTCGAATTCAAACTCGACTTCCTTCATCAATAAGTTAGTTAAAGGTTTTGTTATTCCGGAAAAATTCTTGATGAAACATCGGTAGAACCCGGCATGTCCTAGAAAACTTCTTATTTCCCTAACGGTCTTAGGTGGGTTTAAGTTTTCTATAACTTCTATCTTGGCCTTATCGACTTCTATACCTCTTTCAGAAATAATGTGTCCCAAGACTATCCCTTCATTTACCATAAAGTGGCACTTTTCCCAATTTAACACAAGGTTTACTTCCACACATCTTTTTAAGATTTTCTCTAAGTTCGAGAGGCAGTTTTTGAAATCAAACCCACACACTGAAAAATCGTCCATAAATACTTCCATAATTCCATCTAGGTAGTCTGCGAAAATTGACATCATACAACGTTGGAAAGTGGCAGGTGCATTACAGAGTCCAAAGGGCATTCGTCTATAAGCGAATGTTCCATAAGGGCAGGTAAATGTGGTTTTTTCTTGGTCCTCTGGGTGAATAGGGATTTGGAAAAACCCCGAATACCCATAAAGATAGCAGAAACATGAGTGTCTTGCCAGACGTTCAAGCATCTGATCTATAAATGGGAGAGGGAAATGGTCTTTTCTTGTTGCCTTATTCAACTTTCTCTAATCAATACACATACGCCATCCTCCTTCTGTTCGTTTTGCCACATGCTCACCTTTCTCATTTTTCAGAACGGTGATACCTCCTTTCTTGGGTACCACATGGACTGGGCTTACCCATTCACTATCCGAAATTTGGTATATGATACCAGCTTCTAATAACTTAAGAACTTCTTTCTTGACTACATCACTCATCATAGGGTTTATTCTTCTTTGATGTTCTCTTGAGGGTTTTGAATCTTCTTCTAGCATAATCCGATGCATGCATACGGATGGGCTTATACCTCTTAAATCTGAAACTTTATACCCTAAAGCTGAGGGATATTTTCGCAAGGTATCTAAGAGTTGATTTGTTTCTATTTGGTTTAGAGCGGCGCTAATTATAACAGGTCTATTCATCTCCTCATCCAAAAACTCATATCTTAGATTCTTGGGTAGTTCCTTAAGTTCTATAGTGGTTTTCTCAGTACGCGGCATAAGGTCAGGGGTAAGAGCTAAGCATTCGAAAAGGTTGTCGTCAATGTACGGTTCGATACTCTTAAATCCGTCATCCTCTAGAATAGGGGTTGATGGTAATTTGATTAAAAATTCGTTTTGTTCGAGCTCATTTACACATTCATCAATGACGTCGATGGCATAACACGCATCTCCTATCACTGGTGCCATTAGAAATTTTGATAAAATGAACTCAATCTTTTCATCTCCTACCTCGAAAGTCAGTTTCCCTTTCTTAACATCTATTATAGCTCCGACGGTCGATAGGAAGGGTCTTCCTAAGAGGATTGGGATGTCTTCATCTTCTTTAATATCCATTACGACGAAGTCGGTCGGGATGTACAACTGACCAATTTTGACAGGTATGTCTTCTAAAATACCCATGGGATATTTGACAGATCTATCAGCGAGTTGTAAGGACATCTTAGTAGGTTGAAGTTCTCCTAATTTTAACCTCTTACAGACGGCCAGAGGCATCAGACTTACGCTTGCTCCTAGGTCTAAAAATGCTTTGTCTATCATATGGTTACCTAGGATGCAAGGGATAGAAAAACTTACAGGGTCTTTATCTTTCTTGGCGAGTTTATTTTTGGATATAGAATGACATTCTAAAGGCTTGGGATCATCGAGTCGTCGTTTATTGGTCAAAATATCTTTCAAAAACTTAGCATATGATGGTATCTGGGTTATAGCTTCAGTAAAAGGAATCTCAACATGGAGTTTCTCTATTACCTTAATAAACTTTTGGTACTGGTTTTCTACTTTGGTGTTTTTCAGCCTCTGTGGGAACGGAATAGGTGGTTTATAAGGTTGTTGAGTGTTATTCCCTACTTCTGGTTTTGATTGCTTTTCTGGTTTCTCTGGTTCCTCTACCTGGTCTTTAGGCGTAACATCTTCCATAGGTTTTTCTGATGTGCTTAAGTTAGGATTTCTAGGCCCTTCATAAGCAGTTCCACTTCTTAATGTGATAGAATTTGCTTGGCCTTTTGGATTTGGTTGAGTTTGTCCAGGAAATTGTCCTCCAGGTGCAACTTGTACAGAGGTGTTTTGTGCTACTTGGGAAATCTGAGTCTCAAGCATTTTGGTGTGGGTTATTATCTGGTCAAACTTGGTTGCCAGTTGAGTAACTAGTTCGTTCGTGTGAATGTGTTGGTTCATAAACTCCTTATTTTGCTGGGTTTGAGCCTGAATAAAGGTGTCTATGGTTTCTTTAAGGTTTGGTCTTGGGGGCACTATTTGCATAGGTTGGTTTTGTTTTTGCGTTTGGAATCCTTGAGGTCTCGAAGGTCCGGGATTTTGGATAGGGTTATTGTTTTTGTAAGAGAAATTCGGGTGGTTCCTCCATCCAGGATTGTAGGTATTCGAGAAAGGGTTCCCTTGGGTATAGTTAACTTGGTCTGAGCTAGATTCGTTCAAAAGGTTACAGTCAACGGTTTGATGTCCTTGAGTTCCACAGAGTTCGCATTCCGATTGGATTGCTGCTACTGTGGTTGGGTTTTGAGACATGTTCTCGACTCTCAAAGCTAGGGCGTCCATTTTGGCATTAATCATGTCCATGCAACTTACCTCATGCTTTCCTCCATGGCTCTCCTTTTTCTCTACTGTCGCTCGTTCTAATCCCCACTGGGCGTGGTTTTGGGCCATGTCCTCTATTAGGGCACAAGCGTCAGGGTAAGGTTTGTTCATCAACGCTCCGCCAGCGGCAGCGTCTATGGACATCTTTGTGTTGTAATGGAGTCCATTATAGAAGGTATGTATGATTAACCATTGCTCCAGGCCATGGTGCGGACAAGCTCTTAAAAGTTCTTTATATCTCTCCCAGGCATCAAAAAGTGATTCACCTTGGTTTTGGGTGAAACAAGTGATCAGGTTCCTAAGAACAGCGGTCTTGCTTGGTGGAAAATACCTCGCAAGAAAAGCTCTCATAAGGTCTTCCCAAGTTGTTATTGAGTTAGTTGGAAGGGCGTCTAACCAGTCGTGAGCTTTACCTCTAAGGGAAAAAGGAAACAGTCTTAAACGGATAGCTTCGGGCGTGGCTCCATTTGCCTTAAGGGTGTCAGCTAACTGGATAAATACCTTTAAATGTTGATTCGGGTTCTCGGTAGCGAGACCAGCGAATTGGTTTTGTTGTACTAATTGTAATAGGGAGGGTTTTAGTTCAAAGTTGTTGGTAGTTATAGCAGGGTTTACTATACTAGAACTAGGTTCCTCGTTAGATGGTTGGGCGAATTCCTTGAGCGGTCTTTGGTTACGATCTTCTGCCATAGCTCTTCTTATATTGCGTATAAAAAGACAGGCACGAGCGTAACGTTCAGGTTCTACTAAAGGATCTATTAGGTTACCGGTGCTACGATTTCTACGCATCTACCGGCTAGAATAGCCTTAGTCTAAACGGGATAACAATAGGGTACGAAATTTGACGAAGTTGGTCCCCGGCAACGGCGCCAAAAACTTGATGGGTTTAATCTGTAACGTATAGCCTAAATGTAGTACTGCAAGTGTACATCCTATCGAAGTAATATATAAGATTATCGAACCACAGAGACCAATTGTCAATCTATCAACTCTATTGCTAAGGTGCTTATCTAAGGCGAACACGAATATTGATGTGAGTGCAGTGCACAAAATAAATGAGCGAGGTAAATAACAGTTTAAAAGACAGGTTGGAATGTAAATCATGTAATCAGATATTGGTCCGGTCATGCGTAGATGAACCTACTTATGGGGCAGTATTTTCTATCGATAGCAAAGAATCAATTTAATGGGAACTTGTAGCTTTTGACTACTAAGAACCGAGTTTACTCTTTAAATTAAATTCCTTTATTGTCACATATAAAGGGTGCCTTCCGCGTTAAAGAGGTAAACCTATTTTTAAGAAATTGATAGTTTTGACTTAACAGAAAAGTGATTTTACTTGGAAAGATTAACTTAAAGAGACTTTTGGCTTTTGACCAAGAGTCAGATTTCAAACCTACAAACGCGTCCGAAAATAGTTTCAAAATCGTTTTCTAAAAAGGTCAATGATTCCTATTTAACCAATCAACGGCTTTCGCTCTTTTTGTTTGGTTAAATAATAATCAAGTCGTATCATTAGTTTGGACGGCTTTCGATCTTACCCAATAAACATTTAAACACAATTGACTTAAGTTAGAAGCAAAACATCCCCAGAGTATTTTCACTAGCATGATAATTGGAACACGACCATGATGACAATCATTACATCCTAACATTTATAGTTTAGCCAGACATAATAAGTGCGAGTCTATAAAACGTGTAGACTATGGTAAGAGCATTTAAAGTCTATAAAACGTGTAGACTATGGTAAGAGCATTTAAAGTCTATAAAACGTGTAGACTATGGTAAGAGCAATTAAATAAAGAAATGCAATAAAATAGAACCTTGCTCCAGTCGGAGACTTGAATCTGATACAAATCTACGGAAAGGTAAGGCTGGTATGATGAACTTCAACCAAAGTGCTCCAAGACTCGATTACAACTCAATCTACACCGCAATAACTCCCCGATGTGAAGAGATTATTACTTTACAGAAACTGATAGTATATGGCTTAAGATTGTACTAAGCTTGGATGAAACTAAAGAATGAAAATCGAAAACTATTTATAGAGGATCCTTGAGGTGCGTAAGGACCAGCATGCCCCTTAACTTCTTTTGAGCGGGAAGCTTGTTGTGAAGGCCGCGGGCGCGGTGGCAGGAACTGCCACATCATGGAAACGTGGCAGTTGATCTCTGGGTGAAAGTGGGCCACGTCATCGCGTTCCCTGTAGCCAGCGCGGTGCTGAACGCCATAAGTGCAAAATGTCTTGAAAAACCCTAATTTCTTGGCGTTTTGGCTCGTTTCTTCACAGAAGGCTCTGAAATGACAAGAATCCTGAAAACAAAGGAAAAAGGAACATAATACGAGAAAATGACAATAAAAACTAAGGAAAACATGTGATATTTGAGTCAGAAACATAGTGCGATTTAGTGCGATCAAAGAGCAAAGTGCCGACGAGAATGTGAGTTTGGTTGACACCGTAGAAGACCCTCTGCTGGACTGGGTGGGTGCCGAACCTAGAGGGATAGCTTCGGTCTATAGTCGACGTAGCCGAAGGGCATACGCTATCCTTGAGGCGGGCCACGACCAGCCCGGTTTCCAGAAGAATTTCGTGGTCACTTGGCCATCTTTCACTGCTCGAATTTGCTCGGTGTTCCCCGAGTACAGTTTCCCTATGTATGAGCTTGCCTTTAAAGACTTTGGGTTACAGCTGCCCTTCAGCAATTTCCAGGTCGGGGTCTTCAGCCACCTGGGGCTGGCCCCGTCGCAGCTTCATCCCAATTCACTCGCGTTTATCCGGGCGTTTGAGCTGACATGTCGTTTTCTGAGGATTGGGGCGACCATACCCCTCTTCTTAAGAGTCTTCCACCTACAGCGGCAATCTCGGGGAGGAAAGCACAGTTGGGTTTCCCTGAAACAGTCGAAGAGACTTTTCAAGATGTACATGGACTCTGTGCGGGGTTTTAAAGACAAGTGGTATGTCGTGAGGCCGGTTACCACAGCAGGTTTAGAGTCCGTGTATGAGGAGGAAGCGGTCATCACCGACGACGACGGGGAGGCCCTTTTGGACGACGAAGGATGTCCGGTGTTAGGACGCACGGCCAAATTTCCC
Organism: Vicia faba; assembly: GCA_948472305.1. NCBI lineage: Eukaryota > Viridiplantae > Streptophyta > Magnoliopsida > Fabales > Fabaceae > Vicia > Vicia faba. The sequence continues at coordinate 1,243,218,862 of OX451736.1, forward strand.
GTGCATTGGATCTCGAGGCATTATGAGCATGGTACCGGGTATTACCATACGTCTGCAGGAGATATGAGCTCCGAGGACGAGAAGGCTTACGATACTATTTGTCGGTATGTCGACAGCTTCCATCCCGCCAGATGGGCCACGAGGGAGGGGGAAGATATTCTGGACGATGAAGGTTATCCGACCTTCGAGGCTCGGCCAATTGACACGAAGGCACTCGTGGAGTGCCAGTCCTTTGGGCAGGCTGCGCGTTTGCTAGGTCGTTTATTGTTTGAATTTCTTCATTTGTTACTTGTTAGATTATCTGCTCGGCACTAACCCGGGTTCTTTCGTGCAGGTTCGATGGCTGGTCGAAGGGAGAGGCTTTTGAAATTGTCCTGCGACAGGAAGGTGAACAGGAGGGTGGTGAGACCTCCTCAGGCGACGAGGATGGGCCCGCCACATAGCCCGGGCGTTTCTCAGGCGACGAGGGTGGACTCGCCACCTAGCTCGAGGGCTGCTTCAGGAGGGACTCCGGATGTTCAGGAGGTCGAGCCACATACCGACCTGATATAGAGAAAAAGGAATCGGGTGGAAAGTCAGCTGGAAGTCGGCGAGGACTCCAGTGCTGTAAGGTCCTTCGGGTTGCCCCCTTGCTTTAAGGAGAAGGGTTTCTTTGAGGGATTTCCTTTGTCTGTGAATCCCGACGAAGCTGAAACCATCCGCCAGATGAACAAGGAAAGCCGGAGAAGACACCTGGCTGCCAACATGGCCGGGCTGGTGAAGATGGTCGAAATGGCCGTTGTACTGGCCGAGGAGGGGGAGGATGCTGACCGTGTCAAGGAGTTGGAACAGGAGAAAGTTGCCCTCACCTCGACTTCGAGAAAGCTGAAAGCTGCCCTGGAGCGCTCCGAGGAGATGTTCCGCGAGCAAGCTGAGCTGCTGGTGGCGGAGACGGAGGCGCTGACTCTGGAGAGAGAGAGCTCGGGGAAGTTGGCCGGGGAGAGGGACCTTCTTCGTGCAGATCGTGAACGACTGGAACTCGACAACGGTCGCCTTGCCAGGGAGGTCGAGGACCTAAAGGATGCTATGCTTCCTGTCGAGGATGAATCGGAGGACACAACTCTTCTGAGGAGTCGATCGGAACTGGTCGGTCGCATTCAACTTCTCGAGGGGGATTGTGTCGGAGCTATGGTGGATGGCTTCGAAGCCGCGGTCAGCCAACTTTCCTTGTTAAATCCCGGCCTGAACACTAAAGGGGTGAGCCATATGTCACAGATTATCGATGGTCAGGTCGTGCCTCCGCCCGACTCTCCTGTTGTTGGTGATGGTAGCTCGGGGGAAGCCGAAGTGTGAGATAGTGGTGGGGCCTGCGTGCCTCGTTGATGTTTGTTTTGGGCCTGCGTGCCCGTTCACATTCTTTTGGGCCTGCGCGCCCGTTCTTTCTATTCCTGAATATTGTCGGCCTTTTTGGTCGGTTTACATCTTATTTGCTTTGTTGCCTACGGGCATTTTTGAATGAATGCTTTGTTTCAATTTTGATTGTTTGCCCGTGCTTGCATTTTATGTATTTGCCCAAAAATTGGCCTAAGTTATGGGCCCGAGGAGTGCCCGTAAGTGGTTGTGGCTTTGCTGGCAAACTTGCCTGTCTTTTGTTCGTGTATGTGCTCGGCCTCTTCTCGATGGCCAGAGTCACCTAAGTGGTGAACTCGAGGGGAGAGACTCCTTTTTGACCCTTTTAGATGGCCCGACATTCTTGAAGATTTGTCGGGCAGGCGGAGCAAAGTCGCTCGGTCGGGTACCTGGCCCGGTCAGGACTATTTGCCCTTGGCGTGAACTGCCCATCGCGAGCTGGGTGTTCTGCCTTATAGGTACTTCGACGGTGGAGCTCGGTAGAGGTGTCCACGTCGGGCATTATCCTTGTTCTTATTTGAACCATGTTATGCGATTTGGATGTAGGTCGGGCCCGTACCTTGACCTCTCTACGGGGTCGGACGTTTCTCCTCGTTGACTGGGCGCGGGAGCCGACAGTCGAGGGTCCTCAGTGTTGGTAGTTTTTAACTATAGTACTGCTTTAGTTTAGCAGTGTTCTAGGGTCGTGGTAGCGGCTCTCCGTCTAATTGCTCGAGGTAGTACGCCCCGGTACCAGTGGTGTCGTGGACGCGATAAGGCCCTTCCCAGTTCGCGGCTAGCTTCCCTTCGCGGGAGTCTTTCTGGTTCCTTCATAATACCAGGCTTCCGATTTCGAACTCGCGCTTGATAACCTTGTCATTGTGGCGCAGAGCCACTCGTTGTTTCAGGGTGGCTTCGCGCAGGGCTGCACCAGATCGGATTTCCTCGACTAAGTCAAGCTCGTCCCTCAGCGCCTCGTCGTTCATTTCTTCGTCGAGGGGGCACTCTGTCCGTCTGGATGGTTCCATGATTTCTACCGGGATGACGGCCTCGGTCCCGTATCTTAGTCGGAATGGGGTTTCGCCCATCGTTGAGTGGGGCGTGGTGCGGTAAGCCCACAAGACGCTGTGGAGCACCTCGACCCATCCCCTCTTCGCTTCGCCGAGTCGGCGTTTGAGTCCCCGGAGGATGACTCTGTTCGCGGCCTCGGCCTGCCCGTTGGTTTGAGGGTGCTCGACCGAAGTGAAGTGTTGTTTTGTCCCTAGTCTGGTGACGAAGTCTTGGAACCCGTGGTCGGTGAATTGGGTGCCATTGTCGGTCACCAGTGCACTCGGAATCCCAAATCTGGCGAGGATGTTTCTTTTGTAGAAGCGGAGGATATTATGCGAGGTGATCTTCGCGAGGGCCTCGGCCTCGATCCACTTCGTGAAGTAATCCATGACCACGATTAGGAATTTGTTTTGATAAGTCCCTTGCACGAAGGGTCCGAGGATATCCATACCCCACCAAGCGAACGATCATGGGGACGATAGTATGCTCAGCTCGTGAGGCTGGGCGAGGTGCATGTCGCCGTGCTTCTGGCACTTGTTGCATTTCTTAACGTGCTCCTTGGCGTCCTGCTGCATTGTCGGCCAGTAATATCCTGCTCGAAGGGCTTTCCTCGCCAAGGACTTACCGCCCATGTGCTGGGCATTGATCCCTTCGTGTATCTCCCGTAGTACCTCGGGGACTGTGGATCCGTCTGTGCATTTTAGGAGGGGGATGGAGAATCCCCTGCGGTACAGTTTGTGCTCGAGCACCACGTAGGAGCATGATATCCGCTTTGTGACGGTCGCATCGGACTGGTTCGAAGGAAGTTCGCCCTTTGTCAAGAAATTGTAAACCAGGGTCATCCAGGACGAGACGTCCCCAATGGCGTTGACCTCGACTGGCGTTGAGGATCTTTCGATACTCGGGCGTGCTAGGGATTCTTGGATGACAGATTTGTTCCCGCCTTTCTTTCTCGTGCTCGCGAGTTTGGATAATATGTCCGCCCTCGTGTTTTGCTCACGGGGAACATCTGAAATTTCTGCCCGTACAAACTTTGTCATGTGTTTTTTGACCAAGTTCAAGTACTCGACGAGGTTGTCGTTTTTGGCTTGGTAACTCCCCTGGACTTGGGAGGCGACGAGTTGGGAGTCGGTGTAGATCTGTACCTCGCGGGCTCCCAGGTCCTCGGCTAATCTCAATCCTGCGAGCAGGGCCTCATATTCTGCTTGGTTGTTTGACGTCAGGAAGGAAAGAGCTAGGGAGTGCTCGATCACTACACCCTCTTCATTTTCCAAAAGGATTCCTGCGCCACTTCCGGACGAGCTGGATGCTCCGTCGACGAAGATGGTCCACTTGTGTTCCTTCCCTAGGGGTGGGTCATGAGTGGTCATTTCCGCGACGAAGTCGGCCAGGGCCTGAGCTTTCAAGGCTTTCCTACTCTCGTACTGAATGTCGAATTCGGAGAGTTCCAAGGACCATTTCAGCATTCTTCCCGCCATATCAGGTCGACCCAGGAGTTGCCTCATCGGTTGGTCGGTTCGCACGATGATCGTGTGGGCCAGAAAATAGTGTCTGAGCCTCCTCGCCGCGTTGACGAGGGCCAGGGACACCTTTTCTATCTGTTGGTATCTGCTTTCGGGTCCTTGCAGGGCTTTGCTCGTGAAGTAGACGGGTTTCTGTCTGTCGGTGGTCTCGCGGACGAGGGCCGCACTGATGGCTTCGTTCGAAACGGCCAAGTATAAGTACAGTGGCTCCCCGTCGGCTGGTCGAGATAGCACAGGCAGCTGAGATAGACTTTGCGTTAGGTGGCGTAGTGCCTGCTCGCACTCCTCATCCCATTCGAAGGCTGCTTCCTTTCGAAGGAGTTTGAAGAAGGGGAGGGCGTGCTGAGCGGATCTCGCGACGAAGCGGGATAGTGACGTGAGCATGCCGTTCATGATTTGTATCGACTTCTTCGACGTTGGTGTTGGGAGGTCGGAGAACGCCCGACATTTATCAGGGTTGGCTTTAATTCCTCGTTCTGTTAGATAAAATCCAAGGAATTTTCCTGCCTTAACCCCGAACGTACATTTCTCGGGGTTGAACCTCATTTTACATTGTCTTGCTTGGGCAAAGACCGTCTTGAGGTGTGCTGCGTGGTCGGTGTCTGCTCGGGACTTGACGATCATGTCGTCCATATACACCTCGAGCATGTCGCCGATCTGTTTGTGGAAAACTTTGTTCATCATGCGCTGGTAAGTTGCTCCGGCGTTTTTCAGTCCGAAGGGAATTACGTTGTAGTAATAGTTTCCCGAGCTGGTCATGAAAGTCGTGCAGTGTTTGTCGCTCACGGCCATCGGAATTTGGTTATAGCCCGAGTAGGCATCCATGAACGACAATGTTTTGTAGTCGGCCGAGTTGTCGACCAACATGTCAATGTTAGGCAAAGGGAAAGCATCTTTCGGGAAAGCCCGGTTGAGATCGGTATAGTCAACACACATCCTCCATTTTCCATTACTCTTTTTAACGAGTACAACGTTTGACAACCAGGTGGAATACCGGGCTTCAGAAATAAAATTTGCCTCTAGGAGGTCTTTTACAGCTTTTTCAGCAGCCTCCGTTTTTTCTGGAGACTGCCTACGCCTACGTTGTACTACGACCCTAGCGGCTGAGTCTATAGCGAGGTGGTGACAGGCGACCTCAGGGTCGAGTCCGGGCATTTCCGCGGCGCTCCAGGCGAACAGATCAGCATTCTCGCGCAAACAGGCCTTGATTTGCTTCCTGGCCAAGTCGGGGAGGTCTTTGCCAATCTTCACTCCCTTGGTCGGATCCGTGCCGAGGGGGACGAGTTCAAAATCCCCGTCCGGTATTGGTCGGAGTGGGATTTGCTCGCCGCTGGCTGGCTCGTCCTGGTCGAAGCGAGTGTCCAGAGCTATGGAATCGACCTTTGGTGGAGCTTTCTGGACTTCTTCCTCGGGGGACTCTTTCTTGTCGGGCTCCTGTCTTGTCCTTTTGGCGGGTCTGGTCCCTATGTCGACAGTATCACGTCCCTTAGAAGCAGCGTTGAAGCACCTGCGGGCAGCGGCTAGGTCTCCTTGGATAGTAGCCACTTGTGCCCTCTTGGTGTAGAACTTCATCTTCAGGTGGACGGTCGAGGGTACCGCTGTCAGCTCTGCCAGTGTCGGTCTCCCCAAGATGCAGTTGTACAGAGACGGGCAGTCGATGACTAGGAAGCGTACTTTGACTTGTCTTGTAGTCGTCCCTTCGCCGAACGTAACCAGAAGCTCGACATATCCCCAAGGTTTAGAGGTCGAGCTGTTGAAACCTTGTAAGTCCGACCCTACATACGGCGAGAGATGTGAGTCGTCTAGTTGTAGGGTTCGGAACAGTTGGCTGTACATGACGTCGACGGAGCTCCCTTCGTCGACCAGGATGCGATGTACATCGAAATTGGCCATTCTTGCCCTTATCAGTAAGGGGATGACCGCGTTCGGGGCTCCGCCGGGGAGCTCTTCTAGGTAGAAGGTGATGGGCTCTGACCTGCCCTTCACCCTTTCGAACGTCACTGTTTGCGGGGGATCCGCGTCGACCAGCTCGTCCAGCTTCCTCTTGGCTGAATTGATGGTCAAGTCGTTGAACCCGCCGCCGTTGATGACCAGGGCGGAGGGGAAATATTCCCACCTACTGTGCGTTGTGAGCAGCTCCTGCAGGTGCTCGGGGAAGTCGAAGTCCTCGGGCCTGGTCACGGAGAAGGCGGTTTGGATAGGGACCGACTCGTCAGATGGTCGGACATCCTCCTCCGGCTCTCTAGTTTCTTAGGCGTCACGACGGGGAGCATCGTTCCGCCGGTATTGCGCGAGCCTCCCTCCCTTGATGAGGGTTTCGATGGCGTCCTTGAGGTGGACGCAATCCTCAGTCAGATGACCATGGCTCCTATGGTACTGACAATATTTGTTCTTGTCTGCTCCGGGCTTGGCGGGAGCAGGTCGGGGACGTTTGACACTGCTGTCCTTGAAATCAGTGCTGGCACACTCCGCCAGAATGCGCTCGCGGGAAGCTGTGAGCGGAGTGTACTCGGTGAACCGTCCCGAAGGTCCTCTTTGTTCCCGGACCTCCCCGGGGGTCTGTCTTCCTTCCTTTTCTCCCCGGTTCGTCGAGGAGGGGCTTCTTGCCGTGAGCTGCTGCTGGGACCACGAGTCCTGGGATCTCGGGCTCTGTTGGCCGCTTCCCTCTCCTCGTAGTCCATGTATGTCTGAGCTTTTTCGAGGAGGGCATCGAATGTCCGAGGTGGCTCGATACCCACGACCTTTCTGAATTCCGTGCCGGGGAGGAGCCCTCTCTCCAACAAATATCTCTTCATATGGTCCGCACAAGGGACCTGTATTGCTTCCCGGTTGAAGCGGTTGATGAATTCCCTCAAGGTTTCATCCTGTCTTTGGATGATGGCCTCGAGAGCCGCCTCGGTTCTCGGATGTCACCGAGAAGCTGTGAAGGAACTGATGAACTGGTTCTTCAGGTTCCGCCACGAGGTGATTGAGCCCGGGGCTAGTCCTTTGTACCAGTCCATTGCCGCCTTCCTGAGAGTCGTGGGGAATAGACGGCACTTGATGGGCCCCCCGACATTGTGATAATGAAGCACGGCCTCGAACCCGTCTATGTGGTCAACCGGGTCCGCGACTCCATCGTACTCCTTCAAGTGAGGGGGCTTCTCCATGCCCGGGGGGATGGGTGCTTCCATAATAGCCTGTGACAGGGGACCGCGGGGGTCGTCCTCGTCGCTTCTCTCCGGAGACAGAGATGGGGACCTGTAATATTGTCTGGGACGACGGTCCAAGTCGTGCTGAGTCTCTCTCGAGCGGGATGCTCGGTGGTTGAATTTCACACGCCCATCTCCGGAGTGCCTTCTTTACTGTCTCGCCGGGTCACTACTAGGTTCTCCGGCTTGAATGACGGGGGGCCTCTCCAGATGGGGCCGTTTCTCTTTTGGCCGAGGAGATTGGCTTCGAGAGGTCTCCCTGTAATGTCTCCGCGGGGGAGATGGATGTCGAGCTCCAGTCACTCGAGGAGGGGGAGTATGGGGTCTCCGATGCCTCCTCGGGGGTCTTCGCTCGTCTTCAAGCACCCTCAGTCTCTCTCCTTGGGCGAAGATGAGATAGTTCGTTTGATTAATTGCTGCGAACAGCGCTTGAGTTGTGGCATCCGCCCCGGCGGGGACAGGGACTTCCTGGAACCGGGCAGCTCTGTAGTGTGCGAGGGCCGCCGGGTCGTCTTCGAGTGGTGGAGGGACCGAGGAGGATGATGCAGTAGCTCCGTCCCTGTAGGTGGAAGTTTCGGGGGCGGTTGTCGCAGGAATGGTGTTGTGGCCGGGGTTGCCGGTGTTATCAAGGTGTCCGTTTTTGTCCGCAGTGCCGTTATTAGTGTCAGCGACACGGCCGTTCTGCTCATCGCGAGCTTGATCAGCCATGACAGCGGTAGTTGAATTTGAGCTTTGGTCTTTGAGTTTTGTAAGACGGGGAAGCTAGTCTCCCACAGACGGCGCCACTGATCTGACCTGATCAGACTTGGACCGTCACGGCTGGCTCCGAGCTGAAGTTTTGAACGAGGTGGGGGGGTACCTGCAAGGCACTCCGATGCTGAAGTAAGTAAGAGCGCGAGCAGGCAAAATATGAGTATATGGGATAGAATGAATACCTGACCCTCTGGAAACAGAGGGTATTTATAGCCCCCAGCGTTGGGCCAAGGTTCCTTCATTGGGCCGGGCAGGTTTGGCCCAATGGAGGAACTGCCAGGTTCTACGTGCGTAGTGGGGACCCGCACGTGGTCCCCTTCCTGGATGTCCTGCGTGAAGTACGGGCGGACAAGGACGCGGTCTTTTCGGGGTCCTGTTGAGAGCGCAGTGGACCGTGTCCGCTGCTGAAGGAGTGCTCGAGCTGAGGTCGAGCTGGATAGCACGAGGACGGAGATGTCGCCCAGTGACGTATGTCGGGCATAGCTATGGTCCTTAGGTCGGCGTGACCCCTAGCAAGTCCGTTTGGATTTGGTCTTTATCGTTGCTCTTGGGCCAGCCCGGCCCAATCCAGAACAAAACCAATGCAAAAGTGTGTTCATTGACAACTTATATGTGTATGGTTGCTTGAGATAAGCTATTGACCACACTATTTTACATTGAAGAAATTAAAAATACCATTTTTTTCTATGCAGGCGGACAAATATCCTTCCTTCTATCATCATTTTTAGGAGATTTACTACCTAAAAAATTACAGTGCAGGTTGTTTGTTACTCGAATCTGGTGCGTTTCCGCCAAAAGCCTTAATATCTTTAATAGTATAACCTTAATTCCAAAAGATGGAGAAAAAACATTTATGAAAGACCAGTCACGAGAGGCCGATTGCCGTCTACAATGTGTTGTATAAAGAGATAATATCAAATGTTCTTGCGAATCGTCTAAAAAAAAGTTGACTTAAATGCACTTTTGGTCTCTCTCTCACATTTTAAAAGCTAACTTTTTGATTCCTAAATTTTACCTAAGGTAACTCCACGTTAGATAAACACATATTGTAGAGAAATACTGTAACAGTGTCATGTCATTAATAAAGGCACCATGTGTGTGAAATTATAGGAGAACCAACAAAATCCCGATTAAGGTAAAGTTTAAGATCAAAAAATTGACTCTTAAAATGGAAGGACTAAAACTTGAAAATAGAGGGACTAAATGTTCAAGAAAAAAAATATTTTGCTAAGTGCATCTCTAGTAACCAATCAACTTTGTTCTAAAGGCCCAATGCTAATCAAACAAGTAAAAAGCTAGGGGGAGATTTAGGCCATCAAAAATTGTAAAAATGCTCTAATTATTTTCCATATTCATTTTGCTGATGACTTCTTCTTATTCTTTAGAGATGATGAGAATATGTTGAAAAACATTCTAGCCACTTAAGAAGAAGTCTTTGGGCAGGCCATCAATCTTCAAAAATTAGAAATTGCCAGTAGTAGAAATGCGTGCAAAATGTCAAAAGACTGCGGTAGTTAATATTCTATCTATGTCAAGCAAGTTTTAGGAACAAGCAAGTACATTCAATGTTTGGCAAAGGTAGAAGAAAAACAACAATAAATTTATAAAAGATAGTATGGAAAAAGACCAACTCCTAGAGCGAAAAGGTATTTTCAAGTGAGTAGGAAAATTCTTATCAGTCTTTCTAACAATTTATTCTGGCATATTTAATGAGTATCTTCTAATTGCCAACTTCCTTAAGTGGCTTCAGAAGATTATAAATTTCTTTTGGCGGGGGAATAACCAAAAGCAAGCTAAGTATTCATTGGCTTTCTTGGGTCTATCTATCTTATCTATACATAAGAATGAGGAAGGTATGAGGTTCAAAAATATGTGTGCCTTTAATTGTGTTATGCTTCTTCATAAACAATCTTGGAAAAGGTACTTTCCTAATTGTGATTTTTCTCAACTCAGCCAATAGGCACAACCCCAGTTATCTGTGACATATAGTATTTGGAGTTCCAAATTTGTTGCTAGAGATATTGGGTCCGTGAATCTATTTCGGTGTGGGATCAGTCAACAATGGCTTTTTGATAGTGATGACTAATTTGTGGCAAGTCAGTTTAATAGTTTATGTTCTAATTCTTAATGTGATCCACACTTGGAGGGAATGAAGTGACAAAAAATACTTCAAATCCCATTGTTTGAAGTTGTTCAGGATGACAGTCACATGAAGAATGGCAAATTTTCGATTTGTAATGCCTACTGTTATTAAGGGTTGGCAAGAAGTTGGAGCTTATTTGGTGTGCAAGAATTCCTTTTAGGGTTAAAAGCTTATTTGGTCTCCATGTGTTGTTGTCTCTGTGATGGGGTGATTAAAGACGACAAACTATTCTTGCAGTGCCCTAAGAGTTGTTGTGCAACAATCAGAGTGATTCTTGCAGTGCCCTAAGAGTTGTGTGCAACAATCAGAGTGATTCCATCCCTTTGGCAACAATCAAAACCAGCAACTGTTGTTCTCAGCCACCCTGTGGAGCATTTGGAAATTATAGGAACAACCATTTGGAATCAAATATAGGATTCAACCAAGACTATTTTTGTTTTTCTAAAAAACCTTTTTTTTTTTTTGCACAAACACCTTGTATAGAGTTAAGTTGTTGTAGTCCTCCTTAATTGTTGTATACTTGTTGTGTTTTTAGGATCTTGATACCAATGGTTTTCAATCTTAATCCACTTGTAATGGTAGAGAAATGAACACCAAGATAAATATAGTAGGGTTACCAGAACAAATCATACTTAATTTATCAGAACTAACTTGAGTATTTATTCCTTTTTTTTTTCCCATAAGATCTATTGTGTATCAGACAGAAGAGATGAGGAAATGAGATACTGCAAGAAGAAAAAATAAAGAAGACCGATATATGTGATTCGTCACGAGCGGTGTAATTGTGTATCAGACAGAAGAGGCGAGGAAATGAGATACTGCAAGAAGAAAAAATAAAGAAGACCGATATACGTGGTTCGTCACAAGTGGTGTGTGACTACGTCCACGGGAAAATGAAGTGTTGTTTTCCACTATAATATATCATGTTACAATAGAAAGGTCTCCTATGAACAATCCACCCTCTCTTGCTCTATCTATACATTGCCACAATGTACTTTGTTCCAGTATTGTTTTGATATAAGTACAGAATATTGCTTTTACATAATTGTTCAATCAGAAAAATAAATTGGAATTTTTCTAATGTCACTGCTTATCGAATACGACTCAAATGTGAAAATGGCTCTCTAGCTTTTGGCGCAGCTTTGGCAATTACTTCGGGAGTGCCAAAAGCATTCCAGAATCTCAATGTTTCATCAGCAGCAGCTGTTGCCACTGTGCAACCATCTGGGCTCTGTGCCATATAAAGAACTCTTGAAGTGTGACCATTCAGCTCTGCCATCTTCACCATGGAAGGATATTTCCAAAGTGTCAGTTGATTCTGTGTAAAACCATGGGAGCTGAGTAACTCCCTTTCATTCTTGTTCCACAAGAGGGAACATACCTGAGACCCGGTGTCAATTGAATTCAAGCATGCACCTGTGTGTGTATTCCAAAACTTGATGCTTCTATCGCCACTGCCTCCACCAGTAGCCAGCAAATTCCCTTGGAAAGGACACCAAGCAAGTGCCTTAACTGCAGATGTATGATCTTCAAGCCTGTGAAGCCACTGTGTTGGGGAAGTAGAAGATGCCGTACCTCTATCCCAGATATAAAGTAGATTATCATTCCCTCCACTTGCTAATTGTTGACCTGAAGCAGACCATTTCAACCCACAAACTTCTTGTTCATGCCCTCTGTATGTCTCAACAATGGGTGATCTAATTCTTACATCATTGTTTAGAATTCTACCATCCATTCCGCCGGTTGTGAGTATGTGATTGTTCCATGCCAATGACCCGACTCGCTGCCTATGCCCACCTCTCAATGTTCTCAACTGCAGAAACATACAAGAACAACGTTAGTAAATTAACTAGTGGGAAATGGATAATGATAATTCACAATGGAGTTATTTTGAAGGATAATCTACTTTATACCATACCTGCTTATCTGAAGCTGTATCCCATAGCTGCACTTCAGAGTTGTTCAAACCAACAGCAATATGACGCCCATCAGGAGCCCAACTTACAGATGTGACAGGGCCGTCTTCATCATCGACAGTCATGAGTTCTGAAGTGGAACCGTTTGATGCATCCCATAAGTACACTGTGTTTCCAAGTGCTATTGCAAGAACATTGGCACTTCCCCAGTCCAATAAATTGAGGTAATAGTCATCCACAAGGTCTGGAGCATCTAATGTCCTCTCAGAAGTCTGTAAAATCAACAAACCAATTAGCACAAATCGTGATTCACACTATACAAACTAGGAGTTAAGAAAACAACTCAGATTCACATAATTTCAAAAATTCCAACAACTAGGAATTAAGAAAACTCAGATTCACAGAATTTCAAAAAACCTACTCAACTGGGAATTAATAAAACAACTCAGATTCACAGAATTTCAAAAAACCTATTCAACAAGGAATCAAGAAAACAACTCTGATTCACAGAATTTTAAAAAAACCCAATCAACTAGGAATTACGAAAACAACTCTGATTCACAGAATTTCAAAAACCCAAATTCAAAAAAGTTTCAAATCTGACTTTTGCTGTTTCTGTTGTTCATTCAACCAATTTGATAAAGAACAAATATGTATGAAATACCAATCAGATTTCAATAATGTACCTGAGGAATAATTCGCTTGGGCTTAGGGGTTTTATCTTGTTGATGAGTTGATGAAGAACTCTCATGAGGGATCAAATCAACTGGCGTAGGTGGCTTGTTCTTGAAAGCCAGAATTCTTGTCCGGTTCATGTTCAAGGATTCTGCAAGTTGCTTCCTGTAAGCCTCTCTCGATGGGGAGCATGCAACTGGATTTTCCTTGCCTTTAGCCCCTTCTGTCAACATGTAGTGAGCATAATCGAAATCCATCGCTGATCTATTCGGTATGAATCTGTCCAACTGGTGACAGACAAATCAAAGATTAGAGTGTTGCTGGATTTTACAAACAGATTATAACCCATTCTTTGACATATTTCAAATATTCACATTCACAATTTTAACACATTGCAAATTGATAATATAAAAATTGATATATTCTGAAACCCTAATTTGAAAATTGAAAAAATGTTCTTACATTATCTCGGGAACTTTTTCTCTGGAGAAATTGTTCTTGGAGAGGAAAGCGTGACTGAGACTTGATGGCGGGAGAACTCAAAGAACCTGAATCCATTGTTAGAGAAAAAAGAAACAATATACAAAATAGAACAACTAAAGAAAATGAAACAAAAAATGAAATTCAAACCGTGAAATGAAAATTAAGAATCAAGATTTAAACCCTGCAAAACAAAATTAGACAAATTGAAAATCAAATTGAAGCGATTATGAGATAGCGAATCAAATTGAAGCGATTGTGATAGCGAATCAAATTGAAGCGATTGTGATAGCGATTGAGTAATGGTGATGAGAGAGAGAGAGAGAGAGAGAGAGAGAGAGAGAGAGAGAGAGAGAGAGAGATTTGAATGATGAGAGAGAGGAGAGATTATATATAGCAGAGAGAGAGACAGAGACTGTGAGAGAGGAAATGGGAATTAGGGTTTTGGGCAATGTTAGATTTGAGATGCGGCAACGGCTATTTTCCTTTGATATTATCGATATAGCCGTTATAATTATCTGTGACCCTAATGTCCTTTTTCTCTTGATTAGGGGAATCATAATTTTTTTTGGATCCAAATTAAACTATTGAATCGTAGTTTTTAACTTTTTTTTTTATATAATTTCTTTTATGCTTCTTTGTCATTTTTGAGTATTTGTTGCAAAAATAAATAAATAAAACAGGTAAATATGAATTAATAAAATGTTAGGAACTTATTAAATAAGTTATAGAATTAATAAAATTTATTAATATTATTTGTAAGTGCATATAACTTTTAAATAAGTATAGTTTATTTTTAAAAACATACTAAAAATACTTTAATATAGTCGTCAATAAATATTTCAAAAAAAATTTAAAAGTAGTTATTATAATGGTTTTTTTCACCATTATAAAAGGGCCGGTAAAACGGACATGTCTGTTTTGCCAGCATTTTTTTGTGGGACAGATTAAAATTGTAGGTTCGCATCCTCTAATGTGTTTGTCTCGTCCCGTCTCAAAGTTATAAAAAGTGTAGTTCTCGTAAGTTCGACTACGTTCTCTCTTTTTTGCGAGACGAACCAACGTTTTAGGCATGCGTACTCAAGTATGTTAATTTCGCCCGTCTTATTTTTTTTGTGAATTTTTATGGGATGGGGCTAAACGGGAAAAATATACTTGTTTGTCACCCCTAATTGTAAATAGATAACGAAATATATTATTTAAAAAGGTGTGTGTGTGAAAATATTAATTAGAAGAAAAATCGGAAAAAACAATAATTAATTTTTATTTAAAATAAAAATACTTATGAAGAATGATAATAATTTTGTGTTAGACCGTTTGCAAGACCCATGGAAAAAGACCAAGATCGAACTTTGAGTGCTAACCTTGCAAATCAAAATTCCTCTCCATCGCGTCACAAGTACATATCCAACGTTACAAGACACAACTTCGTTATCTCGCCTTTCATTTCTAAATTCTAACCGAACAAGGATGTCGCCTGTGGAAATCGACTTTTGATTTTCGCTAATTTTACAACAAACCAGCAATTATCATCAAATTCATCAAGCTTATGACATCCAAAGTCACTTGATTTGTCGTTCAACGAAAAGTTACTAGTGCAACCGCTAAAGTTGCTAGAATTTGGCTTATTCCTCCCACTTCCTCGTGTAAAAGACTATTCAATTTAGTTAGCGTCTCCTTCTGGACCTACACAACAAGATTATGATCCTCCAAGAGTCGTACAATGAATATTTTAAGTTCTTTCATTCTTTAGATTCACACAATAGTTTCACCTAAGCGAAACATAACCCCAACCACCTCCTCTACAAAATATACATAGACATGAAATGCTCATAAATCTTCATTTGTTGCAGAAGAAGAAACATTGGCCTTGTTTGAGGAAAAAAGAAGTCTTTCAGTAGTGAAAAATGGACCTTATTATTTGGCGATATTTCTAATTCATTTGGACATGGTATTGGAGTTGTCTTGATTTCCCCAAAGAATCATTTGATTCCCTTACAACAATATTGTGCTTTGATTTTACAAACAACACGACTAAATATGAGGCATGTACTATGGGCATTCATACAACCATCAAGTTGCAATCCAGGATTCTCAAAGTATATGGAGATTCAACATTAGTTAGTTATCTATATTTAATATGAGAATGGGGAACTTAAGATATTAATTTAATCCCTTGTCACACTTACGTCAAAGAAATGACAGAATAATTTGAGGAGGATGATTTTCACTATATTCCTCATGATGATAATCAACTAGCCATTATTAGCTACATTATCATCAATGTTTGAAACCGATAACAACAATGATGTGTCACACATTAAAATTCAAAGTTTTGACCAGTCTACACATTGCCTAGCATCGGAGAAGGATCCTAATGACAAACCGTTGTATTATGATATCAACCGATATATCACTAATAGAGAATACCCACTACACGCCTCAAATAATGATAAAAAAGGGAATTAATAAGATAGGTAGTGGTTTATCCTTGGGAGTTTTCAGAGGGGCATTTAGTACTAAAAAAGATTTTACCTATCTAAAAGAATTTTAAAAAAATGGACCCCAAATCATAAAAGGTCCATATGTGGTGAATAAAACTTTTTCTGAATGAGCCTTAACCCTCACAAATATTAATAGGGAAATACTACATCTTTCGGTAAACTCCTATGCTGTAAAAAATATGCTTGACATTGTATGTAAAATGAAAGAAAGAAGAAAAATGAAAAAGAATAAAAATGATTCAATAAAAATAATTTGCTCGCTTGATTGGAAGCATGATAAGAAAACACAGGCATAAGTTAGAATAAACTGTTAGATTGAAATCTCTAAAGAACAGTCCAGGAAAAAATTTGGGTCATTAAGTTGGATGATAAAATGGGGAATTTACGTATAAAGTCGAGACAATCTATTAGTTCTAAATTTTAATAATGAGTGTCAAATTTATAGCTATGAGCAATCAACATTGTGTTGACAAGCCGTTTTCAACTAGGGAAACAAGCCTTTAAACTGTAAAGGTATCTTTGGTTAGAAAGGCATGTGTCTACCATAAAGAGAATGGGACGCGTCGACAAGTCAAAGAAGTCCAAGAAGTCTGGTCGACAAAGACACTGGTTCTGAGGGCAGTCTCGACAGAAGGCGAAGTGTCGACAGACAATGATAAGTATCGGCAAGAGCAGTTACCAACTCATAAGCCAGTAAGAACGTGGGGATGTTGCAAACCAGTTCTCCATGAATCCCAGCGTGGGACTAGTAACCGTTAACGATTACACTTTTAGATTTTATATTTAAGCAAATGTTTGTATTTTTGTCAGAGGTCACATTTCTTCATATTTAGAACATTACACTCAAAGTACCTTCATCTAAGAGAGAAACGAGTTTCAAGTTTAACAATGTATGAATGCTTCCACATTTAAATTCCAAGCAATTTCCACTTTTTTCACTTTAAATTACAAGTCTTGTCATTTATTTTCTTTACTTTGCAATTGTCTTATACTTTTGTCGTTTATCCAATATCAACCAGTTTCAACCCAAAACACTCAAAACATTAAGTCTAGGATTATTATAGTTGATCCTGCAAGTAATCTTTAATAAGAGGCTAACGATTGTTTCGCAAGAAAAAAAAAGGGCATACCTGGTGGGACACATTGTGTTTGAGTTTTTCTCATTTTATGCATGAAATTAAGAAGTGGTAGAAAAATGGTAGATCCTAGAACCCCTGAAAGGGATCAAACCATGGGAGGAAATACCAGCGCAACAGCGAGTGTGGGTTCCAGTCATGTGGTCGTGTCTTCGACTACACCGAACATAGTTACCAAAACACA
The DNA here is from genome assembly GCA_948472305.1 of Vicia faba. Classification (NCBI taxonomy): domain Eukaryota; kingdom Viridiplantae; phylum Streptophyta; class Magnoliopsida; order Fabales; family Fabaceae; genus Vicia; species Vicia faba. Next base: position 1,243,235,785 of record OX451736.1, read on the forward strand.
TCCAGTAACTGCAAGACCACCAATGGTCACAACTTCTGGGCATTATGTTCCTGGTTTTGCAAGAAAGACACACGATGGTGTGATTCCAACCACTGGGCAGTATGTTCCTAGCTTTGTAAGAAATATACATGAATATGGAATGCCAACAGTGATGTTGGCAGGCCTGCACAACAGTAGTCTACCATTTGGTGAAATTTTTGTGTCGGTGTTTTCCCCATATCATGCTTCATGGACGTTGGGAAATCAATTTGGTCATTCGACTGGATTGGGATTTTCCAACCAAATCATGCCCACTTTCACTCAAAGTATCGTTGTTGTCATGAGGCAACGGATAGATGAAAGTAATCATGAGATGGTCAATATACTTACTCAACAGATGAGTCTCATATTACAACTTTTGATCAAGAATTTGGTGTAGATTTTTCAGACTTTAGCAACTCAAATGACTCGCATTGGAGATTTCCTTGGTGCCCTAAGAGTGCCAGTTCGACAGGTTACGCCTCCCCCATGTGAGGAACCAGTGCAGTACGATGAGGTGGTCAATGGAATAGTCGGACAAGAACCATCGAGTCTCCAACGTGTTGATCGTATCCTTAGGGTTGTATAGTAACCCTCAATAGTGATAGAAAATTGAAACCAGAATGCCGATCAAGTGGTAAAGCATGTTAGACAAAAAATAGTGGTTGGGGAATAAAACCTAGAAGCCATTGTCGAAAAAATTATAGTTAGGAATGGAATGAATATTGGTGTAGCAACTGGTTTTTAAATCTAGAGTCGCCACTATAAGTTTTTAATCCTAGGGAAGGGAACCTAATAGAAAACCCTAATTCGCAAATAAAAATTCTAGGTTTCGAACTCAATTAGACGAAAGGAAGGTGTTAGGAACCTTTCATCCACCTTGTTCACAAGGATATTAAGCTCTAGGTTTAGGTTTGGGATAAACAGGGTTTTAAGTTTAATTAGCAAGACTCGCCACAATTTTAGATCGTATGTCTATGTATCCTCTTATGAGGAATCAGAGTCCCAATTCATAGTTCGTATGAGGTTGGGGTTTTTTAGGGGTTTGCAAATATATTTTGAATCACTCTGCACTCGGTCGGGAGTAGTGATTGCGGAGATTTTGACTGAGTGCGTAGTAAGTCAAAACTAGTTTGAAACCCATTTGCAAAAGACAGTTAATTAGTTTAGTTTATTGCGAAAATAGTTTTAAGATTTGTTGAATAATTTTTAATCGTATTAATTGCAAAAATATTTTAATTAATGCATGATCAAAAAAAGATTTAATGTAAATGATATATAAAAATATGTTCATGAATTTTTTAAATAGCATAATTTATTTGCTAATATGATAATACCTACATATAATAAATAATAATAATAATATGATAATAAAAATTAATAATAATAATAAATTAAAAATAAGTAGATAATTAATAAAATATAAGAATAAAATATAGTATAAAAATAATATAAAAGAAATCATAAAAAATAAAAATAATTTAAGTAAATCTGGGGGGTGCAAGTTTAGTTGTGTAGTAAATAGGATGGGGTGTGAAAAACAGTTGGGTCAGGCCCATCACAAGTCCAGGCAGAGGGGTGCGTGTTGTTCTTGAATTATAGTAATTTAAGAATGGGGTGTGTGAATATCAGTTGGGTTGGGCCCAATGCGTTTTGAAAGGGGGATCATGCTGATTGTGTGTTGCAAGGGCGCACATAGTTATCATGCGACTTGGCCTTACGGCCTCCTGATTAAAATCTGATGGCTGACAGTGAGGGAGCACAATTATTATGATGGGCGCGTGGGTATAGGATATGAACGGATAATATAATTTTGTTTTTATTCATTTTCATTTTTGTCTTTCTTCTTTCTACAGAACCACTGCCTTTATCACTCTCACAAAATGCAAACCCTTTCCTACTGTTGTACCCCAAAATTTTCCCTCCCATATTTCTCAAAACATTGCAAGGAAAATCTCCAAGTTGCTCAAGTTTGCTCAAGAGTTGGTCAGACAAGCTATCTCCTAAGACAGTCAACCCCAAATTAGGGTTTTGTGTTGCATCAATATCCTTGAGTCCAAATGACCTCAGGTTCCCCCTAATGTCCTAATATGTTCTCAAGATCATCCATGTCAAGTTTCAAGCCTTGCATAGGAAGTTTGCTCAGTCAATTGCTCAAAAGGTCCAAAAATCGACTGTGCTAGGGCAAAAGTCAATTGTGACCTACAAACAGTCAAACTTCAAGATTTTTGGTCAACATTCTCATTTTGAAGGATATTTCATCATTTGATCAATGGTTGATCATGATTCATCAAGGATTGCTCAAAATTCATCAAGACTCAAAAGTTGCTAAATTAGGGTTTTGTAGGAAAAGTCAACTCAACTTTGACCAAGCATAACTTTCTCATACTTTATGAGAAATGACCCATCCAAAGCTAATTTTGAATATAATGCAATTTACAACAATCCATATTCATACCCCAAGATAAAAAAATGCACTCACAAGAAGTTATGAATTTGGACATTATAGGTCATTTTTGAAAGTCAACAAAAACACCTTTTTTGCCAAAGCTTATAACTTGAGCTTGGAATATCAAAATGAGATGAGACCAAAAGGGTTGGTTAGAGGAAATCTCAAGCTTTATAAAAAATCCAAGAACACTTCCAAATTCAAAATTTAAGAAGTTATGCATTGTTGAAGTTGGACTTTTTTGCAAAATTGCCAAAAGTCAACTATCCCCAAAACTTCAAATTTTGTCAAATGGGCCCATTCTTTTCCACTTGATTTGAGTTTGCATAGTTTCCCATGTTCCCTAGCTTCAGCCATGAGCCCATATTTCATTTTTATTATTTAATTTGATTTTTAATTGAATTTACTCATTTTAAATCAAATAAAATCATATAAAATCCAAGGAATTAATAACTCATGATCTTTTGGCTATTTCAGGCTTTGATTACAGCTATTATCATCATCAAATTCGAATCAAACCAAATCATGTGCAAAAAGATTGGAATTAGGCAAATTTGGAAAGTTTGTAAAGGGAAATCAAATCAAATATGCAAGCATTGATAAGGCAAGATTTGAATCAATTTTATTGACCTAATGCACTGAGCATTACATAAGGGAGCTAAACACACGAAAACAAGGGTTGGCAAGTGTGGAAAGAGGCCGAACAAAAGTGCAAAAATTCATAAAAAAGTGAGAGATCAAAGTCCAAGTTAGAGGCAGTTTCAGGATACGAGACTTGTTCCAATCGCTTCCTGAGCACTCACACAAGCTACATGGATCAAAACCAAGCATTTTCAGGCCTCTACACGCACTGTAAGTCCCACACAAACTGCTCCTGTTCTTGATTTAGCAACTTTCAAATTAGGCATCTTTTTCATGAACTAATAGCATATTTTGAATCTACATAACATTTGCAAACGTTTAGCATCACTCAATTGCATTTATCTGGCTTGAACGGAGAACATCCATAGCTAGGGTTCTTCGTTTGTTTTTTAGGGTTTTCTGTTTCAGGTGAAATTGAGACTCAAGAAGAACATGGTTTTGATCAGGAAGCCATGACGAGTCTGTTGTACCCCAAAATTTGCCCTCCCATTTCCTCAACATTTTCTCACCACCAGACCTTTGAAGATCAAGATCCAGTTAGGGTTTTCTCTGCTCAAGACTTCTCCTTGCACTGTTAACCCAAATTAGGGTTTGTGTTTGCACAAAGATGTTTTGACCTAAAAAGCCTAAGATGACCTTCATGCTTCATGTTGGACTCCCAAGTTTATCCATACCAAGTTTCAAGTCTTGATTCCAAGTTCTGCCCAGTCAATTGGACAGTTGACCTAGAAATCAGCTGTATTGGGAAAAAGTCAACTGTGGCCAATTGACAGTCAAACCTCATGAAAATTGACCCACGTCAACATTATGAACTCACATGGACCAATTGATCAAGTTTGGATCACAATTCCACAAGAAATTTGATCAGATCACCAAAAGGGCAAAATGGTCATTTTTAGGGTTTTGACTGCACAAAGGCAATTTTTGACTGTTTGACCTAGCCCATGGCAAACCAAACTCACATATGGACTCAAGGACCCCATGAAATTGTCTTGACATTCTCAACAAGCTCAAAAGATCCCAAGTACACAAGATTGATAGTTGAACTTCCCAGTCAATTGATCAATTTTGACTGTATACTGAAAAGTCAAACTTTGACTTTTTGGTCAAAATCAAGAGTCAAGATTCATTTTTCATCAAAACATGCCAAATCATGAAAATTGTTCACCAAGAAACCAAGAAATGCAAATTAGGGTTTAAAATGGAATTTTTCATAACTTAGAATTTTTCTAAGTTATGGAAAACCCTAATTTTTTCCCAACTTTGCCCCACTTTCTCACTAAGATTCATTTGGATTCAAACAAAAGTCAAAACATGAAAGTTGTAGCTTGTTGCATAATCTACAACTTTTATTCACAAAGTTTTCTCATTTGAAGCTTGTATCTCAAGTTACAAATTTTTGAATAAGGGCACTAAACCATTCATAACTTAGTGAAAATTTGACCTATTTTGACAAGGTTTTCTACCCCACTTCAAGGCCATTTTCCATACACTTCCACTTGGAATTTCAAATTGCACTTCAAAGATGGATTGTATTACACATTCCAAGCTTTCCAAAATGTCCAAGAACTTATCAAACAACCTCATGGTTAGGGAGAATCGAATTTCACAATATGGCAAAAACTCACTTTGTTCATGACCAAGTTACATGTCCATAACCTTGCAATTTGAACTCAGCATGCTTTAAGCTAGATTACAGGTCCTTAAACCAAGTTACACTCAATAATTTAATGCATATTATTTGTGCCAAGACCATGTTCTTTGAGTTCAAGCATTGTCTAAAGGATTAATCCCAAATTGGAAAAAGCATAATATCCATTCTTGAAAAGTTGCACTTTATGTCAAATTGAAAATCCAACAAGTACATTGCAAATCTGATTGGCACAAGATTATGAGCATAACACACTGATCAAGAGAAGCTTTGCAGCAGGATTAGGGGTCCTCTACTGACCTAGAAACACAAGTTGCCTTTGTTTGCTTAAGAGTGAAGAAACATTGCATAACCCATACCAACTACCATATCATCTCAAGAACACTTAGACAAAGTTATCAAACACATTCCACACAACACAACCAAGCTAATACACGAGCCCTTAGCCTTCAAAACACCCTCCATCTCAGAATCACTCTAAAACTGCAAAAACAGGGCAGGCCCTGCAGTTTGAGTGCTATCTCTCATTTCTCTCGAGCTCTCTTGCCCAAACCAGTTCACACACCTTCCATACCATCTATGCAAGCTAACCAAAAGCAAAAGCACGACCTGTAATCACTCTAACCACTTCCACCATTTTCACATTTCTGACTTGCAGGTGAAGTTCTCTAGCTCGATTCAGAAGCTTTCAAGACAAAGTAAACATTGGAATAGCATCCCTGGACCTCAAGGAAGCTTTTCCAATCATCACCTTGCACTGAAAGTTCCTACATTTCCAGATAGAACTTCAACTGAACAGGTAAGTTCATGGATTCGTATCTCTCTTATTAGGCATTGTTAGCTTTAGGTTTGTGAAGAAAACATGTCACAATCATAGCCCTGAACATGCCCATATGATTAGATTTCATTTATATTATGTGTGCTTAGAGTATTTTATGTCTGAACATTGATAAAAAATTAGGTCAGGATTTGGGAGAAAAGAAATTCTCTCTCATTTCTGAGAGTTAGATTGACTTCTTTATATGTCTAGAATCGTGGTTTCAAGCTCTACAGGTTTCATGTTGGAAGATTTGGCAAAAGATCAAAGAATCAGGAGTTAAGGATTGGTGAAGAAAGGCGCGTATTTTTTGAATTTGTTTGGTCTGAAGGTTGAAGACAACCATTTTCTGGGCTGGGCCTGTTTGTTATTCCTTTTCACAGCACTTTTCTTGTTTTACACCCCCTGAGCCCATTTCATTTATTTTTAATGATTTCTGACTTTTTCTTTTTTTGATTGATCCATTTATTTTTTCTCATATTATTAAAAATATAAAAATCTTTTTTCTCACCATTTTTTAATTTATTAGGTATTTATATGATTTTCTTTTGATTAATACTTAGATAAATAAATATATACATTTCATTAAAATATTGAGAAATAGGTAAAAATACTTTTATTTTCATTTTTATTTTATTATACCCTCTGAAAATTTTACATAAAAAATACTTTTTTTACAAATATTAAAAATTATTATTATTTATATATATAACACATATTTAAAATAATACATATATACATATATTTATTAATATATTTAGGGTAAATACAAAATATATACACTTTTTGTTTTTTTTATTATTATTATTAATATTTAATATAAGAATACATTTTTTGACAAATACTTCACTTTATTTTATTTTTGTACATAATAAATAAATACTTGTATTAAATAAAATAATAATACATTTCATTTAATAAAAATTAGGGTTTTTGCCCTAAATTCAAAAATACTCCAAAAAATAATATCTTTTTATTTTCTTTTTATTTTTACATAAATAATACTTTTTTTTCATACATATACAAAACATTTTTGCATCTTGCATATTTATTCCATTTTTATTTATTTATTGTATATTAATTAAATTGTAAATAATTCAAATCTTGGTGTAATAGTTTTAGGTTTAAATTCCTTGTCAAAATCCCCGTTTGAAACATTGTATCCCCCTCCCTTTATTATTGTGTTGTAATAGCGTAGGAATTTAAATTTCGCATTTTATCGCTTTCTAAATATACAATGTTAGAATTAGGGTTTATATGCGAATAAAATGAACAAAATAGTTATGGCCTAATCTCAAGACAAACAAGCATGAAAATGGACACATAAATCACACTTGCACCCCCCTAGGGTATTCCACTTTGTTGCCTTCAAATAAATGGGCCATATTGCATGTTAGGTCTCTTTGGGCAAAACAAACAAATCAAATGATCATAGTCCCTCGATGACGCTTTCAAAATGTTGCCTAAACAAATGATCAAGTCCCTTAAAGAAAATGCCCAAAGATATTTGGCACCGTTGCAATTATGGTCTAAACGATGACCCGCGCCCGTCCCTTTCACATCCTAACATGAGATTGTCCACCAAATACAATGGTGGAACAAACTTATTAAAAGGGTTAAAACATAGCAATAAACTTTGAGAAATTTAGGAGTAGATAACCTCTTAGTTACTTGAATCAAACTTGCAAAACAAAACACTTGCCTATTTTCTAAACACACCTCACAACACTTTCAAAACAATCTTCAAAAACAAATGAAAACCTTTTCAAAAGACATACACCTTTGTATACATCCCAACATGGATCATTACAAAGGTTGCCACCACATTGGCTTCTTTTCAAAACATTTTCAAACCCACACACAAGCACCATTTAAAACAATTGAAAACAAAAGGCAAGTGATCTAAGCAAGTAACTAAGAGCCCATGGATAACCATGGATAGAAAGGGTTCTAATACCTTCCCTTTCTATAATCTACTCCCCGAACCCAAGAAAACATCTCAAAGGTTTTTGCTGTGCTTTTTAACCTTTCCTTAGGATAAAATAAAAAGTCGGTGGTGACTCTTGCTCAACCGAGACATTTGCGAAAACAAACGCAAAACCATAGTCAGTTCTCCCACCGTATCACAGAACTGGCGACTCTGCTGGGGAAAATTTTAAAAGTGGAGTAACCTTATGGCTTAGATCACCCTCTTGCATGACTAATTGTTTGAATTGTTTGCTTTATACTTTGGCTCTATTTGTTTGGGTTTGCAATCCTACACCCGGATTTTGGGAAACATTCATAGATAGCAATACATTGTGGAAACTGTGCGGGGTATACCGACACGGTCTAAGCAATAGCTATATTAGTGCGACATATTTGTGAGTACCGGTAACCATTGAGTTCAATCAAGGAGAGTACGGGGCCGCTGAGTGATGTCACTAAGCACTAATGACCTAGAACCTTACTTGACCATCTTGGCCTTTTATTAGGGGTAGTGAGATGACCGGCTTTGGTGCAGTCCGAAGTTGGTAGATACTCGATACTACACTCATTGAGGGTTGTGTTCTTGGAATATTTTGGTCGCTAGTTAAGTGGCTAAACCAAAACAATGAACAATGAAAACAATCCAGTGATATTGAGCTCCTTAGAACCCGGTTACTATTTATAGGACAGGTTTTTAAGCCAACTACACTCAAGAGGGTACTTACCTATGAAACCCCATGCAAGCCTGAAACTAGGGTTTGGTGTGATTTGCTTGTACATATGTTTTAGTGCATACATCATAAACATCATAAAACATCATATGCATTCACTGACCATTTCAAGGGTTTTGGATCTTCATCTTTGTTCTTGTTTTGTAGGACATGGAAATTCCTCGCAGAAATATCATTCAAGTCAACCTTGTGAGAATCTCTCCTCAACTCAAGGAGCTCACCTCAAGAATTCCAGAAAATTCATCCTTCAGTGAAAGACATGGTAGACTGCTCAGCCTAGTCAACACCAACATTGAAGAAGACATGATGAAAGTGCTATTCCAGTTCTTTGACCCTCTCCACCACTGTTTCACCTTCCCTGATTACCAGTTGGTACCCACTTTGGAGGAGTTTTCTCAACTCCTGAGAATTCCTATCCTTAATCAACTACCTTTCAACGGTACGGAAAAGGAACCAAAGCCTGAAGATGTTGCTCGAGCATTACATCTACAACCATCCGACATCAAGGGGCATTGGGAAACCAGAAGCGGCGTCAAAGGATTCTTAACAAAGTTCTTGTTTGAGAAGGCACAAGAATGTTGGAACTCATTGGACCTACAAGCCTTTGAAGAGATTGTGGCACTCCTTATCTATGGGTTGGTCTTGTTCCCAAATCCTGACCAATTGGTAGATGTCAACGCCGTCAAAATCTTCTTGTCCAGAAATCTGATACCAACATTGCTTGGGGACATTCTTCACTCATTTTACACACGAACAATGAGAAAGAGGGGTGTTCTCATGTGTTGTACTCCTATCCTTGCAAGGTGGTTTATTTCGCACCTTCCACAATCAGTCTTGAAGAATGACCAAGGTATAAGGTGGTCCCAACGGTTGATGACTCTTACTCATTCTGGTGTGCATTGGTGTTCTCGGTCCAGAGAAAATGTCATCATTGTCGATCGTTGCGGAGAATTTCCTAATGTTCCTTTACTTGGAATTAGAGGGGGTATCACCTACAACCCTTGCCTAGCTTTGAGGCAATTTGGATATGCACGGAGGGATGGCCCTCATGACATGTTGATTCCTGACCTAGTTTTTGACTTCGACAACGATGCGCAAGGACTTCGCCAAAGATTCATCAGAGCTTGGGGAAAACTCAACAAGGTTGATAGCAAGACTCTGGGACACAAGAACTCCATCCCTCTTGAGCCCTATCTCAAGTGGGTACGAGCCTGAGCCCAAAGTCTAATGATGCCTTATCCTCATGTACTCCCAGTGATTAAAGAGCCCGTCAATGAAGGAGAGGTTCCCTACACCATCCTACATCCAGACATGCCTACATCGTGGGAGGAAATGCAGAAAAGCTGGATTCAGCTCAAGGAGGAACGGAATACTTTTGAAGCTAGCTACTACGCCAGTGAAAAGAAGGTTCTAGAGCTTACCCACCGACTCCACGAGCAAGAGGCCTTCAATACCTACATCGCACCAAAGAGGATACGCAATGTCTTTTTACCTTAAGAAGTTTATTTTGTAATATTTGGCCCATGGGGCATTTATGTACTAACAAATCTCTTCTTATTAATATGACGTGCGTTCTTCTTTGTCTGAAACAATTTTGAATGTCCTAAATCCTTGAATGCATTGCATACATACGCATACCATTCATCATGTGCATAAGCAGGTCTCATTCCAGGTTTCCTTATCTGTCTGCTGTTTATTTCAGTAGGATGGATCTCGAGCAAACAATCAAAGACCTATAGGCTCAGAATGCACAATTCCAGCAACTCTTGATGACCTTGGCTAAGGGTCAGGAGGATATCAAGACTCAATTGGGGAACAAAGACCCAGTGAAAAAGAAGAAAAAGAGACTCGGGGTGGCTACTTTGGGGAGAAGATTTGACGGAGAAGCTCGAAGAGTGCTTGAATTTCCTCCTACTTCTGATGAAGGGACCAGTAAAAGAGATGGAGTTGCGGTGCCTTCCGAGTCTGATGCGGAAGAAGAAGAGGTTGAAGAGGATGAAGATTATTCTGACCAGCAATACCCTCCAGCTGATGATAAATACAAGGGTTTAGAAGACAGATTAGCCGCCATGGAGCTACAGAGAGTTCCGGGTTTGGATTTTGAAGACTTGGGTTTGGTTTCCGGGATTGTGATTCCCCCAAAATTCAAGGTGCCAGTGTTTGTAAGGTATGATGGGCTGTCTTGCCCCAAAATGCACCTCAGGTTCTATGTGAGAAAGATTCAACCCTATACGGCAGATAAAAACCTCTGGATTCATTTCTTTCAAGACAACCTTTCTGGAGCTCAGTTGGAATGGTTTTATCAGCTAGAAGGAACCAGTGTCCGGAATTGGGAAGATTTGGCCACCGCTTTCTACAAACAATACCAATACAATTCTGACCTTGCCCCTACTCGTACCCAACTTCAGGGTATGTCGTTAGGAACAAGCGAAGGATTCAAAGAGTACGCATAAAAATGGAGGGATTTGGCTGGCAGGGTGCAGCCTCCTTTAACCGATCGTGAGCTGGTTGATATGTTTCTAGGGACCCTATCTGGGCCATTTTTCAATCATCTGATTGGTAACTCTTCCGCGGGGTTTACCGATTTGATCTTAACGGGCGAAAGAATAGAAGCTGGCATCAAGTCAGGAAAGATTCAGAAGGGTGTTGCTACAAATGCTGAGAAGAGGCCTTTTAAGAAAGAAGCAAGTGCCGTCTTTGGTCCTAGAAGACAAGTCAAGCCAGAAAGTCGCCAAGCCGTCAATGCTCTGGTCATTTCAAAACCTGTTGCTACTCCTCAGCAGTACAATCAACAAAGAGGTGAAAGGCCCAAGAGGCAGTATACTCGGCTGAGTATGACCTTATCTCAAATTTTACCTCAACTGCTATCCACCAATTTGGTGACCACCAAAGAAGCTCCTAAGGTCGTCAACACCGCGTCTCCTAAGTATAACCCAAATGCCCGATGTGCTTATCATTCTGATAGTCCCGGGCACACTACTGATGATTGCTGGGCCTTGAGAAACAAAGTGCAAGATCTTATCGACGCAAAGGAAATTCAGTTTGAAGCGCCTGAGAGGCCGAATGTTGTAACTGCTTCTATGCCCCAGCATAGAGTAAATGCCATTGAGGAAGAGTTGTATGTTGTTTCGGTAAATGAAGTTGTTACCCCTCTTTTGACTGTTAAGAGGAACTTACTACTAGCCGGTTTATTTCCAGGTTGTAGTAAGGGTTGCCTCCTGTGTGCTGTTATCCCTACCGGTTGTCCACTGTTGAAGTCAGGCATCCAAAGCCTGATGGATAGCAAGGAAATTCTGTTCAAGAAAACTGCTGTTCCGTCTGTTTCCATTGAAGAAATATCTGTTGTCACAATCTACAATCCTGCCAAAGCTCCCGTAAAGAAACCAGTCCAAATTATGTCTGTTGCACCCATCACTATTACTGTCCCGGGGCCTCTCCCGTATGAGTCTGATAAAGCTATTCCATGGCATTATGGAGCCGACATGTATGTGCTTGGGGTGAAGCAGGAGTTCGACACCAGTACCAGTATCAGTAACATCACTGGTCCCGCCAAGATTACCCGCAGTGGTAGGCTCTTCTCGCCTGACATTGCACCGCCAGTTATCCGAAAACCTCTCACCATCACACCCGCAAGTGTGCATGTTCCAATTCAAGTTCCTGTGTCTACTACTGCCGCCGAGTCCTCTGATACTCAGGGTAAAGAAGTTGCTACCGATTTGCCTGCCAGGACGGAGGCACCAAAAAAGACTGCCGCAGAAGCCTCCCAACAAGAAATGGAGGAAATTCTTAAAATCATCAAAAAGAGTGACTTCAACGTTGTTGAACAGTTGGGGCATACTCCCTCCAAAATCTCTATGCTATCATTGCTGCTATGTTCAGAGGCCCATGCAAAAGCCCTGATTTCATTTCTAAAAACGGCCCATGTGCCACAAGAGACCTCCGCGGACCAATTCACTGACTGTGTGGCTAATTTAACAGCTGACAATGGCTTGGGGTTCTCGGATGCTGACCTCACCCCCAAAGGGAAAAATCACAATGATGCCTTGCATGTTTCTATAGAATGCAGGGGCACTACTCTCGCACACGTGTTAGTGGATACCGGCTCTTCCCTGAATGTTTTACCCAAGAAGGCATTGGATCGCTTGGATTGTGAGGGTCTGGAGTTGAAACCGAGTAACATCATTGTTAGAGCCTTCGACGGTTCTAAGAGGATGGTGCACGGTGAGGTAGACATTCCTATTCGTGTGGGTTCCCAAGTTTTCGGCTCAACGTTCTATGTAATGGATATTCGTCCATCTTACTCCTGCTTATTGGGTCGACCCTGGATTCACAAAGCTGGGGCAGTAACATCCACTCTACACCAAAAGCTCAAATACCCTGTCAAAGGGAAGATTGTTACTGTGCAAGGTGAGGAGGAATACATGGTGAGTCACTTGAATTCATTCCGATATATCGAGATGGACGGGGAGTTTATTGAAACCCCTTTTCAGCATTTTGAGGAAGTACCTCCAGTGTTGGCATCAGCTGAGGCAGTAGTTGAAGAAGACTTTCCGTTGAAGATGGCGTCCTTGAGGGATGCCCGGGCTGTAATCGAGAAAGGCAATTGTGCGAACTGGGGTCAGCTTCCTGACTTCACTCAAAAGAACGACAAGTTTGGGCTGGGCTTTACTGCAGAGGCTCAGGGGGCTGTGCGCAAGGAAAAGATCAAAAGGCTCCGGTGTTTATCTCCAACCCAAAGGTGAATGCTATCGAGGAGGATGTAGAGGAAGCAGAGTTTGACAGTTGGATCTACCCGACTACCAACAACGGACCAAGCAACTGGACGGCAAAGGATTTTACACCTATCACATTTGTCACGCAGTAATTAATTTCTTTTGATTTCCAATTTGTAACAAACAATGTGTTAAAACTTTTATTGGCTCGGTGTCCTACCCGGGGCATCGTAGCTCCATTTGTAAGGGCTTTTTTGTATGACATTTCCATATATCATCAATCAAAACATTGGACGTTTGTTGCATTTCAAATCTTATGCTCCTTTTTCTTTCTGTGTTATATATATTGCAAAACAGCTATATTTACACACACTCACTTATACAGGTTTCAATCCACTCTGGATCCCACTAGTAACAGCTCTGCTACCGCCAGTTATGACTTCGAGAATCCGATCAACTTGGCCGAAGACGAAGGTGAAGATGATTGCGAAGTGCCTGGTGAACTCGCAAGACTGCTACTCCAGGAAGAGAGGGCTATTCAACCACATGAAGAACCGGTGGAAACAATTAACCTGGGTACTGAGACAGATAGGAAAGAGGTCAAGATTGGCGCCAATCTAGAACTCAGCGTGAAGCAACGATTGATCCAGATGCTACATGATTACATGGAGATATTTGCTTGGTCCTATGAAGATATGCCTGGTTTGGATGCCGACATCGTAGTTCATCACCCGCCAACCAAGGAAGACTGCCCTCCGATAAAGCAAAAGGTCCGCCGTATGCGCCCAGAGATGTCTGAAAAGATCAAGGCTGAAGTTATGAAGCAATTCGACGCAGGGTTTCTAGCAGTAACTTCTTACCCTCAGTGGGTTGCTAATGTGGTGCCAGTGCCGAAGAAGGACGGTAAAGTCAGAATGTGTGTCGACTACAGGGATTTGAACAGGGCAAGCCCCAAAGATGATTTCCCTCTGCCTCACATCGACGTTCTTGTTGACAATACTGCTCAACACAAGGTGTTCTCCTTCATGGATGGTTTTTCAGGGTATAATCAGATCAAGATGGCTCCGGAAGATATGGAAAAGACTACCTTTGTGACTCAGTGGGGGACTTTCTGCTACAAGGTCATGCCATTCGGGTTGAAAAATGCTGGGGCAACCTACCAACGCGCCATGGTTGCTTTATTTCATGATATGATCCATCATGAGATTGAGGTATATGTTGATGACATGATTGCAAGGTCTCAAACTGAGGAGGAGCACCTTGATCATCTGAGGAAGCTATTTGACCGACTGAAGTTATATAAGTTAAGGTTGAATCCCAACAAATGCACCTTTGGGGTAAGGTCCGGAAAATTGCTAGGCTTCATTGTAAGTGATAAGGGTATTCAAGTGGACCCTGCCAAGGTTAAAGCCATTCAAGAGATGCCAGTTCCTAAGACAGAGAAAGAAGTCAGAGGCTTCCTGGGACGACTGAATTACATCGCCCGATTCATCTCACATCTGACTGCTACTTGTGAGCCAATCTTCAAATTACTGAAGAAAGATCAAGTAGTACGCTGGAACGATGAATGTCAGGCTGCCTTTGAAAGGATAAAGGAATATCTCCAAGAGCCCCCCATTCTTATGCCACCAGTGGAAGGAAGACCTCTAATATTATACTTGATAGTACTTGATAACTCAATGGGGTGTGTGCTGGGGCAGCATGACGAGTCTGGCCGAAAAGAGCACGCTATTTATTACTTGAGCAAAAAGTTTACCGACTGTGAGTCTCGTTACTCACTGCTTGAGAAAACTTGCTGCTCTCTTGTATGGGCTGCTCGCCGGCTGAGACAGTATATGCTGACTCACACTACCTTGTTGATTTCAAAAATGGATCCCATCAAGTACATATTTGAAAAGCCTTCTCTGTCTGGGAGAATAGCGAGATGGCAAATGATCTTAACAGAATATGATATCCAGTATACAACTCAGAAAGCAATTAAAGGAAGTGTACTGGCAGATCATTTGGCACACCAACCTGTGGACGATTACCAATCATTGAACTTTGATTTTCCGGACGAAGACATCATGGTGGTAACTGACTGTGAAGTACCTGGACCGGATGAAGGACCTGAGGAAGGATCCCGATGGTCTATGCATTTTGACGGAGCCTCCAATTCCTTGGGTAACGGCGTCGGCGCTGTAATCATATCTCCCAAAGGAACTCATACTCCACTCACCGCCCGATTATGTTTCAACTGCACCAACAACATGGCAGAATATGAAGCATGTATCATGGGTCTACAAGCTGCAATCGACTTAAGGATCAAGTTTCTGAGTGTCTTCGGAGATTCCGCTCTCGTGATCAATCAGATCAAAGGCGAGTGGGATACGAAACACCCGAATCTTATTCCTTACAAGGAGTATGTGTCAACCTTGCTTCCCCATTTTGAAGAAATAACTTTTGAGCACTTCCCAAGAGAGGAGAATCAGCTAGCGGACGCACTAGCTACGATGTCTTCAATGTTCAAAGTTAAGTGGGACAATGAGGCTCCCCGGATCATTATCTGGAAGTTGGACGAACCGGCATATTGCTGCGAGCTTGAGGCCGAAAAGGTGACTGAAAAACCCTGGTATCATGAGGTGAAGAGGTACTTGGAAGCTCAGGAATACCCTGAAAGTGCATCTGTCAATGACAAGAAGTTCATGAGAAGGTTTGCAGCGAAATTCTTCCTCAGCAACGACATTCTCTACAAACGGAATCATGATTCAACTCTACTACGTTGTGTGGATAAGGCTGAAGCAGAGAAGATCATGTTGGAACTGCATGAAGGTACATTTGGAACGCATTCCAGTGGACACACCATGGCTAAGAAAATCCTTCGAGCAGGATATTTCTGGTCCACAATGGAAGCTGATTGTTACCAACACTCTCGAACTTGTCATAAATGCCAGATCTATGCTGACAAGGTGCATATTCCTCCAGTTACCCTGAATGTCCTGACGACACCTTGGCCTTTTGCAATGTGGGGGATTGATATGATCGGTGAGATCCGACCGACGGCATCCAATGGGAATCGCTTCATTTTGGTGGCGATCGATTATTTCACAAAGTGGGTTGAGGCAGCTTCCTACGCCACGGTAACCAAGAGCGTCGTGGCACGTTTTATCCGGCATAATCTGATCTGTCGGTACGGCGTCCCGGAAAGAATCATTACGGACAATGGTACCAATCTCAACAACAAGATGATCACTGAACTCTGTGAACAATTCAAGATACAGCACCACAATTCTTCTCCCTACCGGCCGAAGATGAATGGGGCTGTAGAGGCAGCCAATAAAAATATCAAGAAAATTGTGCAGAAGATGACAGTGACCTATAAAGATTGGCACGAGATGTTACCGTTCGCTCTTCATGGGTACCGTACCTCAGCAAGGACGTCAACCGGGGCAACTCCTTTCTCCTTGGTCTATGGCATGGAGGCAGTCTTGCCAATTGAAGTCCAGATACCCTCTCTCCGAATAATGAAAGATGCAGACTTAAGTGAAGATGACTAGATCCAGACTCGACTTGACCAATTAAATCTGATCGACGAAAAGAGACTCACCGCTATCTGTCATGGTCAGACATATCAAAAACGGATGATCAGGGCATTTAACAAGAAAGTCAGACCGCAAGAGTATCAAGTTGGGGACCTGGTAATCAAACGCATCATCCTTCCTCAAAGTGATCCCCAGGGCAAATGGACCCCTACATACGAAGGGCCATTTGTGGTTAAACATGTGTTCTCAAGAGGAGCCATGATCCTAACCACCATGGATGGTGACGACCTTCCTCACCCCACCAATGCAGACATAGTGAAAAATACTACGCATAAATAAAAGACCCGCTAGGTTGACATACCTAGGCAAAAATTAGGGCTTCCCGGCGAACCAAAAGGGTTCGGGCAAAAATAAGGGATGAAATGAAAAAAAATCTGTACACCCGGCAAGTCGAAAACCTGAAAAGGCGGCTTGGGCAAAAATGGGTATCCCGGTGGACTGAAAACCCGAAAGGGCGGTCCAGGCAAAAGTTAGGGATAAAGCGTAACACTATGTCTCATTGGATCACTTCGCATCCGGAATTCGGCATCAACTATCTGGCTCAGACTTCAGCATCAACCAATCAGCTTCATCTTCAACTAGGCAGCAAAGCGATGAGACGCTTGGAGACATAAAGGCGATAGCAGAGTTGGAACCCAGTAGGATTGTTCACATAGCTGTTTTCTTTTCTTTTCAAAATTGTAAATTCTGTGTTATTCGGCGGCATCCTCTTACTAGGATGTCAGCCTCTTGTACAAAAAACGCCTATTCACAAGCAAAATTCAAATCAATACGAATTCACTTGTCCATACAAATTGCAATTGCTTTTCCCTTTTTTCTGTTTTGTCTTGCGAAGAACGTCCAATGTTCATTTTTGATATATGCATTTGACATTAAATTGCTGGTTCATAAATATTTGCATATGAAACGAAAGACTAATTACAGGTGACATCAGAAACAGAGGCAATGTAAAGTTGTCTGATGCGGTCTGGTTGCTTTGTCCGTCGAAGTATCAAGGTAGGTTTAACTGAAGAATGTGATCAAGTTATCTTAACTCCCCACAGAGTAAGACAAGATAACAACATTCCCCAGCGGAGTATAGACATCCATCAACAAGCATGCCCGGCAGTCTCGATCTAAGATTGTTCCCCGGCGGAATATCAACACCCCAGTGCAATTCCAAATTTTTTCCCCAGGAAAGTAGAATTCTTATCCCCGGCAGGTCTAAAAGCTTATCCCCAGTAGATTCTAGAAGCTTGTTCCCTGCAGAATACAGACGTCTCTCCTGAGCTTTATTCAGAGTTATTCCTCACAAGGGCTTATAACTGGGTTATCCTGAGCTAATTGCCATGGAAGATCGCCCTCGGCAAGGTTCTTTCATTCCCTAGCAGGAGTTTGTCTTTGGTATTCCCCAAGCAGAGTTTATCATCATTATCCCCAGCGGAATCCATCATTGAAGTCCTCAGCAGGCCTCTCATCAAAACTTCGGCAAAGCATCTCTTCCACAGAGCAATTCTCCGGCCGATCGTCAAGGATTTGTTTTCCTAAGACGAAATTACATTCATAAACATTTCACATTTTCATACATCTTGTTTACATACATGATAAAGAGCATACTCACACTATCTCATGTTGAACAGCATGGCATCATGCATATCATACATCATGACATTGCATATAACTTATGTTGTTGACCTTTTCAGGGAAAAAGATAACCCTAAAGACAACTACCTTCAACTGTCACAAATTCCAGATTCGATACCTATATCTAGCCAGGGCACATCTGAGAGTGATCAGTTTCCAGACTCGACTCCTGTATCTAGCCAGGGCACGTTTGAAGAGTTCGAAGATTCGATTCCTGCATCCAGCCAGGGCATATCTGTTGACAACTATTTCCAGATTCGACTCCTGTATCCAGCCAGGGCATATCTGTTGACCACATTTCCAGACTCGATTCCTGTATCTAGCCAAGGCATGTCTGAAGAGTTCGAAGATTCGATTCCTGCATCCAGCCAGGGCATATCTGTTGACAACTATTTCCGGATTCGATTCCTGTATCCAGCCAGGGCACATCTGTGAGCAGCCATTTGTAGACTCGACACCTGTATCTAGCCAGGGCATATCTGCATAAAGAGATTGAAGATCAAACACCTGTAACAAGCCAGGAAAACATCTGTCTTTCTCAAATACACAAGTTCTCGCTAAGGAATCTCTTATGCGATCAACACTTCCAAATGGCATCTATAAGCCCATTCCCGACAAGGTTCTGTCACATCTTCAGATGGCATCTATAAGCCCATCTCCCTATCCACCATCTCTCCAAATGGCATCTGCAAGCCCATTCCCGACATCACATTGTTGAGACTCCAACATGCGAGTGCAAATTTCCGGGCACTCTAGTGTCCAATCTCCTTTTACCCTCGAGTCACGAAAGGCAAACTTGCCAATCTAACTCTTCAGGTCCAAGAAGATTGAACAGGGGCAACTGTTGTACCCCAAAATTTGCCCTCCAATTTCCTCAACATTTTCTCACCACCAGACCTTTGAAGATCAAGATCCAGTTAGGGTTTTCTCTGCTCAAGACTTCTCCTTGCACTGTTAACCCAAATTAGGGTTTGTGTTTGCACAAAGATGTTTTGACCTAAAAAGCCTAAGATGACCTTCATGCTTCATGTTGGACTCCCAAGTTTATCCATACCAAGTTTCAAGTCTTGATTCCAAGTTCTGCCCAGTCAATTGGACAGTTGACCTATAAATCAGCTGTATTGGGAAAAAGTCAACTGTGGCAAATTGACAGTCAAACCTCATGAAAATTGACCCACATCAACATTATGAACTCACATGGACCAATTGATCAAGTTTGGATCATAATTCCACAAGAAATTTGATCAGATCACCAAAAGGGCAAATGGTCATTTTTAGGGTTTTGACTGCACAAAGGCAATTTTTGACTGTTTGACCTAGCCCATGGCAAACCAAACTCACATATGGACTCAAGGACCCCATTAAATTGTCTTGACATTCTCAACAAGCTCAAAAGATCCCAAGTACACAAGATTGATAGTTGAATTTCCCAGTCAATTGATCAATTTTGACTGTATACTGAAAAGTCAAACTTTGACTTTTTGGTCAAAATCAAGAGTCAAGATTCATTTTTCATCAAAACATGCCAAATCATGAAAATTGTTCACCAAGAAACCAAGAAATGCAAATTAGGGTTTAAAATGGAATTTTTCATAACTTAGAATTTTTCTAAGTTATGGAAAACCCTAATTTTTTCCCAACTTTGCCCCAGTTTCTCACCAAGATTCATTTGGATTCAAACAAAAGTCAAAACATGAAAGTTGTAGCTTGTTGCATAATATACAACTTTGATTCACAAAGTTTTCTCATTTGAAGCTTGTATCGCAAGTTACAAATTTTTGAATAAGGGCACTAAACCATTCATAACTTAGTGAAAATTTGACCTATTTTGACAAGGTTTTCTACCCCACTTCAAGGCCATTTTCCATACACTTCCACTTGGAATTTCAAATTGCACTTCAAATATGAATTGTAGTACACATTCCAAGATTTCCAAAATGTCCAAGAACTTATCAAACAACCTCATGGTTAGGGAGAATCGAATTTCACAATATGGCAAAAACTCACTTTGTTCATGACCAAGTTACATGTCCATAACCTTGCAATTTGAACTCAGCATGCTTTAAGCTAGATTACAAGTCCTTAAACCAAGTTACACTCAATAATTTAATGCATATTCTTTGTGCCAAGACCATGTTCTTTGAGTTCAAGCATTGTCTAAAGGATTAATCCCAAATTGGAAAAAGCATAATATCCATTCTTGAAAAGTTGCACTTTATGTCAAATTGAAAATCCAACAAGTACATTGCAAATATGATTGGCACAAGATTATGAGCATAACACACTGATCAAGAGAAGCTTTGCAGCAGGATTAGGGGTCCTCTACTGACCTAGAAACACAAGTTTCCTTTGTTTGCTTAAGAGTGAAGAAACATTGCATAACCCATACCAACTACCATATCAGCTCAAGAACACTTAGACAAAGTTATCAAACACATTCCACACAACACAACCAAGCTAATACACGAGCCCTTAGCCTTCAAAACACCCTCCATCTCAGAATCACTCTAAAACTGCAAAAATAGGGCAGGCCCTGCAGTTTGAGTTCTATCTCTCATTTCTCTCGAGCTCTCTTGCCCAAACCAGTTCACACACCTTCCATACCATATATGCAAGCTAACCAAAAGCAAAAGCACGACCTGTAATCACTCTAACCACTTCCACCATTTTCACATTTCTGACTTGCAGGTGAAGTTCTCTAGCTCGATTCAGAAGCTTTCAAGACAAAGTAAACATTGGAATAGCATCCCTGGACCTCAAGGAAGCTTTTCCAATCATCACCTTGCACTGAAAGTTCCTACATTTCCAGATAGAACTTCAACTGAACAGGTAAGTTCATGGACTCGTATCTCTCTTATTAGGCATTGTTAGCTTTAGGTTTGTGAAGAAAACATGTCACAATCATAGCCCTGAACATGCCCATATGATTAGATTTCATTTATATTATGTGTGCTTAGAGTATTTTATGTCTGAACATTGATAAAAAATTAGGTCAGGATTTGGGAGAGAAGAAATTCTCTCTCATTTCTGAGAGTTAGATTGACTTCTTTATATGTCTAGAATCGTGGTTTCAAGCTCTACAGGTTTCATGTTGGAAGATTTGGCAAAAGATCAAAGAATCAGGAGTTAAGGATTGGTGAAGAAAGGCGCGTATTTTTTGAATTTGTTTGGTCTGAAGGTTGAAGACAACCATTTTCTGGGCTGAGCCTGTTTGTTATTCCTTTTCACACCACTTTTCTTGTTTTACACCCCCTGAGCCCATTTCATTTATTTTTAATGATTTCTGACTTTTTCTTTTTTTGATTGATCCATTTATTTTTTCTCATATTATTAAAAATATAAAAATCTTTTTTCTCACCATTTTTTAATTTATTAGGTATTTATATGATTTTCTTTTGATTAATACTTAGATAAATAAATATATACATTTCATTAAAATATTGAGAAATAGGTAAAAATACTTTTATTTTCATTTTTATTTTATTATACCCTCTGAAAATATTTTACATAAAAAATACTTTTTTTACAAATATTAAAAATTATTATTATTTATATATATAACACATATTTAAAATAATACATATATACATATATTTATTAATATATTTAGGGTAAATACAAAATATATACACTTTTTGTTTTTTTTATTATTATTATTAATATTTAATATAAGAATACATTTTTTGACAAATACTTCACTTTATTTTATTTTTGTACATAATAAATAAATACTTGTATTAAATAAAATAATAATACATTTCATTTAATAAAAATTAGGGTTTTTACCCTAAATTCAAAAATACTCCAAAAAATAATATCTTTTTATTTTCTTTTTATTTTTACATAAATAATACTTTTTTTTCCATACATATACAAAACATTTTTGCATCTTGCATATTTATTCCATTTTTATTTATTTATTGTATATTAATTAAATTGTAAATAATTCAAATCTTGGTGTAATAGTTTTAGGTTTAAATTCCTTGTCAAAATCTCCGTTTGAAACATTGTATCCCCCTCCCTATATTATTGTGTTGTAATAGCGTAGGAATTTAAATTTCGCATTTTATCGCTTTCTAAATATACAATGTTAGAATTAGGGTTTATATGCGAATAAAATGAACAAAATAGTTATGGCCTAATCTCAAGACAAACAAGCATGAAAATGGACACACAAATCACACTTGCACCCCCCTAGGGTATTCCACTTTGTTGCCTTCAAATAAATGGGCCATATTGCATGTTAGGTCTCTTTGGGCAAAACAAACAAATCAAATGATCATAGTCCCTTGATGACGCTTTCAAAATGTTGCCTAAACAAATGATCAAGTCCCTTAAAGAAAATGCCCAAAGATACTTGGCACCGTTGCAATTATGGTCTAAACGATGACCCGCGCCCGTCCCTTTCACATCCTAACATGAGATTGTCCACCAAATACAATGGTGGAACAAACTTATTAAAAGGGTTAAAACATAGCAATAAACTTTGAGAAATTTAGGAGTAGATAACCTCTTAGTTACTTGAATCAAACTTGCAAAACAAAACACTTGCCTATTTTCTAAACACACCTCACAACACTTTCAAAACAATCTTCAAAAACAAATGAAAACCTTTTCAAAATACATACACCTTTGTATACATCCCAACATGGATCATTACAAAGGTTGCCACCACATTGGCTTCTTTTCAAAACATTTTCAAACCCACACACAAGCACCATTTAAAACAATTGAAAACAAAAGGCAAGTGATCTAAGAAAGTAACTAAGAGCCCATGGATAACCATGGATAGAAAGGGTGCTAATACCTTCCCTTTCTATAATCTACTCCCCGAACCCAAGAAAACATTTCAAAGGTTTTTGCTGTGCTTTTTAACCTTTCCTTAGGATAAAATAAAAAGTCGGTGGCGACTCTTGCTCAACCGAAACATTTGCGAAAACAAACGCAAAACCATAGTCAGTTCTCCCACCGTATCACAGAGTCAAACCATGTTCTTGGAATGGATTTATATGGCCTGGAGAGAATTTTAGCATAAGCCTGCGCTTTTAGCTGCGAATTCAAATTCACAGGTGTTTTTTTTACAGGTCTGAGGACAAGGATGAATTCGTGTCATCCTCCGATTGGCCAATTCAAATAATTTTGCATGTTTTTTTTTTGTTTTGATGGAATTTGTTTGTCTTGATATATTATTATTGATGCTTATTACATTAACAAACAAAGCAGTTTGGCGTGGTGGCAAAGCGAGCGTGTGTATCTCCTTCAGGACCTGGGTTTGAATCCCAGGTCCCCTACTTTCTCAATAATTTTTATTTTCAGGTTATCACATGCATACGTTGGCTTGCAGTACACCATACTCCCTCATGATCTAAGTGCCAGATGGCCAAGGAGCCAGATCTGGTGGTCCACGTTGAGAGTCCACCATTGGCCCAGTCAATGCATGCATATTGGATCGGAGAAAGTCCAAAGGGCCAGCTTCTATTGGGCCTACGAAATTGCTTTTGACACCACCAAAACAGGCCCAATCCCTCTACTCTTTTATTTATTTTTTGTTATTTATTTTAATTGTTTTATTTAATTTTCTAACCAATCAAAATTCTTTTTTTATCAAATAAAATCACAAAAAAATATTTTTATTCAATCAAATTTTAACTTTTTATTTTTATTAATAAACACTAATAAATTAATTTAGGTTTTAATTCTAGAATAACTTTAACCTATTTCGTAAACAATTAAAATTAATTAGATTTAATTAGGTTTTAATTACTAATTTAATTAATTTCATTTTCTTTCTTAAAATAACAAAAACTCCAAAAATAATTATTTTTTTTCATTTAATTAAATTATTAATTTAATTTAGTTCTTTAACTTAGGTTTATTTCTTTCTTAATTTAAAAACAACAAAAACCAAAAACATTTTCTTCAAAAAGGGTCAAAACCCTAATCATGCGCCCGATTTAATTTTGAGTCGCGATTTACTTTTCCTTATCCAATAATGTACCTGCTTCCGGATTGTAATAGTTAAATAGGACATTTAATTATTTTTATCGCTTTACTTTATTTTTCAAACGGTTTGTCTTTGGCGATGTAAATACCCGACGCCTTGTAATTTAAATTTCGCATTTTATTTCCGTAAATTATAACTGCTAGATGTTTGATAATAGGGTTTGCATGACAAGACTGAATGTTAATCTTAAAATCGAATTAGATCACCCTTAACATGTACAAAGATAAAAATAAACTGAAAACGATACACTCGCGTATGCGCACTCCTAAGGTACACCCCACTTGGTTGCCTTCGTACACGGTCATTGAGTATAGGTTTCTTTAGAAGTCGTCCTCTTGTCTAAAAGATCAATAGTCGCCTCGAAACGGTTGCCTCAGATATTGTTGCCTCAAACAAATGATCTAAGACATTAGGGTTACCGCTAAGGCGTCCTAACATTGCTTTGGTGACCATAAGTCCCTAATTCGAATTGACCCTCAAACTCCAACGATGGTGCTACCCACTCATTAATAGTGGGATAGCATTGTCTAAAGGAAAATAGCATAGAATGATTCCTTTTTCGAGTAGGTAGATGGTTCTTAGATACTTGCTCTTTCAAAAACAAAACTCTTTCACACTTACACTTTTACAAACAAAGTTTTCAAAAACACTTCATTACACTCTTGAGGACAGAAGCAAGAGTTAAATCGAAGTTTCAAAACAAAAACTTTTTCAAACCCACAAGCACAAAGAAAGCAATTTTTGAAAACAATTGAACAAGTACCTAAGAGCCCGTGGATAACCACGGATAGAAAGGGTGCTAACACCTTCCCTTTCTATAATCTACCCCCCGAACCCGAGAAATATCTCAAAAAAGGAATATTTCTGTGATTTTTTCCTTTCCTTGTTGGATAAAATAAAAGTCGGTAGTGACTCTTGCTTACCGCGACATTTTGCAAACACAAATGCAAAATGCAAACCAACATTCCAAAAAACAGTCAGTTCTTCCCACCGTATCACAGAACTGGCGACTCTGCTGGGGAGCATTTATAAGTGGGATGTACCTTAGGAATAGTTCATAATGTTTTCAATTGATTGAATTGTATGCTTTATCTTTGTGGGTTGAATCAGAGTTACTATAGATCCTAACCCGGATCTGGGGAATACCCTTTAGGTAAGTAGCAATAAACTGTGAGGGAACTGTACGACGTAGACCGATACGGTTGAAGTAGTAGCTACATTGGTGTGGCACTTTAGTATGTACCGATATCCCTTGTGGCGCAACGAGGAGAATATGGGTCTGCTAAGGGATCATTAAGCACCAATTTACCTTAGAACCTTTAATTGACCAACTTGGCCATAGAACAATAGTAGTATGCTAGACTCATTGAGACTAAACTCTCGTGATGATTCCAACTGCAAGAAAAGGTTGCTAAATTAGAATTATGACTGATCGAGGGTGGTCAGTGATATTGAGATTCTCTAGAACCCGGTTACTATTTTAGGACAGGTTTGAACCAACTAAACTGAAAGAGGGTAATACCTAAACTCCTTGCCAGCCTGGAATCTAAGGGCTATATGTGTGACTTGTGTGCCCTTACCATGTTTGCTATCTGTGAATACTTGTGATATGTTTCTATCATGACATCATGCATCATGACATTGCATGCATATTGCATTGGACTAACCTATTTCGAAGACAGAGGGGATTCATCTTTGTTCTGTTTTATAGGTCATGGCACCCATGCGTAGAAACACTATTCGGATCAACTTTGTCCAGATTCTCACTCAGCTTAAGGAATTGGTTGCAAAGATGCCAAATACTTCTTCCTTTATCAGAAGACATGGGCACCTCCTTGGTTTGGTCACCTCCAAGATGGATGAACAGATGATGAGTGTCTTAGTCCAGTTCTTTGATCCACTGTACCATTGCTTTACTTTTCCGGACTACCAGTTGGTCCCCACCTTGGAAGAGTTCTCTGATCTACTTGGTATCTCTATTCTGGAGAAGACCCCATTTACAGGTTAGAAGAAAGTCATTAGGCCGGAAGAAATTGCTTTAGCCCTCCGTCTGACAAAGGCTGAGGTAATGTCAAACTGGGAGACTAGAAGTGGGACAAAAGGCTTCTTGGCTAAATTCTTGGTTGATCGGGCTAATCAGTTCTGGGACAGTCTAGACTTTCAGGCATTTGAAGACATTCTGGCTCTTCTCGTATATGGTTTGGTGTTGTTTCCTAACTCATATTCCTTTGTTGACGTGAATGCGGTGAAGATCTTCATTTCCTGTAATCCGGTACCAACTCTCTTGGGTGACATTTTGCACTCTCTTTATGCCCGCACTGCTCGGAAACGGGGAACCCTTATGTGTTGTGAACCATTGCTGGCGAGGTAGTTTATTTCTCACCTCCCCAAATCAATTTTGAATAAAAAGGAAGGCATGGCTTGGGCCTACAGGATTATGTCTCTCTCTCACAATGACATCATCTGGAGTACTAAGGACATGGAAGAAGTGGCTATTATTGATCGCTGTGGGGAATACCCCAATGTTCCACTACTTGGAGTTCGAGGAGGGATCACCTATAATCCGTGTTTGGCCTTACGTTAGTTTGGGAGAGCTAGGAGGGAAGGACCTCATGAGTTGCTGATGCCAAGCATTGTCTTTGACTTCCAAGGGGATAGTGACGAGCATCGCCGCAGATTCATACGAGCCTGGGATAGGGTGCACATGTCTGATCCGCACGATTTAGGTGTGAAGACTTCTCTTCCAATGGAACCATATCTCCGATGGGTTCGTATACGTGCCCAAAAGCTGGGAATATCGTACGAAGCTGTCTTGCCTGTGATTGTTGAGGTTGCTGATGAAGAAGGGGTTCCTCCTACCATCCTCCACCCTTACATGCCTACTGACATTGGGGCATTAAAGAGGTCTTGGATGCAGCTAAGGGAAGAACGGGATACTTATAGAGAAAAGTATCACGAGCAAGAGCAAAAGGTTCAAAAGCTAACAAGGCAATTGGAGAATGAGCAGATCCTCAATGACTATGTCAGCACCAAAGGAAAACGACCATGGGAGCGCTGATGTCTTTTGATTATTTCTAGTTTTGATTTATTTTTCAGTATTTCCTTTTTGTAACGCCTTAAAGGCATCTGTTGAACATTTGAATTCAAAGTTTATCTAATAAAAGTGTGTTTCATTTTGGTTTGTGAATTTGAATCTCTAAAGTCTTTGAAATCATATCATGCGTATTTCATTCCATGCACCTCATAACAGGAACCCATTACAGGTTTCTCATCTTCTTCGCTGTTTATTTCAGCATTATGTCTTCTGAAACATCAACCGATCAAGCTATCAAGGCGCTACAAGCTCAAAACGCTCAATTTCAGGAAATGTTCATGAATTTGGCTAAGGGTCAGCAAGATCTAAAGACCCTTATCTTGAAGGATAAAAAGAAGAAGAAGAAGAAGACAGTCCTCCTGAACATGGGTCACAGGTTTGGAAACAGGCTGCGAGATGAAGTCAATCTATCCCAGTTATCTAGAGGGGGAGAAAACCAAGAAGAAAGGAGGGTTCCTAGCCCTGTGGTATCTGACCACGAGACTGACTTTGACGAAGACCAAAATCCTCCTGCTGAGGATAGATATAAACAACTTGAAGACTAGTTAAGTGCGATGGAGATTCAGAAGGTCCTTGGGTTGGACTTTGGTGATCTAGGTCTGTCATCTGGGGTGGTGATTCCCCATAAGTTCAAAGCACCAGCCTTTGCTAAGTACGACGGGGTTTCTTGCCCAAAGCTGGACCTTCGTTCGTATGTTAGAAAAATTCAGCCATACACCACCGACAGGAACCTTTGGATCCACTTCTTTCAAGACAGTCTCT
The DNA here is from genome assembly GCA_948472305.1 of Vicia faba. NCBI lineage: Eukaryota > Viridiplantae > Streptophyta > Magnoliopsida > Fabales > Fabaceae > Vicia > Vicia faba. Next base: position 1,243,263,837 of record OX451736.1, read on the forward strand.
CAGGGACTCAGCTTGAATGGTTTTACCAGCTGGAAGGAGCTAGTATCCGTAATTGGGAAGATCTTGCTGCTGCTTTCTACAAGCAGTACCAATACAATGCTGACCTTACTCCCACGCGTACCCAACTCCAGGGTATGTCTATGGGTGCGGGCGAGGGTTTCAAAGACTACGCTCAGAAGTGGAGGGACCTTGCTGGAAGAGTGCAACCACCCTTGGCTGATAGGGAGCTAGTGGATATGTTTCTGGGGACCTTGTCTAGTCCGTATTTCAACCATCTGATTGGAAGTTCATCGTCCGAGTTTACTGAGCTGGTTATGACCGGGGAAAGAATTGAGGCCGGTATCAAGAGCGGTAAAATACAGAAGGGTGCTTCATCAGGAACCGAGAAGAAACCTTTTAAGAAGGAATCCATCGTTGTTTACAGTTCAAAAAGCCAGAATAAACCTGAACGCCGCCAAGCTGTTAATGCGGTTGTTATTTCAAGACAAACTGTTGCCGCACAATGCAACAATCATCCAAGGGCTGAGAGGCCGCAAAGACAATTCACTCAGCTCAACATGACTTTGTCTCAGATTCTGCCGAAGTTATTGAAGACCAACTTGGTGATTCCGAAGGAGGCCCCGAAGAATCCCAATACAACATCACCCATGTACAATCCGAACGCTCACTGTGCTTTTCATTCTAATAGCCTGGGGCACGATACGAATGATTGCTAGGTCCTGAAGAATAAAGTACAGGATCTGATTGAGGCTAAGGAGATTGAGTTCGAAGCGCCTGTAAAGCCTAATGTCATAACGACACCTATGCCCAGACATGACGCGAGAGTGAATGCTATTGGGGAAGACGATGTTGAAGAATCTGAGTTCGAAAGTTGGATCTATCCTACTACTGATGGTGGACTAAGCAACTGGACAGTAAAGGACTTCATCCCAATTTCTTTTGTTACCCAATAATGAGACTTTTGTTTTATATTTGTAACAGACAATGTTTTAAACTTTATGGCCCAGTGTCTTACCCGGGACACCGTGGCTTTATTTGTGAGGGCTTTATGTGTGTCATTTTCATATATCATTAATAAAAGCATTGGACGTTTTCTTGCATTTCAAATTTTGCGCTCCTTATTTTTCTTTTTATATTGCAAAATAACTATTTTACACACACTCACATACACAGGTCTACATCCACTCTGGATCCCACTGATAATGACTTTGCTACTGCCGGTTATAACTTCGAAAGTTCGATTAACTTAGCCGAAGACGAAGGTGAAGATGATTGCGAAGTGCCTGGTAAACTTGCTAGACTCTTACTTCAGGAAGAGAGGGCTATACAGCCGCATGAAGAGCCAGTGGAAACAGTGAATCTGGGTACAGAGGTAGACAAGAAAGAGGTTAAGATCGATGCAAATCTGGAAGCTGGTGTGAAGCAACGGTTAATTCAGATGCTGCATGACTATGTTGAGATATTTTCCTGGTCTTATGAAGATATGCCTGGGTTGGATACTGATATTGTGGTTCACCGTTTTCCTACCAAGGAAGACTGTCCTCCAGTGAAACAGAAAGTCCACCGAATGCGCCCGGAGATGTCTGAGAAAATCAAGGCTAAAGTTGTGAAACAGTTTGACACTGGTTTTCTAGCAGTTACTTCTTACCCTCGGTGGGTGGCCAACGTGGTTCCTATGCCGAAGAAGGATGGTAAGGTTCGAATGTGTGTCGACTATAGGGATCTGAACAGGGCTAGCCCCAAGGATGACTCCCCTCTACCTCATATCGATGTTCTGGTTGACAACACCGCACATCATAAGGTCTTCTCCTTTATGGACGGTTTCTCTAATTATAATCAGATTAAAATGGCTCCCGAAGACATGGAGAAGACGACCTTTATTACTCAATGGGGTACCTTTTGCTACAAGGTCATGCCTTTCGAATTGAAAAATGCTGGGGCAACGTATCAGCGCGCCATGGTCGCCTTGTTCCACGACATGATCCATCATGAGATTGAGGTATATGTCGACGACATGATTGCCAGGTCGCAGACTGAGGAAGAACACCTTGACCACCTTCAGAAACTATTTGACAGGTTGAAGTTGTACAAGCTAAGGTTAAACCCGAACAAGTGCACCTTCGGAGTGAGATCTGGTAAGTTGCTGGGTTTCATTGTAAGCGATAAAGGTATTCAAGTGGATCCTGCAAAGGTGAAGGCTATACAGGAAATGCCAGCTCCCCGAACAGAAAAAGAAGTCAGAGGCTTTCTGGGACGTCTGAACTATATTGCCTGATTCATCTCGCACCTGACTGCTACTTGTGAGCCAATCTTCAAGTTACTTAAGAAAGATCAAGTGGTAAGATGGAATGATGAATGTCAGGCCGCTTTCGAAAGGATCAAAGAGTATCTACAAGAGCCACCTATTCTGATGCCACAAGTTGAAAGGAGACCTTTAATCCTATACTTGACAGTACTTGACAATTCAATGGGGTGTGTGCTGGGTCAACATGACGAGTCTGGCCGAAAAGAGCATGCTATTTATTACCTTAGCAAAAAGTTTACCAACTGCGAGACCCGAGACTCGTTGCTCGAGAAAACTTGCTGCACTTTGGCATGGGCTGCTCGCCGGCTGAGACAGTATATGCTGACTCACACTACTCTATTGATATCAAAGATGGATCCAATCAAGTATATCTTCGAGAAGCCTGCCTTTTCCGGAAGAATAGCAATATGGCAGATGATCTTGACTGAGTATGACATCCAATATACGACTCAAAAGGCAATCAAGGGAAGTGTGTTGGCAGACCATTTGGCACATCAGGAAGTGGATGATTACCAGTCTATGAACTTTGAATTCCCGGATGAGAACATCATGTTGGTAACTGACTGTGAGACACCTGTACCAGATGAAGGACCTGAGGAAGGATCCCGATGGTCTATGTACTTTGATGGAGCTTCAAACGCTTTGGGTAATGGCATTGGTGTCGTGACCATATCTCCTAAAGGCTCTCATACTCCGTTCACCGCCCGACTATGTTTCAACTGCACTAACAATATGACAGAGTATGAAGCGTGCATCATGGGTCTTCGAGCAGCAATTGACCTAAGGATTAAGTTTCTAAGTGTATTCGGAGATTCCGCTCTCGTGATCAGTCAGATCAAAGGCGAGTGGGATATGAAACACCCTAATCTCATTCCTTACAAGGAGTATGTGTTGACGTTACTTCCATATTTCGAAGAGATCACATTTGAACACTTCCCTAGAGAGGAGAATCAGTTGGCGAACGCGCTGGCTATGGTGTCTTCTATGTTCAAAGTCAATTGGGACAACGAGACTCCCCGGATTATCATTGAAAGGTTGGACGAACCTGCACATTGCTGTGACATTAAGACTGAAAAAGTAGCGGATAAACCCTGGTTTTATAAGGTGAAGAGGTATCTTGAAACTCAGGAGTAACCCAAGGGTGCATCTGTTAATGACAAGAAGTTTCTGAGGAGGTTCGCAGTGAAGTTCTTCATCAACAATGGTATTCTTTACAAGTGTAACCATGATTCGACCTTACTGCGTTGTGTGGATAAGAACGAAGCATAAAGGATCATGATAGAGTTACATGAAGGTACTTTTGGGACTCATTCCAGTGGACACACCATGGAAAAGAAAATCCTCCGGGCAGGATATTTTTGGTCCACAATGGAAGCCGACTGTTATCAGCATTCTCAGACCTATCACAAGTGCCAAGTCTATGCTGGTAAGGTGCACATACCTCCAGTTCCTCTGAACGTCTTGACAGCACCTTGGCCTTTTTCAATGTGGGGCATTGATATGATCGGCGAGATTAGACCTACAGCGTCCAACGGGCATCATTTCATCCTGTTAGCTATTGATTACTTCACAAAGTGGGTTGAAGCAGCTTCCTTTGCTACTGTAACCAAGAACGTCGTGGCACAGTTCATTCGGCACAATCTGATTTGTCGATATAGCGTACCAGAGAGGATCATTACGGATAATGGTACAAACCTCAATAATAAGATGATCACCGAGATCTGCAAGCAGTTCAAGATACAACATCATAACTCTTCTCCCTACCGACCGAAGATGAATGGGGCTGTAGAAGCGGCTAATAAGAACATTAAGAAGATTGTGCAGAAGATGACGGTGACATACAAAGATTGGCACGAGATGTTACTGTTTGCTCTTCATGGGTACCGTACCTCAGCACGAACGTCAACAGGGGTAACACCCTATTCCTTGGTTTATGGCATGGAGGTTGTCTTGCCCATCGAAGTTCAGATACCCTCTCTTCGGATTATGAAGGATGCCGATTTGAGCGAAGATGACTGGATTCAGACCCGGCTTGATCAACTGAACTTAATCGACGAAAAGAGACTTACTGCTATTTGTCATGGTATAACGTACCAAAAATGGATGATCAAGGCATTTAACAAGAAAGTTAGACGACAAAAGTATCAAGTTGGGGACCTGGTTATCAAGCGCATCATACTGCCACAAGGTGATCCCAGGGGACAATGGACCCCTACTTACGAAGGGCCATTTGTGTTAAGAACATTTTCTCAGGAGGAGCTATGATTATAACCACCATGGATGGTGACGACCTTCCTCACCCCATCAATGCAAACATAGTGAAAAGATACTACACATAATCAAATACCCGCTAGGTTGACTGGCCTAGGAAAAAATAAGGGCTTCCCGGCGAACCAAAAGGGTTCGGGCAAAAATAAGGGATGAAAATGAAAAAATCTGTACACCTGGCAAGTCGAAAACCTGAAAAGGCGGCTTGGGCAAAAAAGGGTATCCCGGTGGACTGAAAACCCGAAAGGGTGGTCCAGGAAAAAATTAGGGATCAAAGCGTAACACTATGTCTCATTGGATCACCTTGCAATCAGACTTCGGTATCGACTATCAAGCTCGGACGACACTAAACAATCTGATCTACCTTCAACCAAGTAGAAAAGTGATGAGATGCTCAAGGACATAAGGGCAATAGTAGAGTTGGAACCCAGTGGGATTATTCACATAGCTGTTTTTCTTTGTTTTCACAAATTGTATAAATTTTATTTGTTCGGCGGCGTTCTCTTACTGAGACGTCAGCCCCTTATACAAAAAGCCTATTTACAGGCCAAACTTCAAAAATCAATATAATTCATTTTCAGAGAAATTTCAAATTGTTTTTCCTTTTTCTGTTATATTTTGCAAAGAACGTTCAATGTTCATTTTTGATATATGAATTTAACATTAATTGCTGCTCATGAATATTTACAGGCAAACAAAAGGCGATTACTCGTAATATCAGAAACAGGGGCAATAAGATTTGTCCAAGCTTTACGGTTGCTCTATTCACCAGGTATAAGGTAGATTTAGCTGAAGAATATGGTTGAGGTGCATTCACTCCCCGCAAAGTAAGAAAAGACAGTAATGATAGCTCTCCCCAGTTGAGACTTGCAACTGTAGATGAATCGGTAGTATTCTCCCCAAGCAGAGTTTTATTTACCATCAGCACTAAAAGGTCTTAATATTCCCCCACGGAGTATAAGAATATTCCCCGGCAGAGTACAAGATATCCCCAGTAGAGTCTGAAATCTTTCCCAGCGCAGTCTGAAAAAGCGTGCCCAGTAGACTTTGGAAGATTGTCCCTATTAGAGTCTAAAATCTCCAGTGAAGTCGCAACTGAAAGATCATCCCCAACGGATTTCATTCCCTTCACAAACAGAAATTCAATCCCCAACAGGATTCAGCATCACCAACAACAGTAATCCATCCCCAGCGGAATTTATCAGTGGAATCCTCTACAGAGCATCTCTTCCCCACAGAGTTAGTCTCCTCATCAATTTATTCCCCAACGGAGTTATCCTCTTTTGCAGGTTTATTCCCACAGTCATCTTCGTTCGCCATCCCCAGCGGAAACGAAGAATTCTACTCTTTTCTCCAGCAGCTATCCGAGATTTATTTTCCCCAGCTAAAAACATTACATTTTCATACATCATGACATATGCATATTCGCATCATACAACATAATCTCATTTATTTTGAGAACATCATTGCTTGATACATATCATGCACTGCATACAACTAACCTTTACCTTTAAGGAAGGATGCAGTTTAATTCTCATAAAATTCAAAGCTATGAAGCTTTTATCTCAGTCGAATTACTGACCAGTTCTTAAATCTCAACTGAATTATCCTCAGTTGAATTACAGATAAGGTTATAAATCTCGACAAGTTCCTCCGTCGAAGTACAGACGAGTTCCTAAATCTCAGCAGAGTTTTCTCAGTTGAATTACGGGCGAGTTCTTAAATCTCGATGAAGATGTTTCCCCAAGTCGAATTACTGATCGGTTCTTAAATCTCAACCAAATTATCCTTAGTTGAATTACAGATAAGGTCCTAAATCTCGACAAAGTTCCTCCGTTGAATTACAGACAGGTTCCTAAATCTCAGCAGAGAAGTTTTCTCAGTTGAATTACGAGCAAGTTCTTAAATCTCGATGAAGATGTTTCCCCAAGTCTAATTACTGACAAGTTCTTAAATCTCAACAGAGTTTTTCTCAGTTGAATTACAGATAAGGTCCTAAATCTCGACAAGTTCCTCCGTCGAATTACAGTCAGTTCTTAAATCTCAGCAGAGTTTTCTCAGTTGAAGTACGGGCAAGTCCTAAATCTCGATGAAGATGTTTCCCTCAGTCGAACTACTGACCAGTTCTTAAATCTCAACAGAATTATCCTCGGTTGAATTACAGATAAGGTTCTAAATCTCGACAAATTCTCCTCCGTCAAAGTACATACAGTTCCTAAATCTCAGCATAGTTTTCTCAGTTGAATTACGGGCGAGTTCTTAAATCTCGATGAAGATGTTTCCCCCAGTTGAATTACAGTACAAGTTCTTAAAACTCAGCAGAGATGTTCTCTCAGTTGAAGTACAGGCAAGTTCCTAAACCTCAGCAAGATCAGACTTCCCCAGCGGAATCTTCCACAACAAGTATGCGAGCTCTTGCTAAGGAATTCCTTATGCGATCGACACTCCCTCTGATGGCATCTTTAAGCCCATCCTCACTCCAGCAACTTCCAAATGGCATCTGTAAGCCCATTCCCGACATCACAAGGCTGATACCACTTCATGCGAGTGCAAATTTCTGGGCACTCTAGTGTTCAATCATCTTCCACCTTCGGATCACGAAAGACATGAAAGCCAATCTAAATACTCAGGTTTAAGAATATTTAACAGGGGCAGCTGTTGTACCCCAAAATTTTCCCTCCCATATTTCTCAAAACATTGCAAGGAAAATCTCAAAGTTGCTCAAGTTTGCTCAAAAGTTGGTCAGACAAGCTATCTCCTAAGGCAGTCAACCCTAAATTAGGGTTTTGTGTTGCATCAAGATCCTTGAGTACAAATGACCTCAAGTGCCCCCTAATGTCCTAATATGTTCTCAAGATCATCCATTTCAAGTTTCAAGCCTTGCAGAGGAAGTTTACTCAGTCAATTGCTCAAAAGGTCCAAAAATCGACTGTGCTAGGGCAAAAGTCAACTGTGACCTACAGACAGTCAAACTTCAAGAGTTTTGGTCAACATTCTCATTTTTAAGGATATTTCATCATTTTATCAAGGGTTGATCATGATTCATCAAGGATTACTCAAAATTCATCAAGACTCAAAAGTTGCTAAATTAGGGTTTTGTAGAAAAGTCAACTTAACTTTGACCAAGCATAACTTTCTCATACTTTATGAGAAATGACCCATCCAAAGATAATTTTGAATATAATGCAATTTCCAACAATCCATCTTCATACCCCAAGATCAAAAAATGCACTCACAAGAAGTTATGAATTTGGACATTATAGGTCATTTTTGAAAGTCAACAAAAACACCTTTTTTGCCAAAGCTTATAACTTGAGCTTGGAATATCAAAATGATATGAGACCAAAAGTGTTGGTTATAGGACATCTCAAGCTTTCTAAAAAATCAAAGAACACTTCCAAAAGTTCAAAAATAAAGAAGTTATGCATTGTTGAAGTTGGAATGTTTTGCAAAATTGCCAAAAGTTAACTATCCCCAAAACTTCAAATTTTGTCAAATGGGCCCATTCTTTTCCACTTGATTTGAGTTTGCATAGTCGCCCAAGTGCCCTAGATTCAGCCATGAACCCATATTTCATTTTTATTATTTAATTTGATTTTTAATTGAATTTACTCATTTTAAATAAAATAAAATCATATAAAATCCAAGGAACTAATAACTCATGATCTTTTGGCTATTCTAGGCTTTGATTACAGCTATTATCATCATCAAATTCGAATCAAACCAAATCATGTGCAAAAAGATTGGAATTAGGCAAATTTGGCAAGTTTGTAAAGGGAAATCAAATCAAATATGCAAGCATTGATAAGGCAAGATTTGAATCAATTTTATTGACCTAATGCACTGAGCATTACATAAGGGAGCTAAACACACGAAAACAAGGGTTGGCAAGTGTGGAAAGAGGCAGAACAAAAGTGCAAAAATTCACAAAAAAGTGAGTGATCAAAGTCCAAGTTAGAGGAAGTTTCAGGACACGAGACTTGTTCCAATCGCTTCCTGAGCACTCACACAAGCTACCTGGATCAAAACCAAGCATTTTCAGGCCTCTACACGCACTGTAAGTCCCACGCAAACTGCTCTTGTTCTTGATTTTGCAACTCTGAAATTAGGCATCTTTTTCATGAACTAATAGCATATTTTGAATCTACATAACATTTGCAAACGTTTGACATCACTCAATTGCATTTATTTGGCTTGAACAGAGAACCACCATAGCTAGGGTTCTTCGTTTGTTTTTTAGGGTTTTCTGTTTCAAGTGAAATTTAGACTCAAGAAGAACATGGTTTTGATCTGGAAGCCATGACGAGTCAAACCATGTTCTTGGAATGGATTTATATGGCCTGGAGATAATTTTAGCATAAGCCTGCGCTTTTAGCTGCGGATTCAAATCCGCAGGTGTTTTTTTTACAGGTCTGAGGACAAGGATGAATTCGTGTCATCCTCCAGTTGGCCAATTCAAATAATTTTGCGTGTTTTTTATTGTTTTGCTGGCATTTGTTTGTCTTGATATATTATTATTGATGCTTATTACATTAACAAACAAAGCAGTTTGGTGTGGTGGCAAAGCGAGCGTGTGTATCTCCTTCAGGACCTGGGTTCGAATCCCAGGTCCCCTACTTTCTCAATAATTTTTCTTTTCAGGTTATCACATGCATACGTTGGCTTGCAGTACACCATACTCCCTCATGATCTAAGTGCCAGATGGGCAAGGAGCCAGATCTGGTGGTCCACGTTGAGAGTCCACCATAGGCCCAGTCAATGCATGCATATTGGATCAGATTAAGTCCAAAGGGCTAGCATCTATTGGGCCTACGAAATTGCTTTTGACACCACCAAAACAGGCCCAATCCCTCAACTCTTTTATTTATTTTTGTTATTTATTTTAATTGTTTTATTTAATTTTCTAACCAATCAAAATTCTTTTTTTTATCAAATAAAATCACAAAAAAATATTTTTATTCAATCAAATTTTAACTTTTTTATTTATTAATAAACTCTAATTAATTAATTTAGGTTTTAATTCTAGAATAACTTTAACCTATTTCGTAAATAATTAAAATTAATTAGATTTAATTAGGTTTTAATTACTAATTTAATTAATTTCATTTTCTTTCTTAAAATAACAAAAACTCCAAAAATAATTATTTTTTTCATTTAATTAAATTATTAATTTAATTTAGTTCTTTAACTTAGGTTTATTTCTTTCTTAATTTAAAAACAACAAAAACCAAAAACATTTTCTTCAAAAATGGTCAAAACCCTAATCATGCGCCCGATTTAATTTTGAGTCGCGATTTACTTTTCCTTATCCAATAATGTACCTGCTTTCGGATTGTAATAGTTAAATAGGACATTTAATTATTTTTATCGCTTTACTTTATTTTTCAAAGGGTTTGTCTTTGGCGATGTAAATACCCGACGCCTTGTAATTTAAATTCCGCATTTTATTTCCGCAAATTATAACTGCTAAATGTTTGATAATAAGGTTTGCATGACAAGAATGAATGTTAATCTTAAAATCGAATTAGATCACCCTTAACATGTACAAAGATAAAAATAAACTGAAAACGATACACTCGCACATGCGCACTCCTAGGACACACCCCACTTGGTTGCCTTCGTACGCGGTCTTTGAGTATAGGTTGCTTTAGAAGTCGTCCTTTTGTCTAAAAGATCAATAGTCGCCTCGAAGCGGTTTCCTCGGATATTGTTGCCTCAAACAAATGATCTAAGACATTAGGGTTACCGCTAAGGCGTCCTAACATTGCTTTGGTGACCGTAAGTCCCTAATTCGAATTGACCCTCAAACTCCAACGACGGTGTTACCCACTCATTAATAGCGGGATATCATTGTCTAAAGGAAAATAGCATGGAATGATTCCTTTTTCGAGTAGGTAGATGGTTCTTAGATACTTGCTCTTTCAAAAACAAAACTCTTTCACACTTACACTTTTACAAACAAAGTTTTCAAAAACACTTCATTACACTCTTGAGGACAGAAGCAAGAGTTAAATCGATGTTTCAAAACAAATTTTTTTTCAAACCCACAAGCATAAAGAAAGCAATTTTTGAAAAAAATTGAGGAAGTACCTAAGAGCCCGTGGATAACCACAGATAGAAAGGGTGCTAACACCTTCCCTTTCTATAATCTACCCCCCGAACCCGAGAAATATCTCGAAAAAGGAATTTTTCTGTGCTTTTTTCCTTTCCTTGTTGGATAAAATAAAAGTCGGTGGCGACTCTTGCTTACCGCGACATTTTGCAAACACAAACGCAAAACGCAAACCAACATTCCAAAAAACAGTCAGTTCTTCCCACTGTATCACACCTACCTACCCTAAACCCTAACCCCGGCATACCGCGGAGGTGAAAACCCATCCCCGGTGTAAATCAACCCCTCACAATCCCAAAAATCAACCAAATAAAAAATGCTAAGTCCAGTTACCCTTTCACGATTACGCTTGCTCTCTTGAAGGTTCCGGGTTTGATCCTTGTTCTCCTTCGTTTTGCAGGCTGCGGTGGTGAAGACGGCGATGAGCGTTTGAAGATGGTGGACGGAGGAAGATCCACGGCGATCAGGCAAGGGATACGGCGGTGATAGCGATTAGGGTTTCATATCTTGAAACCCTAATCACTCCTTCTTCTTCTTCAGCAACTAACTGAGCTCGTCACGCTCTTCCTCTCGTCTTTGCATATTGGTATCATTTTTTTATTCCCCTGTATCAAGTCCTTTGTTTCTGTAAAAATACCCCTGTTTCTGTCTCTGTAATCTCACCTTCAAAAGCCCTCTCTATTGTATTTTTGTTTCCTGTACTTATAGGTTTTTCATTAGGTTTTGTGAATTTGTTTGCACAAATTAGGGAGATTAGAATAAATTTAGGGATTTAGTTCTTTGTATTTGATTCAGTTTACGATTTGTAATTTAATTTCTAGATTTGGTTGTTCTATAATTAGGGATTAGGGTTCTGTAACCACTGATTTTGCGGTTTGAAATTTAATCTTGAGATTTGGTGTGTTAATCATTTCTGTTCTAGATTTTTTTTAGTTGGATAATGTAATATATTGGATTTGATTTTGTTTGAAAATGTTTTATTCATTGTATTGGATATTCTGGAGATAAATTATTTGATTTTGTTTTCAATCTATACAGTACACGTTAGTAAAAACAACGTAAATTTTGGGTTGTAATTGGAACAGTTCTTGTTAGCACAGTGGGCCAACGTTGGTTTCTGATTGAATTGGGCATGCGTTTCTAAAAAATGGTCCAACAGTTTTTTTCCCTTAATAAACAAATTATAGCTGTTAATAATAAATGAAAACCTTATAACAAAAAGTTTATCAACAGATGCAGTATCACGCCTTTTTTTTTATAAAGAAATATATATAATATCAACAATTTTAATAATAATGCTTTCTTTTTTCTAAACAAAACGACACCACATATCTAATAGGCTCCAAACGTAATGGGCCTATAATTTGTAACAGATCCAAAACAAGACTTTTAATAAACAAATAATTTTTAACAAAACAATTTACCCCCTTTTTAGTAACAACTGAAATAAATTTCTTTTAACCGGTTGCAAAGAAGAATTTCCTTAAAAAAAGCGCTGATAACAACAAACACTTCATACTAATTTTCTATAATAAATCAGCAACAGAAATGATAGATAGACCGATTTCAGAAACCCCAATGGGCCTGTAATGTGTAATCATACCCCTTATTTTTACTAACAGCAATAGTAATTAAAAACTTGATAATTATTCGAAATAGTTTTATTTTTGAATCGCATAGGCCATTGGCCAACATGCTTCGCGAATGGATTCACGGATGCATGGATTTTTCTGCTTTAGAAAGCCCCATTTTCATGAATTAAAATACACCTCCCCTAATCTTAGATAAAGATGGGACATCTAATACTGTTGTACCATCTTTAATTACATATTTATTCTATTTAAACCTTGAAAAATAAAATCCTTGAGGTAGGGAAAATTTGGGGTACGACAGCTGCCCCTATTCAATTATCTTCCAGTCGAATGGTGAGAGAAAACTCGAGTCTTGTGCATTCTGATTGGAAGTTTATTGAATACTTAAAGTATCCCAAAATTTGTCCGACAAACATAAGGTTACACTGATATAACATAGCCTTAGGAGTCTTAAGGAGGTAGGCCAAGCCGATGATGTATCGCTTACCAGAGTTTGATGACGCGATAGATGGTCTTGAGCTTGAGAGAAATCTTATATGTCTTGGTTTGCTTTTGCTTACTAATCCTTTTGGGGGGATGAGTAACACAACAGTTGATGATGCATGGCTGCTTGAAGACTAAGGCCATGGGTTATGTTCATGAATCGCTGCATGACGTCTTAGGCGATAAGCTAGATTTTGTATTTTTTCGAGCATCGCTACATGAAGTCTGAGGCGATGATCTGTGTTATGGAATAAAGAAAGCGTATTGCTGTATGAACTAGGTTAGAGTGTTTTTATTCTGCGTATCGCGGCATGAAGTCTGAGGCGATGATCGGTGTTTATGGAATAAAGGAACGTATTGCTGCATAAAGTTTGAGACAATAAGCTAGATTTGATTTTCGGACATCGCTGCATGAAGTCTGAGACGATGGTTTGTGTTACAGAATAAAGAGATGTACATTGCTGCATGAAGTCTGAGGCAATGAGTTTGGTTCACAAATCGCTGCGTGAAGTCTGATGCGATAGGCTGGATTTTGTGGAATAAAGAAACACATTGATGCATAAAGACTAAGGCAATGGGTCAGGTTTGCAAATCACTGCATGAAGTCTGATGTGATGAGTTAAATTTGTCTTTCCGACATCGCTGCATGAAGTCTGAGACGATGGTCTAGAGTTTGAAACACATTGCTGCATGAAGTCTGAGGCAATGGGTTAAGTTCACAAATCACTGCGTGAAGTCTGATGTGCTAAGCTAAATTTATTATTTCGAACATCGCTACATGAAGTCTGAGACGATGATCTGGAACTTGGCATAACGAAACACACTGTTGCATGAAGTCTGATGCATTGGATTAGAGTTTTGGAAATCGCTGCTAGGTTTTGTTTTCGAGTATCGTTGTATGAAGTCTGAGGCGATAGTCTGTGTTGTGGAATGAAGAAACACATTGCTGCATGAAGTCTGAGGCAATGGGTTATGTTTGCAAATCACCGAGTGAAGTCTGATGTGATAATTTAAATTTCATTTTCGAGCATCGCTGCATGAAGTCTGAGGCGATGATCTAGGTTTTGCAAAAACATTGCGGCTTAGAGGAAATGTAATGAGTTGTGAGAATACATTGCAACTTAGAGGCAACATAGTGAGTTTTGCAAATGCATTGCGGCTTAGAGGCAATGCAATGGGTCTTGAGAATACATTGCGGCTTAGATGCAATGTTCTGAATTTTGCACATACATTGCGGCTCAGAGGCAATGTAATGAGTTTTACGGATACATTGCATCTTAGAGGCAATGTACTGGGTTTGTAAGGAACTCATCATTGCAGGAAGACTTAGGTGATGGGATGAATGTGTCACGTCATGAAGACTGAAGTGACGGGTTGAATCGTAAGAGAAGTATTGCGTTGTTCGACCCTTAGATAGTTGAATCGAGGGTGAGATTATTTGTCTGCTTGCTATATGATACATGTGTATGCATGCGTATTGAATGTTGTATGTATGCAAAATGTATGATGCTTGACATTGATATGGAACCCTGAGTGTATTGAATATCGAAATGTATAGAGTATGTATGCTTTAGATATGTAAAATGCGTGTATGTATGAAATGTGTGTAAGATGCGCGCATGCCTCAAAATGTTATGAAGACTATTTATGGCATTCTCTCCTTTAAACCATTGGCTTAGAGTTACCCATTCCTGGAGTTGTATGTCGTGTCGTTGTAGCATTGTTGAACTTGAATGCGGTGGGAAGTGTTAGCAAAAGTTGAGCGTTGATTTTGTATTGCGGGCGTAGACGTAGACGTAGATGTAGGTAATGGCCCATGCATAGATTTGTATGTTGTAAGCACGAACATAGACATATGTATTGGCATATGTGTAGCATTTTATGTTATAAGCGTGGGCGTAAGCGTAGACGTATGTATTGGCATATGCGTAGATTCGTATGTTGTAAGCGCGGGCATAAGCGTAGACGTATGTAGATTCGTATGTTGTAGGTGCAGGCGTAAGCATAGACGTATGTAGGGTTGGTAGGAGTATACATGTGAGTGGACGCGTGCGAACGTAGACTTCGTGTTGCAAGTTAGACATAGGTGCTGACATGGACGTAGACTTTGTGTGTGGACCCGTAGATGTAGGCATAGACTTGGTATTGTTGAGCGTAAGCATATGCGTAAATGTATGTGTAGGCGTAGACTTTTTGCATCGTGAGCATAGATATAGGCGCATACATGTGTATAGATTTTTGTATTGCAAGACGTAAGAGTAGCCATGTGCATGGACGTAGACATGGATTTTCCTTCAATATTTTTTTAAACAAAATGTTTTTTCGATGTTTTATCAAATGCTTTTATTTTGTTAATCCCCTAAAATGATTTCAAGACAATATTCACAAGTAATGATCGTAGTATTTTGTAAACACGTCTGAGAAAAGAAAAAACGTAATTTGAAAAATGCAAAGAAAGCCAGTGTTTTATTAATATGCCTCTGAGTAGACGAGAATACAAGATGCAATTCCTAGAAAGAGGTAATTACAGAAAGTTTTACAATTGTAAATGGCAATGAAAATGATAATTGCTACTACTGTTCCCAAATATCCTTTTAATGATCTTATCTCCTTTGCTTATGAGTTAAATGATTAAGATCTATCTCTCCTTTCATGGTTCATAGTCGCGGTTCATAGATCGCAGTATTTTTGTTCTTTATTTCTTTGTATGATCCCTAATTTTTTCCTGGACTGCCCTTTAGGGTTTTCAATCCACCGGAATAATTTTTTTGTTTATATGCCCCTAATTTTTGCCTGGATCGCTCTTTGGTGTTTTCGATCCATCGGGACGCTCCTTTTTTCCTAAGTCGCCTGTTTAAGGTTCGGGCTTAGCGAGCTTCTTATACATAGTATTTTTAACTGTGTCTGAGTTTGCCGGATGTGGTAATTCTTCCCCATCCATTATTGTGGAGATAAGATTACCACCGGAGGATGCTGTTTTGACTACGTATGGACCTTCATAATTGGGGGTACGTTTACCACGTGAGTCGAGGGGAGGTAGCAGAATCTTCTTGAGTATTAGACCATGTCGTGGTTCATCTTGTACAATGTATCGTTACTTTGAAAGAAATCCGAGGCTAATTTTTGTAGAGTTGCTTATCGATGCTGGAGGCATGTTCTGGACGTCGTGAAACCAAGGCTTGTTATATTGTCGTTTTTTAATAGCAAGGCAATGTGTGGGCTCTTTGAAGCGTCTGTTTATGATGCACGATTCGTGGTTTGACCAAGTTACTTTGAACATAGGCGATATAATTGTCAGGGCGTTTGTCATTTGATTTCCTTTTTGTGGGATGTGACTGAAAGTGATCTTTGTGAATTCTGTAGTCAGTTTTCAAAACATGGTCCCTATATGGAACCCATTTTAGATGTTTAGTATCTCATTCACCGTTGACTTGGTATATGGCTTGTGAGCATTCTTTGGAGAAGTCAATACTTCCTCTATATCGCACCCTAGTGTATTTGAAGCCTCGTCGAACATGGATAACCAACATGCCCTTGGCTCGGGTCTTTCGTCAGATCTTGGTATTTCATAGTTGCTTATTTTTACAGCACTGTCTGTATTTAACCTTGGCTTATTTCCGTAGATATGCGCAATAGCTTGATCAGCTTCTTCATGGATCAACTCTAACATTGCCCCTTTTCTTGGTTTCTTCTAGGTCTTCCCCTGTGTTCAGATTAATGGTCTTAATAGCCTCTTGATATGGTTGCGTATTAGCTTTTCTTTTTATTTCCCTCGCCGTTTTCCCAGAGAGTTCAAGATCTTTATCATCTTCCTCTTTAGCTTGGTTGATAGGAGCATCAAAATTATACCAGATCACAACAATAGCATTATCAGTGGTTTTGGGCATGAATTTGCACCTTTATCATGTTTTGGTGCAGATTTAGTATATGAATATTTGAAAATGCATGTGCAGAGAAAGTATTGCCATTTTTGGATTTAAGACATAAATGCAAGAGAAAGACAAGGAT
Organism: Vicia faba; assembly: GCA_948472305.1. Taxonomy (NCBI): domain Eukaryota; kingdom Viridiplantae; phylum Streptophyta; class Magnoliopsida; order Fabales; family Fabaceae; genus Vicia; species Vicia faba. The sequence goes on from OX451736.1 coordinate 1,243,280,605, forward strand.
CTTGATTGAAAACAAAACACAAATTTTATTAATCGTAAATATTGTCTGAAACAAAACAGGGAAACCCTTACAAGCAACCCCTATGCCTCGGGCTTGACATAGGTTCTTTCAAAAACTAGAAAAATTAATTAGGAAAGAAAAAGATCTCAGGAATCTCCACGACTTTCCATCTTTTGAGTTTTTCTCCTGGGGCGCATTCTCAGATGAATTCAGTTGCCCCTTTGGTGTTGGATTTGTTGGATACTCTTGCCCCATATCTGCCACGCACCACTCCGTCGTTGACAAAAGTATCTTGGATCGGAGGAAAATGTGCTTCACCCTTCAGAGTAGCTTTATATTTTTCTTCAGGGTATTGTCTGAACCGGACTATCCCCTGGCCCCTTAGCCTTTGTAGAGCTCTTTTGAAAGCTTCATTATGTTCTAGCGGGAGTCCATATTCCAACCGATATTCTTTTAGTGAGTTTATCGGGGTCTTTGCTTGTCTGCTTGCCCCAGAGTCAGTAGCTACTTCGATTGCATTTATTGTTAGCCCATCATGCAACGACATAGGGTCTGATGTGATGTTGGGCTTCTCGAAAGTGATGTCTTGCGAATCCAACAAATGTTGCACCTTGTGTTTGAAAGGCCAACATCGTTCTATGGTGTGTCCAGGAGAATTAGCGTGATACTCACATCTGGCATTGACATCATATCTTCGTGGGAGTGGCCCGACTGGAGGAGCTAGAGGCTTAAGCTCCACTGAGGATGCCTTAACTAGCTGTTGCAATAACTAGCTAGGTGGCATAGGGAGTGGATCAAATTTCCTGGGTGGCCTTCTGCCTTGCTGCTGCCCTAGGGGGATCACTTGTGGTTGTTGAACCCTGGGTTATGGTGCTACGACATTAATCTCTCCCTTCTTTCCTTTGGTGAAGTTTGAAGCAGGCCACTTTGAATTGTAGGGAGCATTTGATGGTCCCCCTGATATCTTCCCACTTTTTATCCCGGTCTCGATTCTTTCTCCGATGGTTACTAGGTCTGAGAACCCTGAAGAGATACTCCCAACCATCATCTCATAATACAGCCCGTGCAAAGTTCCCATGAACGTGTCTACTAACTCCTTTTCTAACAGTGGTGGTTGCACACGGGATGCCAACATCATCTCTGAGCATACTCCTTGAAGGACTCTTCTTTCTTCTGGGACAAATTCTGGAGTTGCATGCGGGTAGGCGCTATGTCCAGGTTATATTTGTAATGTTTTAGGAAAGCATTAGCAAGATCTGCCCAGGTTCGAATATGCGTTCGCTCCAATTACATATACCAGTCTGAAGATGCCCCACTCATGCTATCTTTAAAATAGTGCATCATCAGCTTCTGATCGTGGGCGTGGGCGTGCATCTTTCGACAATACATGAGGAGATGATTTCTCGGGCAAGTGATCCCCTTGTATTATTCAAATTCAGGTACTTTGAACTTTGGTGGGGTCACCACATCAAGAACTAGACCCATTTTGAGAGTGTCTACTTCAAAAGCATCAAAATCCTCCACAAGTTTTAGTCTTTCCTCCAGATCTTTGTATTGATTCATCACTAGTGGATTATCAACAACATGAGTACCAGTCGTCTTTAATGGCGCTTGGTTGGCATCCTCTGGGTCGTGGTCTCCGTATTGCAGGTCCAAGTAGTTGTCTACATTATTGGTTAGAATCTGTAGGGTATGTGCTACCCTGATTTTGGTGGCGGTAGGACAAACCCTTCAGTTTCAGCTTCTTGTTGGGCCACGATGGACTTTTGGAGTCCTGCTTCCGGCTCTTTCCTCAGTTGGTGACCGCTTGATGCACCAATCGTTTGGGCTACTTCTTTGGAAGCTACCCTGGGAATCTGGTCTTTCCTGTCAATAATGTTCTTCAAAGCTAGGAGAACTTGACTCAAATCTCTTTTCATTGAAGTAACATCACCCTTCACCTGGTCGAGATCCTCTTTGAACACAACCTGAGTTTCCTCAATTTTTTCCTTTGCTTTCTGTTGGTAGGCCCTTGTTTGATAAGGAGGCCAAGGGGTGGAGACCTTCTTCTACCAATGGTTCAACTGGAGATATGTTTTTTAAGAAATGAGTTTTGACATGATATGCGGGTGTTCGTGAATGCATACATGTGAATGAATGCGTATGAACATGAAATGGTTACTGTATTAAATGTCTTATTCACTTGGGTATGTATTTTCCTTTTACTTATTATTTTACTTAGCGACTATCCTTAAAATAGATATGCAAACGGGACGTGGAAACAAAATGCCTTTATTGAAGGTAACATAATTCAGATATTGAAAAATATTACAATCTTAAACCAATACTTTATTTGCGTGAAATCAAACAAAAGGAAACCAGTCTTCTAGGTGTGCCTACGGATATCGATCTAGAAGTCATCCACCTTGACCTGACAAAGCTTGAGAAAATCTTTAGTACGTTATTTCCTTTTCGTGGCCTTGATTTCAGACATGTTTGGCGTGTTGACGCGGGCAAGTTGTTTCCTTCGGTATCCATTTTAAAAGACAGACACCGAGATATTGAGTTTATTACTATCTTTTATACCCCCTGTGAATAAGGCAAATATAGGGTGACAAATATATGAAATTCGTGACGAATGTATGGAATGTATGAATGCGTGGGTGTAAGGTTGAGTGACGAGATTTTTGTAATAAGTACCCTTATAAAGTAGGTTCCTTAGTCTTGACCTACAATTGATCTACCCTCCCGAAAGGTGGCTTCCTTAAGGGTGTCATGAATAACACTGAAGGGGAAAAGGCACAAGGGCCTCCCTTAGGTGGAACCTCTTTACGGACTGAGACTTTCGTCTCAAATTCGTGAAAGATATCGTCATGAGATTTTGGGTTAAGGTCGTTACAAAGAGTCATGGGTGACCTTCCAAAGTCCTACTCATCGAGAGGATATCTCTCGATAAGTATTCCTTTTTCAGAAGTCCACCGACTCTAGGCGAAGTCGTCACATAAACTCGTAGGGATGATGTACCCCCTAAGCTAATAGACGAACCTTCTTTCTAAGGGTTATATTGGAAATATTTTTTTTTTGAGATAGAAAGATCCCGCCACGCAGTAAATATATGATAATAAGAGAAATTGACAGTAAATAAATAAATGTGATAAAGTAGATAAATGCAACAAATAAATAAAGCAAATAAAAATAGAAACCCCAAAAATACCTAAACCTAGGGTTAAGGAGAATTCCCAACAGAGTCGCCAACTGTAACAACTATTTTTCAAATCAAGAGTCACCACTATTAGTTTTTTATCCTAGGGAAGGGAACCTAACAGAAAACCCTAATTTGCAGACATAAATTCTAGTTTTCGGGCTCAATCAGATGAAAGGAAGGTGTTAGGCACCTTTCATCCACCTTGTTCACAAGGATATTAAGCTCTAGGTTTAGGTTTGGGATAAACAGGGTTTTAAGTTTTAATTAGCAAGACTCGCCATGATTTTAGATCTTATTCCTACTGTTGTACCCCAAAATTTTCCCTCTCATTTCATCAACATTTTCTCAATCACAAGGACTCTTGGAACTCAAGATCAAGCTAGGGTTTGCTCTGCTCAAGGCACCTCCTTGCACTGTTGACCTAAATTAGGGTTTGAGTTTGCATGGGGATAGTTTGACCTACAATGCCCAAAGTGACTTTCATACTTCATGTTGGACTCACAAGTTTGTCCTTACCAAGTTTCAGGCTTTGATTCAAAGTTTTGCCCAGTCAATTGGACAGTTGACCTAGAAATCAGCTGTATTGGGGAAAAAGTCAACTGTGGCCAATTGACAGTCAAACCTCATGAAATTTGACCCACATCAACATTATGAACTCACATGAACCATTTGATCAAGTTTGGATCACCATTCGACAAGAAATTTGATCAGATCACCAAAAGGGCAAAATGGTCATTTTTAGGGTTTTGACTGCACAAAGGCAATTTTTGACTGTTTGACCTAGCCAATGGAAAATCAAGCTCACACATGTACTCAAGGACTCAATGACATTGTCTTGACCCATTCAACAAGTTCAAAAGATCTCAAGTGCATAGGATTGACAGATGAATTTTTCAGTCAACTGATCAAAATTTGACTGTACATTGAAAAGTCAAACTTTGACTTTTTGGTCAAAATCAAGTGCCAAGAGTTATTTTTCATCAAGACATGTCAAATTATGAAACTTGTTCATCAAGAAACCCAAAAATGCAAATTAGGGTTTAAAAAGGAAAAATTTCATAACTTAGAAATTTTCTAAGTTATGAAATTTTCTTATTTTTTTCCTAACTTTATCCCATTTTTTCACCAAGATGCAAATGGATTCAAAGAAAACTTGCAAAATGAAAGTTGATTCCATCACAAATTCTACAAATTTTATTCACAAAGTTTTCCCAAAAGAAGCTTGTAGCTCAAGTTATGATTTTTGGAACAAGGGTACCTAAAACTTTTAACTTAGAGAAAGTTTGCCCTAATCTAGGCAGGATTTTGACCCATCTTCTTGTCCACTTTTCACATATTTCCACTTGGAGTTTCAAGTTTCATTGGAAAGATGGATTATAGTACATGTTCCAATCTTTCCAAATTGTCCAAGAACTCCTCAAACACCCTTGTGGTTAGAGATAATCGAATGCTTGAAGTTGGCAAAAACTCACTTTTGTCCATGACCAATACATGTTCATACAAACTTGCATTTTCAAATCAGCATGTTTGGTGCTAGCTTGCAGGCCTCAAAACCAACTTGTACCCCATAATTTAATGCATATCTATTGAGTTAAGGTTTTGCTTTGGTCATTAGGGCATTGTACACAAGATTAAGCCATAAATGGTAAAAGGTATATTGCCATTTTTGCAAAAGGTTACTTTATGTCAAAACACTAAGCATTGAGCCTTGAAAAAAAATCTGAGACTGCAAACCAAATCCAGGGATTGGAGGGGCCAAGAGTGTTGTGTGCAGGGTGATAGGAGGGCCTGTACAAGGCTATAACATCACTTCCACACTCTTGCTTGAAAATGAAGAAAAGTTGCAAATCATATACCATATCTCATATCTGTTAAGATAAGCTTACACAAACATTGTAGACAAGTTGGATACCTCCCAACAAGCCTGAAACACAACCCCTTTACCTCTCAAACTCCCTTGTACACAAAATCACTGTTTTTATGCAAAACAGGGCAAGTTCTGCACTTTGCAAGCCATAACCAAATTCTATCGTGCGTTTTGTCCAAAGATAGTTCCAACACCTTCCAATCAACTCACCTGAACTATCCCAGGCCCCTATTGCAAGCTGTAACACCTCTAACACACTTTTCCATTTTTGTTTCAAAGCTCTGCAGGTTGAGTTCTACAGCATGATTCAAGCTGTTTCAAAACAAGCCAAGCATTGGAAATGCTTCCTTGGACCTCAGGCAAGCTCAAAAGAAGCTCAAACACCATTGAAGGTTGCTACATTGTCCAGCTCGAAGTCAACTGAAACAGGTATTTCATGGACTTCTATCTCTATATTTAGGAATGGTTAGGATTAGGTTTGTGAATGAAATATGTTGTACTCATAGCCCTGAAGCCATACATATGCTTAGTTTTCATTTACATTAATCATGCTAAGAGAATTTCACTCACGAACTTTCTGAAAAAACTAGGTTAAAAATTAGGGCCAGAGAAATTCTCTCTGGTCTTTGAGAGTTAATCCAAGTTTTTTATATGGTTGGATTCGTTATTTAATTCTCTATAATGTTCATGTTATGAGTTTTGTCAAAAAATCAAAGAATCAGGAGATAGCCATTGATGTACAGAGGCACGCGTTTTTGAGAACAAGAGGAAGAAGATGAAGTCTGACTGGGCTGGCCTGGTTGTCTTTGCTTTTAACACCCCCCTTTTCTGTTTACACCCCCCCGGCCCATTTATTTAAATATTTATCATTTTGATATTTTTATTTTTTATTATGACTTTATTATTTTGTCCAAATATAAAAAATGCCAAAAAATTATTTTCTATATTTTTCATATTTATTTGATATTTATTTTTATTTTACTAAGTATAAATATGTAAGTAAACTATTTTCCTTTTAATAAAACTCAAAAATAATACAAAAAATATACTTGTTTTCATTTATTATTTCTATTTATATTTGAGAACATTTTCTAGAAAATACCCATTTTTTTTTGTAAATAATTAATTTTTATTTTTGTATAATTAGGTCAAGAAATACAAAAATACTACATTTTCATTTTTATTAATATTTTGTACTAAAAATATCATTTTTTATAATATACTTTTATTTTTTGTATAAATTAGTATATTATTGTATATAATTAATAAATAATATTATTTTTTAAGAATTAGGTTTTTTTTTGGCCCTAAATAGGAAAATAATTAAAATTGACCCCTTCTTTTTATTTATTTATTTATTTACATTTCACATTGAAAAAAAAATACTTTTTACATACATAAAAATCTTTTTTTTGCATAATACATTTTATTTGATATTTGTTTAATTGTATTTATTTAAATATTAAATATTGCCTATACATTCAATATGGTTGTAATAACTTAGAATTTATTTTCTTGTCAAATACCCCCAATTCAAATTTGTACCCCCCTCCCTATATCATGTTGTAATAGTGTAGCATTTAAATTCTCGCACATTTAAAAGCTCCCAAATTATGCCATGCTTAGACTTAGGGTTTGTATGCAAAAATAAAATCAACAACTAGCTTGACCTAATCCAAGATAAACATGTATCAAAAACAAACACAATGCACACTTGCACCCCTAGGGTTTCATCCACTTGTTGCCTTCAAAAATGGGCCATGGTTGCATGTTGAGTACTTTGGCAAAACAAAAACAAACAAAAAAATCATAGTCCCTCGATGACGCTATCTGAGTTGCCTAAACAAAATGATCAAGTCCCTCAAGAAAATTGCCAAAGATACTTGACACCATTGCTATCATGGTCAATACGATGACCCGCGCCTGTCCCGTTTAACATCCTAACACAAGGTTGTTCACCAAATACAATGGTGAAACAACACTGTTAAAAGGGTTAAAACATAAGAAATATCTTTGAGTAAAATAGGGTAGACAAACTCTTAGTTACTTGATCAAACTTGCAAAAACATCCTTGCTATTTTCAAAACACACTTCACAACACAATTTCAAAACCTTACTTTCAAACATTGAAAACTTTTCAAAAGATAAAAACACCTTTGTATACATTCAAACAAGAACCATTACAAAGGTTGCCACAACGATGACCTCTTTCCAAAAACATCTTTCAAAGTCACACACAAAGCACCATTTTAAACAATTGAAAAGCACCATTTCAAATAATAGAAATGCAAAGCAAGTGATCTAAGCAAGTAACTAAGAGCCCATGGATAACCATGGATAGAAAGGGTGCTAATACTTTGCCTTTCTATAATATACTCCCCGAACCCAAGAAAACATCTCAAAGGTCTTTCCTGTGCTTTTTGACCTTTCCTTAGGATAAAATAAAAAGTCAGTGGAGACTCTTGCTAAACCGAAACATTTGCAAACACAAACGCAAAATCCCAAGTCAGTTCTCCCACCGTATCACACCTACGTATCCTCTTATGAGGAATCAGAGTCCCAATTCGTAGTTCGTATGGGGTTGGTGTTTTTTAGGGGTTTGCAAACATATTTTGAATCACTTCGCACTCGGTCAGGAGTAGTGATTATGGAGATTTTGACTCAGTGCGTAGCAAGTCAAAACTAGTTTAAACCCATTTGCAAAAGACAATTAATTAGTTTAGTTTATTGCGAAAATAGTTTTAAGATTTGTTGAATAATTTTTAATCGTATTAATTGCAAAAATATCTTAATTAATGCATGATTAAAAAAAGATTTAATGCAAATGATATATAAAATTATGTTCATGAATTTTTTAAATAGCATAATTTATTTGCTAATATGATAATATCTACATATAATAAATAATAATAATAATATGATAATAAAAATTAATAATTATAATTATAATTATAAATGAAAAAGAAATAGATAATTAATAAAATATAAGAATAAAATATAGTATAAAAAATAATATAAAAGAAATCATAAAAAATAAAAATAATGTAAGTAAATCTGGGGGGTGCAAGTTTAGTTGTGTAGTAAATAAGGTGGGGTGTGAAAAACAGTTGGGTCAGGCCCATCACAAGTCCAGGCAGGGGGTGCGTGTTATTCTGGAATTCTAGTAATTTAAGAATGGGGGTGTGCGAATATCAGTTGGGTTGGGCCCAACGTGTTTTGAAAGGGGGGTCCTGTTGATTTGTGTTACGAGGGCGCACGAAGTTATCATGCGGCTTGGCCTTACGGCCGCCTGATTAAAATCTGATGGCTGACAGCGAGGGAGCACGATTACTATGATGGGCGCACGGATATAGGATATGAACGGATAATATAATTTTGTTTTTATTCATTTTCATTTGTCTTTCTTCTTTCTACAGAACCACTGTCTTCCTCACTCTCTCAAAATGCAAACCCTTTCCTACCTACCCCAAACCCTAACCCCACATAACGCGGCGGTGCAAACCCATCCCTGGTGTAAATCAACCCCTCACAATCCCAAAAATCAACCAAATAAAAATTGCTAAGTCCAGTTACCCTTTCATGATTTCGCTTTCTCTCTTGAAGGTTCCAGGTTTGATCCTTGTTCTCCTTCGTTTTGCATGTTGCAGTGGTGAATACGGTGATGAGCGTTTGAAGATGGTGGACGGCGGAGGATCCACGAAGATCAGGCAAGGGAGACGACAGTGATAGTGATTAGGGTTTCAGATATTGAAACCCTGATCGCTCCTTCTTCTTCTTCAGCAATCAACTGGGCTCGTCACGCTCTTCCTCTCATCTTCGCGTATTGGTATCATTTTTTTCTTCCCTTGTATCAAGTCCTCTATTTCTATAAAAATCCCACTGTTTCTGTCTCTGTAATCTCACTGTCAAAATCCCTCTCTACTGTATTTATATTTCCTGTATTTATAGGTTTTTCATTAGGTTTTGTGAATTAGTTTGCACAAATTAGGGAGATAAGAATATATTTAGGGATTTTGTTCTTTGTGATTGATTCAGTTTGCAATTTGTAATTTGATTTCCAGATTTGGTTGTTCTGTAATTAGGGATTAGGGTTCTGTATCACTGATTTTACGGTTTGAAATTTAATCTTGAGATTTGGTGTGTTAATTATTTCTGTTCTAGATTTCTTTTAGTTGGATAATGTAATGTATTGGATTTGATTTTGTTTGAAATTGTTTTATTCATTGTATTGGATATTATGGAGATAAATTATTTGATTTTGTTTTCAATCTATACAGTACACGTTAGTAAAAACAGCGTAAATTTTGGGTTGTAATTGGAACAGTTCTTGTTAGCACACTGGGCCAACGTTGGTTTCTGATTGAATTGGGCATGCGTTTCTAAAAAATGGTTCAACAGTTTTTTCCCTTAATAAACAAATTATAGCTGTTAATAATAAATGAAAACCTTATAACAAAAAGTTTATCAACAAATGCAGTATCATCCTTTTTTATATAAAGAAATATATTAATATCAACAGTTTTAATAATAATGCTTTCTTTTTTCTAAACAAAACGGCACCACAATATCTAATAGTCTCAAAATGTAATGGGCCTATAATTTGTAACAGATCCAAAACAAGACTTTTAATAAACAAATAATTTTTAACAAAACAGTTTACCCCCTTTTTAGTAACAACTGAAATAAATTTCTTTTAACCGGTTGCAAAGAAGAATTTCCTTTAAAAAAGTGATGATAACAACAAACACTTCATACTAATTTTCTACAATAAATTGGCAACATAAATGACAGATGGATTGATTTCAGAAACCCCAATGGTCCTGTAATGTGTAATCACACCCCTTCTTTTTACTAACAACAATAATAATTAAAAACTTGATAATCATTTGAAATATTTTTATTTTTGAATCGCACGGGCCATTGGCCAACATGCTTCGCGAATGGATTCACGAATGCATGGGTTTTTCTGCTTTAGAAAGCCCCATTTACCTGAACTAAAATACACCTCCCCTAATCTTAGATAAAGATGGGACATCTGATACTGTTGTACCATCTTTAGTTATATATTTATTCTATTTAAATCTTGAAAAATAAAACCCTCGAGGTAGGGCAAATTTGGGGTACGACAACTGGGTGTCAGAGGACTATGTACGTCTTGCCATTGCTAGATTTTGTTTTATAAACGGAGTTACCAAGAGGATGGAAACTCCCAAAATTCACTAAGTTTGCAGGGGAGCTCGAAGAATCCACTCTCGAACATGTTTATAGGTACCAAATGAAACTTGGAGACTTGGTAGTGAGTGAAGATTCAACGATCAAGTATTTTCCCAACTCCCTCACAAAGAATGTGTTTACTTGGTTTACGATGCTTCCCCCATAGTCAGTTGGAGAAATTATTCCTTGAATAATTTCACATGGGGAAGTCCAAAATAAGCTTAACAAAATTGTCCAGTGTTAAAAGAAAGAGTACTGAGTCGATAGAACAATACCTTAACAGGTTTAGACTCCTAAAAGCTTGATGCTTTACGCAAGTTCCCGAACACGAGTTGGTTGAAACGACTTCCAATTGTTGTACCCCAAAATTTACCCTCTCATATTTTTCCAAGATTTCTCTCTTGCATGGGTGGTTACAAACATTTGCCTAAAGAAAAGGAAATTTTTTGAATGATGGTTAAGTGTCTTTCGATTGGCATCTACAAAGTGCCCTTCGATTGGCATCTGCAAAAGACCCTTCGATTGGCATCTGAAAAAGATCCTTCGATTGACATATACAAAATATCCTTTGATTGGCATCTGCAAAAGATCCTTCGATTGGCATCTACAAAATATCCTTCAATTGACATGTCAACGAGATGTTTTCGATTGGCACCTAGATAAAGGTCTTTTGATTGGCATACCAAAGGGTCTTTCGATATGCATCTTAAACAAGGCAGCTTCGATGGAAATCTTGGTAAGGTGGCCTTCCGTTTAGGGCATACAAAGTGTCTTTCGATAGGCATGGCAACCAAGTGATGCTTCAATGGCATATCAATAGGGTAACATCTCGATTGTCAAAGTTAAAGAAAATGAGATCAAAAAGAGCAAGAACTGAGAAGTTTCTAGAAATTCAAATGATGGGCCATTCGAATTCATACAAACCATGGCTCAAGCGAAGAAGCTCTGCTAAGGGGAGCCTTGAGAAATTCAAATCAGGACTCAACACCATCAAGAAGAATAATTTTTAGGGGCTAATCGAAGAAACTTTGATGCTGAGAATATGAGCCATTCGAATCAAGTTAAAGCCATCAAAGAGAGCAGCATAACACTTCGACCAATCAATAAGATGATGCTTCGATTGGTGAAGTTCAAAGCCTTCGAAGAGAGAAAATTCATCTGCAGGGGCGTGTCAGCTTTTGATTTCCATCATATTGGAGGCCCAAGACTACTCATGAAAGCTGTCACATGGCAAAGAGAAACGTGCAAGCCAAGAGTAGAAAGAAATCTTCAAAAATGGAAAGTTTGGAAATCAAATATTTTTTTTGAAAGAATTGATACACCTCCATATTTTTTAACCTAATTTGGCTTAATATATATACACAAACATTCTAGCCTAAAAGGACAAGCGCAATTGGCTCCACAAACGCTAGCAAAAATTCCAAAATTTCTCAAAGAAAAGTGAAACTTAGACCATCAAATCTAGCCGTTCTCAGACCTTTTGAAGCATTCAGTCATACTCCTAAGACCTCTAGGAGTCGTGTCCATACTTCATTCAGGACTGAAACAAGCACAAACGTTGTACCTCCCTCTCACCAATCGGTAAAATTTTCTCAATCGTACCCTTAAAATTTACGCGTTGTTAATTCATTTTGTTTTCATAAATCATGTAGCATGATGATTTAGAAGATATTTGACGTTTTGCTTTTGAGATTTGACGCAGGGAGATCAAAGTACCATTGTTAGGGTTCCAAAATGGTGAGTGTCAAACTAGGTGATACCATGAGTTTTAGGATAAACAAATGGTGCCATTGAACCCGTAGCCCCCTAATTAGGGGAACCATGACCTTTTTTCTCTTTGATTCATCGTATTTTTGCAGATGTTGATTTTTGCTGGCCGGAGAAGAAGGTGGTCAACCACCATGGATGGTGGTTTGACCCCCCTGTGCTGGTGTGTCTAAACGACCCTTTATGATTCACTCATTTAAAAGAGATAGGGCCCACTCAGCGTGCATGTTTTGTTTATATATATATATATATATATATATATATATATATATATATATATATATATATATATATATATATATATATATATATATATATATATATATATATATATATATATATATATATATATATATATATATATATGACTTCGTTTTTTTATATAATATTATGCTTTGGCTATTATAAATGAATGAACAAGATGGCTGAATGGAAAGGGGAATGATTGTGCAACGAGGCGACCTGGGTTCGATTCCAGGAATCTGCGTTTTACATTTTCTCACAAATTCATTTAGATCTAGTGCACACGAAGGCCAGCATGTGCATGATATGATTCACATATGGACTATTCAGTCTAAGAGTCTAAATCCAATGCTCCCAGTGGCTAGGGAGCATTGGATTCAGTTGAGTGGGCCTAGCAAAAATTCAGCACCACATCCCATAGTCTGCTAACACTAGCAGGCCCATTTTTCTATTCTTTTTGCTTTTTTTATATTTTAATTTCTTTATTTTTATTTTAATTGTTTTAAAGTCAATTTCTATTTTAATCATAAAATCAATACAAAAAAAAATAGACTTACATTTTTTTAATTAATTTAATTTTTAGTAATTAATTTAATTATTTTACTTGTTTCCTTAATTAAAATTAATTAGAATTAGGTTTAATCACTTCAAATCTTTTTCTCAATAAAAATACAAAAAATATTTTTTAAATCAATTAGATTTTTAGGTTTTTTAACTTATTCTCGTTTTAATCTCTGCGTGCTCATCATTTTCTATTTTATTATTTCCAATTTATTGTATCTGTATACAGTTTGTAATAGTTTAACTTAGGATTTATTACTGCTTTTAAATTTCTGCACTCCCCAGTTTTGGTTATGTATCCCCTTCCCTGAAGCCTTGTAATAGCTCGGTTTAATTTTTTGTCTTTTAAATTCTTGCACTATTATTAACTGTTTAGATTAATAAGATTGTATGAAAAAGACTGTAAATTAAAATGATTAGATAAACCTAAATGCGCAAGATAAATGAACTGAACCAGTACACTTGCATATTCTCACCCCTAGGGTATCTCCCACTTTGTTTCCTTCGAAACAGTCATAATTCTCGAAACGTGAGAATTTTTAGTGATTGTCCTTGAGTTCAAGAGATCACAAGTCCCTCGATGACCATTTCGACTGTTGCCTCGGTGAAAAAAGAAGTGATCTTAGAACTTTAGGACAATTACTAAGAGTTCTTGCCTAGTTGCCTTAGTGGCCGTGTGATACGGTGGGAAGAACTGACTGTTTTTTTTGGAATGCTGGTTTGCGTTTTACGTTTGTTTTCGCAAAATGTCACGGTAAGCAAGAGTCACCACCGACTTTTATTTTATCCAACAAGGAAAGGAAAAAAAAGCACAGAAAAATTCCTTTTTCGAGATTTTCTAGGTACAGGGGGTAGATTATAGAAAGGGAATGTATTAGCACCCTTTCTATCCGTAGTTATCTACGGGCTCTTAGGTACTTGCTCATCATTTTCAAAATGTTTTCTTTGTGCTTGTGGGTTTTGAAAAGTTTTATTTTTAACTTCGATTTAACTCTCGCTAAAGAGTGTAATGAAGTGTTTTTGAAAACTTGTTTGTAAAAGTGTAAGTGTGAACAAGTTTTGTTTTGGATGAGCAAGTATCTAAGAACTAATCTACCTACTCGAAAAAGGAATCGTTCTATGCTAATTTCCTTTAGACAATGTTATCCTACTATTAGTGAGTAGGTAGCACCGTCGTTGGAGTTTGAGGGTCAATTCGAAAGAGGGACATAGATTCACTAAAGCAACGTTAGGATGTATTAGTGGTAACCCTAATGTCTTAGATCATTTATTCGAGGCAACGATATCCGAGGCAACCATTTTGAGGCAACTATGATCTTCTATACAAGAGGGCGACCTCTAAAACAACATATACTCAATGACCGTGTACGAAGGAAACCAAGTGGGGTGTACCCTAAGAGTGCACATGTGCGAGTGTGTTGATTTCAGTTATTTTTATCTTTGCACATGTTAAGGGTGATCTAATTTGATTTTAAGATTAAGCATTCAGTCTTATCATGCAAACCCTATTATCAAACATCTAACAGTTGTATAGTTTGCAAAATTTAAATTGTGGAAATTAAATTACAAGGGCATCGGGTATTTACATCGCCAAAAGCAACCCTTTGAAAATAAAATAAAATAAAGCGGTAAATAAATAAAATGTCCTAATTGTGATCGGTGGATCTGGAACTGACTGTTTAACGCTGGTTCGCGAAATGTCGCGGAAGCAAGAGTCGCCACCGTCTTTTATTTTCTCCAAATGGAAAGGACAAAAGCACAGAAAAATTCCTTAAAGAGATTGCTCTCGGTTCGGGAGGTAGGTTATAGAAAGGGAAGGTGTTAGCACCCTTTCTATCCATGGTTATCCATGGGCTCTTAGATACTTGCTCACTTGTGCTTTCAAAAATGGTTTGTTTGCTTTTCAACTGTGGGTTTTTAAAAAGTTTCTTTGAAAATTCCAGTTCGACTCTTGTATCGGTCCTCAAGAGTGTTTGAAAAATTGCTTTCGAAAGCTTTTTGAAAAGGTGTCGGTGTGAAAAGTATTTTTGATTTGTTTTGAAATTAGAGCAAGTATCTAGAGTCGTCTACCTACCCTAAGGAATTCGTCTGTGTAAATGTCCTTTAAAGTAATGCCATCCCACCATTGAGAGGTAGGTAGCACCACTATTGGAGTTGTTCGGGTCAATTCGAGGTTCGGGACATGGTGATCACCGGAGCAATGGGAAGATACTTTAGAAGCTACCCTCATGCCAGGTTCCCGGATCATGAGGACTTACTAAGACATCCTCTACTCGACGATCACCTTTCGAGGCAAGGCAACAGTGAGGCGTACCCTAGGGGTGGTATGTGATTTGTGTGTCGTTTTCATTTATATTTGTCTTGTCATGTTAAAGTGTTCTACGCTTGTTTTTATTTGGACATTCATTCTTGCATGCTTTGTTTAACAGTTAAAAGTTGCGAGGAAAAATAAATCTAAAGCTATTACAAATGGCACGGGTCCACATCGCCAAAATTAAACCGGACCCAATTTGACAGAAAATAAAGAATTAAAAGAAAAAAAAGTGCGAGAAGTAATATTTACAAGGCTTCGGGAGAGGTACATAATTATTTAAGCAAAATAAAATAAATGTGCGAATAAATAAGAAATTAAGCACGTGGGCGTTGGACCCTTTTGCAAAAATTAAATTACATGATGAAATTAATTAATTTATTAAAGAAAGACTTGTTTTTGGTATTTTTATGTTTTTTAAGATTTAATAAAAAAAAGAAAGAATTAATCAAAGTATGACGCAAACCCTAATTCTAGTTTATTTTAATTTATTAAGAAAACATTAAAATTCAACCTAAATTAAACCTAATTCTTTTTTATGTACAATTTTAATTATGAAAAATAAAATATTGTGAAAAAGAAAAATTAAAAGGAATAAAATTTATTAAACCTAACTCTATATTTTTTATATTTTTATTATGAAAAGAATTAAAGTTGCAACCTAAATTAAAACTAAATTTATTTACATACAATTTGTTTATGAAAATAATTAAAATAAAATACTTATTATATTTTTCATCTTTTCTGATTTTTTATGCATTTTTTAATTTATGAAAAATATTAAATTGATTAAAAGAATAATTAAAGGAAAATAATAAAAAGAAATTGAGAAAATTGCAAACCAAGGGGGAGGTAGTCCCAAATTAGGAGGTATGGCCCAAGAATTCTGGCCCAGCAAGCTTCAAATTCGTTGACCTTTCCAGGCACCATGTGGCACCTTTGACCAGGCCTAGGATACACTTCCAATCTATGCCCTTGATTTAATCTCCAAGACGCGTGGCTGTGGGATTCTTGAAGGCATATGGTAGTCCTTAATGGTGTGCCTGCATAGGAAGACAATTGGAAAAATAATATGGACATTATGCAGACCTGGGGTTCGAACCCAGGTCTTGGGCGTTGCAATCACCATCCCTTGCCAGCTGAACCAACTTATGCGCGTTAACATTAAACATCAAACAAATAATATAAAATAAACAACGCATATGGATAATGTTTTAGCGCGAAATTTAAAAGAACCAATTACTTCTTGCCAACACATCGTCTTCTTCGCGTGCCTGAAACAAAAAAACAAGAGCAACGGTTTTTCGTGCGTTCTATTAGGCCGGCTATGGGAAAATAGCGAATAGCGCTATAGGGTTCATAAATTGGGCGCGATGGTCCTATCTTCTTCGTCTGAACGTGCTGAATCTAATGGTGGTGGTTTGGAGTCCCAATTTTTCCTCGTTTGAGAATCCCCAAATTTACATCCTGCAAACCCTAGAAAATAAACATGGCAAAATCGCGTATGCAGCATGATAATCCAATTAAGGCATATGGTTAGCTTCAAAACTTCACAAGGAACATGAATCTACAATTAAAATGCTATGAGGATGTCTAGAAATTAAAATACGATCATGGATTTTTCTTGATACAGTTTGAGTTCGTTTTACCAATTCTTGGCGTGGTGATGGATGATTCTGATTGGAATGTGATCAGTAATCCTTGAGGAAGCTATTGGAATGAAAATTAGGTCTTTTTTCGCCCTCTAACCTTGTTTTCAGAATTGAGTTTATGGAGAAAAATTTCAAGTTTTTGGAGAGCTCTCTTGCGCAGCTTTTTGTCTAGTATGATTAGGTTTATGATCAGGCATATGTAGTGAAGGCATTAGGTCAACAAAACTCAATCAAATCCATGGCATTGATGGTTTTTGGAAATTTGATTTTAAGGATCTTTTTCATATCTTTTCCATGTGTTCTTTGTGTCAATCATGCCAATCAATCCAAATCTTTCCTAATTTGCATATGCACGAAATATTGATGATATAATGTGCACAAAAAGATTGAAAAAACTTAGGTTAGTATTTTTCATGTATTTATTTTAATTTAAATGAATTATTATTAATAAAAATCCAAATAAATAAATAAAAATGAATAAAAACTTCCCTTTGGGCCAAGTGGTCGTGCACATGCTTAGAATGATGAATCATGGAAGAAAAATGGGCCCATTAGCAATTTTAGGTCACTTGAAGTAATGTTGACTTTTCAAAATATCCAAAAATTGCCCAACTTCCACAAGGCATAACTTGCTCAATTTTTAAGCTTTTCTCATGTTCTTGGACATTTTGGAAAGGTTTTTGAGTCCTCTAACCAATGTCTTTGGTCCCATGTCATTTTGATTTACCAATCTCAAGTTGTGGCCTTTGACTTGAAGTCCCTTTTTGTTGACTTTTGAAAATGACCTATAATGTTGAAATTGATAACTTTTTGTGAGAGAATTTCTTGGACTTGAAGTATGAAGATGAGTTGTAGGAAATGTCTTTCTATTCAAAATGAGCTTTGGATGGAATTTTTCTGATAATCCATGTGAAAGTTATGCCCTGGTCAATTTCAGTTGACTTTTTCAGCTGTCCAAATAAGGAAACTTTTTGCAATTTGATGATTTCTGAGCCAAATTTTGAGAATCATGATCAAGCATTGATCAAATGATGTTTGTGGCTTCAAAATGATATGTTGACCAAAAATTTGAACTTTTGACTGCCAAATGACCATTTTGCCCCTACAGTTGACTGTAGTGCAATTTAGGGTTTTGACTGTGCAATTTTGTGCTGAATGCCTTGAAACTTGATATAAGGATGCTTGACCATATTTGTAGGCATATGAGACTTGATTGGGCCTTTGGAAACTTCATTTCTTTGATCAGAACACAAACCCTAGTTTTGACTGTATAGGAGACCTTTGCACTATGCCACCCTTGGGGAATTTTGCAGCTTGACTGGGCAATTTCTTGGAGAATATGGGAGGGCAAATTTTGGGGTACAACAGTTGCCCCTGTTCAATCTTCTTAGACCTGAGGATGCAGATTGGCTGACGTGCCTTTCGTAATCCGAAGGTGGAAGATGATTGAACACTAGAGTGCCCAGAAATTTGCGCTCACATGTTAGCAGTGTGATGGGGGAATGGGCTTATAGATGCCATTTGGAAATTGCTGGATAGGATGATGGGCTTATAGATGCCATCTGGATGTTGATCGCGTAGGAGATTCCTTAGCGAGAACCTGCATACCTGCAAAACAGAAAATGAGTACCTGACACGTTGCAGGAGCTGGTTTTCAGATGCTTGGCATAAATGTGTCCTGACTGGTTACAGGAGCTGAGTCTGGAGCTTCAAACAGCGATGAATGAACCAGGGATGGTTACTGCCTTAGCATGAATGGTAAGAGAACCTTGGACGATTATTACCCCAACAGGAACGCTGAGAGAATCTTGGGTGTCTTCTACTGGGATAAGAATCAGGGAGATCTTAGGGTCGATCTGACTGAACCAGAGAAGGCCTTTGACTGGATAAGCATCAGGAAAATCTTAGGGTCGATTTAACTGAACCGGACAAGGTCTTGGAATATCTTCAACTGGATAAGCATCAGGGAGATCTTAGGGTCGATCTGACTGAACCAGAGAAGGCCTTTGACTGGATAAGCATCAGGAAAATCTTAGGGTCGATTTAACTGAACCGGACAAGGTCTTGGAATATCTTCAACTGGATAAGCATCAAGGAGATCTTAGGGTCGATCTGACTGAACCAGAGAAGGCCTTTGACTGGATAAGCATCAGGAAAATCTTATGGTCGATTTAACTGAACCGGACAAGGTCTTGGAATATCTTCAACTGGATAAGCATCAAGGAGATCTTAGGGTCGATCTGACTGAACCAGAGAAGGCCTTTGACTGGATAAGCATCAGGAAAATCTTAGGGTCGATTTAACTGAACCGGACAAGGTCTTGGAATATCTTCAAATGGATAAGCATCAAGGAGATCTTAGGGTCGATCTGACTGAACCAGAGAAGGCCTTTGACTGGATAAGCATCAGGAAAATCTTAGGGTCGATTTAACTGAACCGGACAAGGTCTTGGAATATCTTCAACTGGATAAGCATCAGGGAGATCTTAGGGTCGATCTGACTGAACCAGAGAAGGCCTTTGACTGGATAAGCATCAGGAAAATCTTAGGGTCGATTTAACTGAACCGGACAAGGTATTGGAGTATCTTCAACTGGATAAGCATCAGGGAGATCTTAGGGTCGATCTGACTGAACCAGAGAAGGCCTTTGACTGGATAAGCATCAGGAAAATCTTAGGGTCGATTTAACTGAACCGGGAAAGGTCTTGGAATATCTTCAACTGGATAAGCATCAGGGAGATCTTAGGGTCGATCTGACTGAACCAGAGAAGGCCTTTGACTGGATAAGCATCAGGAAAATCATAGGGTCGATTTAACTGAACAGGACAAGGTCTTGAAATCTTCAACTGGACAAGAATCAGGGAGATCTTAGGGTCGATCTGACTGAACCAGAGAAGGTCTTAGAATATAGCTAAGAATTTAACTGGATTTTTCCTGAAAGGTAAAGGTCAGTCATATGCAATGCATGATATGGATCAAGCAATGATGTTCTTAATATAAATGAGACTTGTATGATATGATGTGTCTATGCATGTTATAATGATGTATGTGATGTTTTATGTATGTTTTTTGTCTAGGAAAGTGGATCCTTGACAGGTGCCGGGAAGTCGTATCCTGGGCTGATGTTGAGGAATAGATTTTGCTTCCGCTGGGGATGATAACTGCAAGAATACCGGTAGGAGAAGATGACTCCGTTGCGGAATAAACTTGGCAAATGAAGGATTCTGCGGGGAGAAAAGATACTCTAGCGACCATGCTGGGAAGCAATACTCTGTGGGAAGAGGGATGCCTTGCTGAGTGTTGATAATAGTTTGCTGGGGATAGGAAGACTTTGTCGACGACGCTCTTTCCATGGCTTTTGGCTGAGGATAACCCAGTTATATCCTGTTAAGGAAATAACTCTTTGAATAAAGCCGGACGACGCGTTCGTGCTCTGCGAGGGATAAGCTTCCAGAATCTACTGGGGATAAGCTTACTGCTTGGGGAGATGTGGATTCCAACTTTCCTGGGGAACTAGATTGGACTCTCCTGGGGATATTTTGGACATGCGGGGGAAGTGATTCCTTTGAATGTTTGATGTACTGCCGGGGAACAATCTTTAGGCCAAGACTGCCGGGGATGCTTGTTATGAGTGTGTATATGGCTGCTGGGGAAGTATTGAGATCTACTGGAGGATGCCCAACTTCCTTGAGATTTGATAACTCTGCTTGGAGAAGAATGCATTGACTTGCTGACCTACTCTCTGGGGGAATTAAGATATGTTGGCTACCTTCTTCAGCGGATCATACCTTGTACCTTGTGGACAGAGCAATTAGATCGTTTGGGACAACTCTTTATTGCTCCTGTTTCTGAGGTGGGAGAGGAAGACCTATGAGGTGCTGATAGTTGTTGACGGGCAAACCTTCTTCTGGTAGGCAAGTGACAAGATGCCGGGACATAGTCGTACGCTTTGATCCCTAATTTTTGCCTGGACCGCCCTTTCGGGTTTTCAGTCCACCGGGATACCCATTTTTGCCCAAGCCGCCTTTCCAGGTTTTCGACTTGCCGGGTGTACAAATTTTTTCATTTTCATCCCTTATTTTTGCCCGAACCCTTTTGGTTCGCCGGGAAGCCCTTATTTTTGCCTAGGTATGTCAACCTAGCGGGTCTTTGATTTTGCATAGTATTTTTTCGACTATGTCCACGCTCTCAAAATGTAGGGAGTTGCCCCTGTTAGAAGTATTTAGTCATGCCACCAGAAGGTGTTTGATCCGGCAAGATTCGTTGTTGGAATGCCCCAGGCGACTCAGGCGGAGATTTGTCCCCAGGCTATTTGGCCTTTGAGAGATTCTCCGAATCTTGATTGGACTGCCCCAGATGATGGATCATGATCATGTCATGCCCCTTGATTGGAAGTGCTTCTGTTCACCAGGTATTCATCGTGCGAATTTTCCTGCTGTTCAAACAAAAAGTCATATGCAAACAAAATTATGTTAAAAATGCACAGCCTATGTCTGTCTTGAAGATTTTGAAAATGTATTCTTTTTCATAAAACAAGTGATTGTTTGTAAAACGTGATGTCAACTCCGTATTTACCGTAAGCCTTAAGGAGTCAGGATACCTTTCGTAACAATATGCTTTCGAACTAACCCATGCTTCAGCTAGGACTTTTGAGGGTTATAACGTGGCATGGTTCACGGTTTAAGAAACAAAGGATAAAGGCTCAAATTATATTTATACCCACCCGCTCTTCATGATGTTCTTCAAACCTAAACTCAGCTAATCGTGCGTTAGACCTTGTTTGAGTCTTTGCTTGGGTATTCCAGTGATGGTTCAGATATTGATGATTTATTCTGAATAGGCAGTCATTTTTGTTTTTGGTGAGGGTTTGTAAGACCTCTTTCTTTTCTGATTTTTTTTTTATCCCTTTCTTTTTTTTGCCTGAACTGTTTCCTTTTTTGGAATTGCAGTCAGCGGGATGCCCCAGTTTTGTAAGTCTCCTTCATGGGTTTTGACTTAATGGGTTTGTTATTTTTTGAGATAATGACTGCCTTTCTTTATTGATTATTCGGAACCATCACTGTCTTTTCGTCTCGGAAGGACTTCTTTGGTGCCATTTGTTATGCTCTTGGATCAACTGAGAGACTACCCTGCCCCAGGTTATGATTAAGGGTTTTAAATTTCGAAAAGAAAAACTCCTACTTCTTTGGCTCAGAGGGGTTGACGAGGGATTATCTTCCTTATAACTCCAGTGTTTAGGGATTGAAACAATGCCTGTACCTCATCAGCGGGGTCTTTTCAAAAGCATACTGTAAAGATAGCGGTATCGTTTTCGTCATCCTCCCTCAAGAGGCTTAGAATTATTATTTAAGAGTTGATCATCAGAAAAAGTATGAAAATAATTTGCGTATAGTGAATACGAATATATTGCTTCAAAACAGACATATGCGATGCATTAATGAAATAACAATGTTTAACAATGAATAAATGTTTGAACAAAAGAAAAATGCAACTTGAACATTCGAGTGAACAAAAGTTTTCTCATCTCAGGGCTTGTTACTTCAAATGATGCCTCCTGTAGGGATGGTAGGAGCACTCAGCCTGACCATCTTGTGTGAACTCCAATGCCCCTTCATCAATCAGGTCTTGGATCTTGTTTTTCAAGCCCCAACAATCATCTGTAGTATGCCCCGGGCTATCAGAATGGTAAGCACAACGGGCGTTGGGGTTATACTTCGGTGGCGTTGTATTTTGGTTCTTCGGAGCTTCTTTTAGAGTTACCAGCTTGGTCTCCAGCAACCGTGGCAATATCTGAGATAAGGTCATGCTGAGCCGGGTGAACTGCCTTCTCTCGCTCTTTTGTTGGTTGCGATGTTGAATTTGTGACACTGGAGCCATTTGGGGAGCTCTCTCCTTGCCTCTTTGTCTCAAAGGTGGTCGAACGATGACTGGCTTTTTACCCTTAGACTTTTGCCCCAGCTGGTTACCCTGAAGCAGTTGGTTGACGAGAAACCAGAGCTCGTCTTGTCTTTGAGCTAACCCTTGAATAGCAGTCACCTGCCCCAGCATCTGGGCTTTCAATGCATCCACTTCAGCTTGTAGGTGTTTCAGTCTTTCATCCTCAGCACTGTTCCTGACAAAAGACTCCATGAGAAGTGTCCTTAGCTCCTCCTGCCCCTTAGATAGATTCAGGAGGATTTCCCTGAACTGAGTCTCTTGAGCGAGAAGGTCCTGGTTATCCTGTTGGAAGGCCATTGCTGAAATAAACAGCGAGAAAGGTAAGTGACCTGCAACAAAGATACCTGTTATGTAATGATGAGTATGACATGCATGTAATGTTTTCAAGGACCTCGCGGGGTAAACAAGAAAATTGGTTAGCATTTGGATCCGGTAGCTTGATTGAAAGAACTTTATATTTGTTGAGAGTCTTTCTTCCAAGGGTCAAAGGCTCACCATATCCAGTGGGTCATAGCCTCTGACTTAAGTCATCAACCTTATTTTGCTTTCCGAACAACCTTGGCTAGGGGAACCTTCTTCAGGAGTCAAAGCTCACCATATCAAGTGGGTCATAGCCTCTGACAACTTTGGCTAGAGGAAAATAAATCCTCTTTGCCCCTTGCTAGATGTTTGATTCATCATGACCTGCATCACAAGCCCTTGAGATCCTTGAAATGGGTTAGGATGTATGCAATGGTATGATGTCATGATGCATGGGGTAATGTAGGTAACCCTGTTATGAGTCCCAATTAAGGACTGCAAACCAAAACCTGCAAGAAACTCGGTAAAACCTGTCATGAGTCCCAATTAAGGACTAAAACAAACCCTGCACGAAACTTAGTAAGCCTTGTTATGAGTCCTAGTTAAGGACTATGAACAAAAACTGCGGGAAATTCAGTAAACCCTGCTATGAGTCCTAGTTAAGGACTATAAACAAAACCTGCAAGAAGTTCAGATGTCAGATAACAGGCATGCAAGTAATCAAGTACGAAGGCACACAAGTCACACAAGAGAAGCCCTTAAAGTTTAGGCCAGCATGGGGTCTGGGTATTACCCTCTTGAAGTTGGTGGGTTCAACCTGTCCTATTAGAAGTAACCGGGTTCTAAGGATCCCAATATCACTGGATTGCTTTCATTGTTCATCGTTTCGATTTAGCCACTGAACTGGCGACCAAAATATTCCAGGAAAGCAACCCTCAATTGAGTGTAGTATCGAGTATCAACCAACCTCGGACTGCACCAAAGTCAGTTATCTCACTACCCTAAAGAGGCCAAGATAATTCAATTAAGGTTCCTAAGGTCTGTTGATGCTTCACGACACCATGCGGAGGCCTCGTACTCTCCTTGACTGAACTCAAGGGTTACCGGTACACACCAAAGTGCCACATCAACGTAGCAGACTGTTTCAACCATGTCGGTATACCCCGCATAGTTCCCTCACAGCCTTGTTGCTACTTTCTAAGAAGGTATCCCCCAGATCCGGGTTAGGATCTATAGAACTCCCGAGACAGTCCCACAATAATAAAGCAAGCAAGTCAATACAATTGAAAACACAGTTATGAACTACCCTAAGGTACACCTCACTTTAAGTTTAATTCCCCAGCAGAGTCGCCAGTTCTGTGATCGGTGGATCTGGAACTGACTGTTTAACGCTGGTTCGCGAAATGTCGCGGAAGCAAGAGTCGCCACCGTCTTTTATTTTCTCCAAATGGAAAGGACAAAAGCACAGAAAAATTCCTTAAAGAGATTGCTCTCGGTTCGGGAGGTAGGTTATAGAAAGGGAAGGTGTTAGCACCCTTTCTATCCATGGTTATCCATGGGCTCTTAGATACTTGCTCACTTGTGTTTTCAAAAATGGTTTGTTTGCTTTTCAACTGTGGGTTTTTAAAAAGTTTCTTTGAAAATTCCAGTTCGACTCTTGTATCGGTCCTCAAGAGTGTTTGAAAAATTGCTTTCGAAAGCTTTTTGAAAAGGTGTCGGTGTGAAAAGTATTTTTGATTTGTTTTGAAATTAGAGCAAGTATCTAGAGTCGTCTACCTACCCTAAGGAATTCGTCTGTGTAAATGTCCTTTAAAGTAATGCCATCCCACCATTGAGAGGTAGGTAGCACCACTATTGGAGTTGTTCGGGTCAATTCGAGGTTCGGGACATGGTGATCACCGGAGCAATGGGAAGATACTTTAGAAGCTACCCTCATGCCAGGTTCCCGGATCATGAGGACTTACTAAGACATCCTCTACTCGACGATCACCTTTCGAGGCAAGGCAACAGTGAGGCGTACCCTAGGGGTGGTGTGTGATTTGTGTGTCGTTTTCATTTATATTTGTCTTGTCATGTTAAAGTGTTCTACGCTTGTTTTTATTTGGACATTCATTCTTGCATGCTTTGTTTAACAGTTAAAAGTTGCGAGGAAAAATAAATCTAAAGCTATTACAAATGGCGCGGGTCCACATCGCCAAAATTAAACCGGACCCGATTTGACAGAAAATAAAGAATTAAAAGAAAAAAAAGTGCGAGAAGTAATATTTACAAGGCTTCGGAAGAGGTACATAATTATTTAAGCAAAATAAAATAAATGTACGAATAAATAAGAAATTAAGCACGTGGGCGTTGGACCCTTTTGCAAAAATTAAATTACATGATGAAATTAATTAATTTATTAAAGAAAGACTTGTTTTTGGTATTTTTATGTTTTTTAAGATTTAATAAAAAAAAGAAAGAATTAATCAAAGTATGACGCAAACCCTAATTCTAGTTTATTTTAATTTATTAAGAAAACATTAAAATTCAACCTAAATTAAACCTAATTCTTTTTTATGTACAATTTTAATTATGAAAAATAAAATATTGTGAAAAAGAAAAACTAAAAGGAATAAAATTTATTAAACCTAACTCTATATTTTTTATATTTTTATTATGAAAAAAATTAAAGTTGCAACCTAAATTAAAACTAAATTTATTTACATACAATTTGTTTATGAAAATAATTAAAATAAAATACTTATTATATTTTTCATCTTTTCTGATTTTTTATGCATATTTTAATTTATGAAAAATATTAAATTGATTAAAAGAATAATTAAAGGAAAATAATAAAAAGAAATTGAGAAAATTGCAAACCAAGGGGGAGGTAGTCCCAAATTAGGAGGTATGGCCCAAGAATTCTGGCCCAGCAAGCTTCAAATTCGTTGACCTTTCCAGGCACCATGTGGCACCTTTGACCAGGCCTAGGATACACTTCCAATCTATGCCCTTGATTTAATCTCCAAGACGCGTGGCTGTGGGATTCTTGAAGGCATATGGTAGTCCTTAATGGTGTGCCTGCATAGGAAGACAATTGGAAAAATAATATGGACATTATGCAGACCTGGGGTTCGAACCCAGGTCTTGGGCGTTGCAATCACCATCCCTTGCCAGCTGAACCAACTTATGCGCGTTAACATTAAACATCAAACAAATAATATAAAATAAACAACGCATATGGATAATGTTTTAGCGCGAAATTTAAAAGAACCAATTACTTCTTGCCAACACATCGTCTTCTTCGCGTGCCTGAAACAAAAAAACAAGAGCAACGGTTTTTCGTGCGTTCTATTAGGCCGGCTATGGGAAAATAGCGAATAGCGCTATAGGGTTCATAAATTGGGCGCGATGGTCCTATCTTCTTCGTCTGAACATGCTGAATCTAATGGTGGTGGTTTGGAGTCCCAATTTTTCCTCGTTTGAGAATCCCCAAATTTACATCCTGCAAACCCTAGAAAATAAACATGGCAAAATCGCGTATGCAGCATGATAATCCAATTAAGGCATATGGTTAGCTTCAAAACTTCACAAGGAACATGAATCTACAATTAAAATGCTATGAGGATGTCTAGAAATTAAAATACGATCATGGATTTTTCTTGATACAGTTTGAGTTCGTTTTACCAATTCTTGGCGTGGTGATGGATGATTCTGATTGGAATGTGATCAGTAATCCTTGAGGAAGCTATTGGAATGAAAATTAGGTCTTTTTTCGCCCTCTAACCTTGTTTTCAGAATTGAGTTTATGGAGAAAAATTTCAAGTTTTTGGAGAGCTCTCTTGCGCAGCTTTTTGTCTAGTATGATTAGGTTTATGATCAGGCATATGTAGTGAAGGCATTAGGTCAACAAAACTCAATCAAATCCATGGCATTGATGGTTTTTGGAAATTTGATTTTAAGGATCTTTTTCATATCTTTTCCATGTGTTCTTTGTGTCAATCATGCCAATCAATCCAAATCTTTCCTAATTTGCATATGCACGAAATATTGATGATATAATGTGCACAAAAAGATTGAAAAAACTTAGGTTAGTATTTTTCATGTATTTATTTTAATTTAAATGAATTATTATTAATAAAAATCCAAATAAATAAATAAAAATGAATAAAAACTTCCCTTTGGGCCAAGTGGTCGTGCACATGCTTAGAATGATGAATCATGGAAGAAAAATGGGCCCATTAGCAATTTTAGGTCACTTGAAGTAATGTTGACTTTTCAAAATATCCAAAAATTTCCCAACTTCCACAAGGCATAACTTGCTCAATTTTTAAGCTTTTCTCATGTTCTTGGACATTTTGGAAAGGTTTTTGAGTCCTCTAACCAATGTATTTGGTCCCATGTCATTTTGATTTACCAATCTCAAGTTGTGGCCTTTGACTTGAAGTCCCTTTTTGTTGACTTTTGAAAATGACCTATAATGTTGAAATTGATAACTTTTTGTGAGAGCATTTCTTGGACTTGAAGTATGAAGATGAGTTGTAGGAAATGTCTTTCTCTTCAAAATGAGATTTGGATGGAATTTTTATGATAATCCATGTGAAAGTTATGCCCTGGTCAATTTCAGTTGACTTTTTCAGCTGTCCAAATAAGGAAACTTTTTGCAATTTGATGATTTCTGAGCCAAATTTTGAGAATCATGATCAAGCATTGATCAAATGATGTTTGTGGCTTCAAAATGATATGTTGACCAAAAATTTGAACTTTTGACTGCCAAATGACCATTTTGCCCCTACAGTTGACTGTAGTGCAATTTAGGGTTTTGACTGTGCAATTTTGTGCTGAATGCCTTGAAACTTGATATAAGGATGCTTGACCATATTTGTAGGCATATGAGACTTGATTGGGCCTTTGGAAACTTCATTTCTTTGATCAGAACACAAACCCTAGTTTTGACTGTATAGGAGACCTTTGCACTGTGCCACCCTTGGGGAATTTTGCAGCTTGACTGGGCAATTTCTTGGAGAATATGGGAGGGAAAATTTTGGGGTACAACAGTTGCCCCTGTTCAATCTTCTTAGACCTGAGGATGCAGATTGGATGACGTGCCTTTCGTAATCCGAAGGTGGAAGATGATTGAACACTAGAGTGCCCAGAAATTTGCGCTCACATGTTAGCAGTGTGATGGGGGAATGGGCTTATAGATGCCATTTGGAAATTGCTGGATAGGATGATGGGCTTATAGATGCCATCTGGATGTTGATCGCGTAGGAGATTCCTTAGCGAGAACCTGCATACCTGCAAAACAGAAAATGAGTACCTGACACGTTGCAGGAGCTGGTTTTCAGATGCTTGGCATAAATGTGTCCTGACTGGTTACAGGAGCTGAGTCTGGAGCTTCAAACAGCGATGAATGAACCAGGGATGGTTACTGCCTTAGCATGAATGGTAAGAGAACCTTGGACGATTATTACCCCAACAGGAACGCTGAGAGAATCTTGGGTGTCTTCTACTGGGATAAGAATCAGGGAGATCTTAGGGTCGATCTGACTGAACCAGAGAAGGCCTTTGACTGGATAAGCATCAGGAAAATCTTAGGGTCGATTTAACTGAACCGGACAAGGTCTTGGAATATCTTCAACTGGATAAGCATCAGGGAGATCTTAGGGTCGATCTGACTGAACCAGAGAAGGCCTTTGACTGGATAAGCATCAGGAAAATCTTAGGGTCGATTTAACTGAACCAGACAAGGTCTTGGAATATCTTCAACTGGATAAGCATCAAGGAGATCTTAGGGTCGATCTGACTGAACCAGAGAAGGCCTTTGACTGGATAAGCATCAGGAAAATCTTATGGTCGATTTAACTGAACCGGACAAGGTCTTGGAATATCTTCAACTGGATAAGCATCAAGGAGATCTTAGGGTCGATCTGACTGAACCAGAGAAGGCCTTTGACTGGATAAGCATCAGGAAAATCTTAGGGTCAATTTAACTGAACCGGACAAGGTCTTGGAATATCTTCAAATGGATAAGCATCAAGGAGATCTTAGGGTCGATCTGACTGAACCAGAGAAGGCCTTTGACTGGATAAGCATCAGGAAAATCTTAGGGTCGATTTAACTGAACCGGACAAGGTCTTGGAATATCTTCAACTGGATAAGCATCAGGGAGATCTTAGGGTCGATCTGACTGAACCAGAGAAGGCCTTTGACTGGATAAGCATCA
Organism: Vicia faba; assembly: GCA_948472305.1. Classification (NCBI taxonomy): domain Eukaryota; kingdom Viridiplantae; phylum Streptophyta; class Magnoliopsida; order Fabales; family Fabaceae; genus Vicia; species Vicia faba. Next base: position 1,243,309,845 of record OX451736.1, read on the forward strand.
GGAAAATCTTAGGGTCGATTTAACTGAACCGGACAAGGTATTGGAGTATCTTCAACTGGATAAGCATCAGGGAGATCTTAGGGTCGATCTGACTGAACCAGAGAAGGCCTTTGACTGGATAAGCATCAGGAAAATCTTAGGGTCGATTTAACTGAACCGGGCAAGGTCTTGGAATATCTTCAACTGGATAAGCATCAGGGAGATCTTAGGGTCGATCTGACTGAACCAGAGAAGGCCTTTGACTGGATAAGCATCAGGAAAATCTTAGGGTCGATTTAACTGAACCGGACAAGGTCTTGAAATCTTCAACTGGACAAGAATCAGGGAGATCTTAGGGTCGATCTGACTGAACCAGAGAAGGTCTTAGAATATAGCTAAGAATTTAACTGGATTTTTCCTGAAAGGTAAAGGTCAGTCATATGCAATGCATGATATGGATCAAGCAATGATGTTCTTAATATAAATGAGACTTGTATGATATGATGTGTCTATGCATGTTATAATGATGTATGTGATGTTTTATGTATGTTTTTTGTCTAGGAAAGTGGATCCTTGACAGGTGCCGGGAAGTCGTATCCTGGGCTGATGTTGAGGAATAGATTTTGCTTCCGCTGGGGATGATAACTGCAAGAATACCGGTAGGAGAAGATGACTCCGTTGCGGAATAAACTTGGCAAATGGAGGATTCTGCGGGGAGAAAAGATACTCTAGCGACCATGCTGGGAAGCAATACTCTGTGGGAAGAGGGATGCCTTGCTGAGTGTTGATAATAGTTTGCTGGGGATAGGAAGACTTTGTCGACGACGCTCTTTCCATGGCTTTTGGCTGAGGATAACCCAGTTATATCCTGTTAAGGAAATAACTCTTTGAATAAAGCCGGACGACGCGTTCGTGCTCTGCGAGGGATAAGCTTCCAGAATCTACTGGGGATAAGCTTACTGCTTGGGGAGATGTGGATTCCAACTTTCCTGGGGAACTAGATTGGACTCTCCTGGGGATATTTTGGACATGCGGGGGAAGTGATTCCTTTGAATGTTTGATGTACTGCCGGGGAACAATCTTTAGGCCAAGACTGCCGGGGATGCTTGTTATGAGTGTGTATATGGCTGCTGGGGAAGTATTGAGATCTACTGGAGGATGCCCAACTTCCTTGAGATTTGATAACTCTGCTTGGAGAAGAATGCACTGACTTGCTGACCTACTCTCTGGGGGAATTAAGATATGTTGGCTACCTTCTTCAGCGGATCATACCTTGTACCTTGTGGACAGAGCAATTAGATCGTTTGGGACAACTCTTTATTGCTCCTGTTTCTGAGGTGGGAGAGGAAGACCTATGAGGTGCTGATAGTTGTTGACGGGTAAACCTTCTTCTGGTAGGCAAGTGACAAGATGCCGGGACATAGTCGTACGCTTTGATCCCTAATTTTTGCCTGGACCGCCCTTTCGGGTTTTCAGTCCACCGGGATACCCATTTTTGCCCAAGCCGCCTTTCCAGGTTTTCGACTTGCCGGGTGTACAAATTTTTTCATTTTCATCCCTTATTTTTGCCCGAACCCTTTTGGTTCGCCGGGAAGCCCTTATTTTTGCCTAGGTATGTCAACCTAGCGGGTCTTTGATTTTGCATAGTATTTTTTCGACTATGTCCACGCTCTCAAAATGTAGGGAGTTGCCCCTGTTAGAAGTATTTAGTCATGCCACCAGAAGGTGTTTGATCCGGCAAGATTCGTTGTTGGAATGCCCCAGGCGACTCAGGCGGAGATTTGTCCCCAGGCTATTTGGCCTTTGAGAGATTCTCTGAATCTTGATTGGACTGCCCCAGATGATGGATCATGATCATGTCATGCCCCTTGATTGGAAGTGCTTCTGTTCACCAGGTATTCATCGTGCGAATTTTCCTGCTGTTCAAACAAAAAGTCATATGCAAACAAAATTATGTTAAAAATGCACAGCCTATGTCTGTCTTGAAGATTTTGAAAATGTATTCTTTTTCATAAAACAAGTGATTGTTTGTAAAACGTGATGTCAACTCCGTATTTACCGTAAGCCTTAAGGAGTCAGGATACCTTTCGTAACAATATGCTTTCGAACTAACCCATGCTTCAGCTAGGACTTTTGAGGGTTATAACGTGGCCTGGTTCACGGTTTAAGAAACAAAGGATAAAGGCTCAAATTATATTTATACCCACCCGCTCTTCATGATGTTCTTCAAACCTAAACTCAGCTAATCGTGCGTTAGACCTTGTTTGAGTCTTTGCTTGGGTATTCCAGTGATGGTTCAGATATTGATGATTTATTCTGAATAGGCAGTCATTTTTGTTTTTGGTGAGGGTTTGTAAGACCTCTTTCTTTTCTGATTTTTTTTATCCCTTTCTTTTTTTTGCCTGAACTGTTTCCTTTTTTGGAATTGCAGTCAGCGGGATGCCCCAGTTTTGTAAGTCTCCTTCATGGGTTTTGACTTAATGGGTTTGTTATTTTTTGAGATAATGACTGCCTTTCTTTATTGATTATTCGGAACCATCACTGTCTTTTCGTCTCGGAAGGACTTCTTTGGTGCCATTTGTTATGCTCTTGGATCAACTGAGAGACTACCCTGCCCCAGGTTATGATTAAGGGTTTTAAATTTCGAAAAGAAAAACTCCTACTTCTTTGGCTCAGAGGGGTTGACGAGGGATTATCTTCCTTATAACTCCAGTGTTTAGGGATTGAAACAATGCCTGTACCTCATCAGCGGGGTCTTTTCAAAAGCATACTGTAAAGATAGCGGTATCGTTTTCGTCATCCTCCCTCAAGAGGCTTAGAATTATTATTTAAGAGTTGATCATCAGAAAAAGTATGAAAATAATTTGCGTATAGTGAATACGAATATATTGCTTCAAAACAGACATATGCGATGCATTAATGAAATAACAATGTTTAACAATGAATAAATGTTTGAACAAAAGAAAAATGCAACTTGAACATTCGAGTGAACAAAAGTTTTCTCATCTCAGGGCTTGTTACTTCAAATGATGCCTCCTGTAGGGATGGTAGGAGCACTCAGCCTGACCATCTTGTGTGAACTCCAATGCCCCTTCATCAATCAGGTCTTGGATCTTGTTTTTCAAGCCCCAACAATCATCTGTAGTATGCCCCGGGCTATCAGAATGGTAAGCACAACGGGCGTTGGGGTTATACTTCGGTGGCGTTGTATTTTGGTTCTTCGGAGCTTCTTTTAGAGTTACCAGCTTGGTCTCCAGCAACCGTGGCAATATCTGAGATAAGGTCATGCTGAGCCGGGTGAACTGCCTTCTCTCGCTCTTTTGTTGGTTGCGATGTTGAATTTGTGACACTGGAGCCATTTGGGGAGCTCTCTCCTTGCCTCTTTGTCTCAAAGGTGGTCGAACGATGACTGGCTTTTTACCCTTAGACTTTTGCCCCAGCTGGTTACCCTGAAGCAGTTGGTTGACGAGAAACCAGAGCTCGTCTTGTCTTTGAGCTAACCCTTGAATAGCAGTCACCTGCCCCAGCATCTGGGCTTTCAATGCATCCACTTCAGCTTGTAGGTGTTTCAGTCTTTCATCCTCAGCACTGTTCCTGACAAAAGTCTCCATGAGAAGTGTCCTTAGCTCCTCCTGCCCCTTAGATAGATTCAGGAGGATTTCCCTGAACTGAGTCTCTTGAGCGAGAAGGTCCTGGTTATCCTGTTGGAAGGCCATTGCTGAAATAAACAGCGAGAAAGGTAAGTGACCTGCAACAAAGATACCTGTTATGTAATGATGAGTATGACATGCATGTAATGTTTTCAAGGACCTCGCGGGGTAAACAAGAAAATTGGTTAGCATTTGGATCCGGTAGCTTGATTGAAAGAACTTTATATTTGTTGAGAGTCTTTCTTCCAAGGGTCAAAGGCTCACCATATCCAGTGGGTCATAGCCTCTGACTTAAGTCATCAACCTTATTTTTCTTTCCGAACAACCTTGGCTAGGGGAACCTTCTTCAGGAGTCAAAGCTCACCATATCAAGTGGGTTATAGCCTCTGACAACTTTGGCTAGAGGAAAATAAATCCTCTTTGCCCCTTGCTAGATGTTTGATTCATCATGACCTGCATCACAAGCCCTTGAGATCCTTGAAATGGGTTAGGATGTATGCAATGGTATGATGTCATGATGCATGGGGTAATGTAGGTAACCCTGTTATGAGTCCCAATTAAGGACTGCAAACCAAAACCTGCAAGAAACTCGGTAAAACCTGTCATGAGTCCCAATTAAGGACTAAAACAAACCCTGCACGAAACTTAGTAAGCCTTGTTATGAGTCCTAGTTAAGGACTATGAACAAAAACTGCGGGAAATTCAGTAAACCCTGCTATGAGTCCTAGTTAAGGACTATAAACAAAACCTGCAAGAAGTTCAGATGTCAGATAACAGGCATGCAAGTAATCAAGTACGAAGGCACACAAGTCACACAAGAGAAGCCCTTAAAGTTTAGGCCAGCATGGGGTCTGGGTATTACCCTCTTGAAGTTGGTGGGTTCAACCTGTCCTATTAGAAGTAACCGGGTTCTAAGGATCCCAATATCACTGGATTGCTTTCATTGTTCATCGTTTCGATTTAGCCACTAAACTGGCGACCAAAATATTCCAGGAAAGCAACCCTCAATTGAGTGTAGTATCGAGTATCAACCAACCTCGGACTGCACCAAAGTCAGTTATCTCACTACCCTAAAGAGGCCAAGATAATTCAATTAAGGTTCCTAAGGTCTGTTGATGCTTCACGACACCATGCGGAGGCCCCGTACTCTCCTTGACTGAACTCAAGGGTTACCGGTACACACCAAAGTGCCACATCAACCTAGCAGACTGTTTCAACCATGTCGGTATACCCCGCATAGTTCCCTCACAGCCTTGTTGCTACTTTCTAAGAAGGTATCCCCCAGATCCGGGTTAGGATCTATAGAACTCCCGAGACAGTCCCACAATAATAAAGCAAGCAAGTCAATACAATTGAAAACACAGTTATGAACTACCCTAAGGTACACCTCACTTTAAGTTTAATTCCCCAGCAGAGTCGCCAGTTCTGTGATCGGTGGATCTGGAATTGACTGTTTAACGCTGGTTCGCGAAATGTCGCGGAAGCAAGAGTCACCACCGTCTTTTATTTTCTCCAAATGGAAAGGACAAAAGCACAGAAAAATTCCTTAAAGAGATTGCTCTCGGTTCGGGAGGTAGGTTATAGAAAGGGAAGGTGTTAGCACCCTTTCTATCCATGGTTATCCATGGGCTCTTAGATACTTGCTCACTTGTGTTTTCAAAAATGGTTTGTTTGCTTTTCAACTGTGGGTTTTTAAAAAGTTTCTTTGAAAATTCCAGTTCGACTCTTGTATCGGTCCTCAAGAGTGTTTGAAAAATTGCTTTCGAAAGCTTTTTGAAAAGGTGTCGGTGTGAAAAGTATTTTTGATTTGTTTTGAAATTAGAGCAAGTATCTAGAGTCGTCTACCTACCCTAAGGAATTCGTCTGTGTAAATGTCCTTTAAAGTAATGCCATCCCACCATTGAGAGGTAGGTAGCACCACTATTGGAGTTGTTCGGGTCAATTCGAGGTTCGGGACATGGTGATCACCGGAGCAATGGGAAGATACTTTAGAAGCTACCCTCATGCCAGGTTCCCGGATCATGAGGACTTACTAAGACATCCTCTACTCGACGATCACCTTTCGAGGCAAGGCAACAGTGAGGCGTACCCTAGGGGTGGTGTGTGATTTGTGTGTCGTTTTCATTTATATTTGTCTTGTCATGTTAAAGTGTTCTACGCTTGTTTTTATTTGGACATTCATTCTTGCATGCTTTGTTTAACAGTTAAAAGTTGCGAGGAAAAATAAATCTAAAGCTATTACAAATGGCGCGGGTCCACATCGCCAAAATTAAACCGGACCCGATTTGACAGAAAATAAAGAATTAAAAGAAAAAAAAGTGCGAGAAGTAATATTTACAAGGCTTCGGAAGAGGTACATAATTATTTAAGCAAAATAAAATAAATGTACGAATAAATAAGAAATTAAGCACGTGGGCGTTGGACCCTTTTGCAAAAATTAAATTACATGATGAAATTAATTAATTTATTAAAGAAAGACTTGTTTTTGGTATTTTTATGTTTTTTAAGATTTAATAAAAAAAAGAAAGAATTAATCAAAGTATGACGCAAACCCTAATTCTAGTTTATTTTAATTTATTAAGAAAACATTAAAATTCAACCTAAATTAAACCTAATTCTTTTTTATGTACAATTTTAATTATGAAAAATAAAATATTGTGAAAAAGAAAAATTAAAAGGAATAAAATTTATTAAACCTAACTCTATATTTTTTATATTTTTATTATGAAAAGAATTAAAGTTGCAACCTAAATTAAAACTAAATTTATTTACATACAATTTGTTTATGAAAATAATTAAAATAAAATACTTATTATATTTTTCATCTTTTCTGATTTTTTATGCATTTTTTAATTTATGAAAAATATTAAATTGATTAAAAGAATAATTAAAGGAAAATAATAAAAAGAAATTGAGAAAATTGCAAACCAAGGGGGAGGTAGTCCCAAATTAGGAGGTATGGCCCAAGAATTCTGGCCCAGCAAGCTTCAAATTCGTTGACCTTTCCAGGCACCATGTGGCACCTTTGACCAGGCCTAGGATACACTTCCAATCTATGCCCTTGATTTAATCTCCAAGACGCGTGGCTGTGGGATTCTTGAAGGCATATGGTAGTCCTTAATGGTGTGCCTGCATAGGAAGACAATTGGAAAAATAATATGGACATTATGCAGACCTGGGGTTCGAACCCAGGTCTTGGGCGTTGCAATCACCATCCCTTGCCAGCTGAACCAACTTATGCGCGTTAACATTAAACATCAAACAAATAATATAAAATAAACAACGCATATGGATAATGTTTTAGCGCGAAATTTAAAAGAACCAATTACTTCTTGCCAACACATCGTCTTCTTCGCGTGCCTGAAACAAAAAAACAAGAGCAACGGTTTTTCGTGCGTTCTATTAGGCCGGCTATGGGAAAATAGCGAATAGCGCTATAGGGTTCATAAATTGGGCGCGATGGTCCTATCTTCTTCGTCTGAACGTGCTGAATCTAATGGTGGTGGTTTGGAGTCCCAATTTTTCCTCGTTTGAGAATCCCCAAATTTACATCCTGCAAACCCTAGAAAATAAACATGGCAAAATCGCGTATGCAGCATGATAATCCAATTAAGGCATATGGTTAGCTTCAAAACTTCACAAGGAACATGAATCTACAATTAAAATGCTATGAGGATGTCTAGAAATTAAAATACGATCATGGATTTTTCTTGATACAGTTTGAGTTCGTTTTACCAATTCTTGGCGTGGTGATGGATGATTCTGATTGGAATGTGATCAGTAATCCTTGAGGAAGCTATTGGAATGAAAATTAGGTCTTTTTTCGCCCTCTAACCTTGTTTTCAGAATTGAGTTTATGGAGAAAAATTTCAAGTTTTTGGAGAGCTCTCTTGCGCAGCTTTTTGTCTAGTATGATTAGGTTTATGATCAGGCATATGTAGTGAAGGCATTAGGTCAACAAAACTCAATCAAATCCATGGCATTGATGGTTTTTGGAAATTTGATTTTAAGGATCTTTTTCATATCTTTTCCATGTGTTCTTTGTGTCAATCATGCCAATCAATCCAAATCTTTCCTAATTTGCATATGCACGAAATATTGATGATATAATGTGCACAAAAAGATTGAAAAAACTTAGGTTAGTATTTTTCATGTATTTATTTTAATTTAAATGAATTATTATTAATAAAAATCCAAATAAATAAATAAAAATGAATAAAAACTTCCCTTTGGGCCAAGTGGTCGTGCACATGCTTAGAATGATGAATCATGGAAGAAAAATGGGCCCATTAGCAATTTTAGGTCACTTGAAGTAATGTTGACTTTTCAAAATATCCAAAAATTTCCCAACTTCCACAAGGCATAACTTGCTCAATTTTTAAGCTTTTCTCATGTTCTTGGACATTTTGGAAAGGTTTTTGAGTCCTCTAACCAATGTATTTGGTCCCATGTCATTTTGATTTACCAATCTCAAGTTGTGGCCTTTGACTTGAAGTCCCTTTTTGTTGACTTTTGAAAATGACCTATAATGTTGAAATTGATAACTTTTTGTGAGAGCATTTCTTGGACTTGAAGTATGAAGATGAGTTGTAGGAAATGTCTTTCTCTTCAAAATGAGCTTTGGATGGAATTTTTCTGATAATCCATGTGAAAGTTATGCCCTGGTCAATTTCAGTTGACTTTTTCAACTGTCCAAATAAGGAAACTTTTTGCAATTTGATGATTTCTGAGCCAAATTTTGAGAATCATGATCAAGCATTGATCAAATGATGTTTGTGGCTTCAAAATGATATGTTGACCAAAAATTTGAACTTTTGACTGCCAAATGACCATTTTGCCCATACAGTTGACTGTAGTGCAATTTAGGGTTTTGACTGTGCAATTTTGTGCTGAATGCCTTGAAACTTGATATAAGGATGCTTGACCATATTTGTAGGCATATGAGACTTGATTGGGCCTTTGGAAACTTCATTTCTTTGATCAGAACATAAACCCTAGTTTTGACTGTATAGGAGACCTTTGCACTGTGCCACCCTTGGGGAATTTTGCAGCTTGACTGGGCAATTTCTTGGAGAATATGGGAGGGCAAATTTTGGGGTACAACACTAATTATCTATTACATACCGGAAACAGATACATCAATATGGATAAAGAAAAGTAAATCGCGACGCGAAATTAAATCGGATGCACAATTAGGGTTTTGACCCTTTTTGAAAGAAAATGCTTGTTTTGTTTGTTGTTTTATTTTAAGGAAATAAATTAAATCCTAAATTAAATAACTAAATTAATTATTAAATTAATTAATTAATGAAAAATAAATTAGTGACATATTTTTGGAGTTTTTGATATTTTAAGAAAGAAAATAAACTAATTAAATTAGTAGTTAAAACCTAATTAATTCTAATTAATTTTATTTATTTACAAAATAAATTAAAGTTTCCTAAAATTAAAAACCTAAATTAATTAGTTAGTATTTATTAATAAAAGAAAAAAAATAAAATTCTGAATTTTTATGGGATAAAAATATTTTTGTGATTTTGATAAAAAAAGGAAATTTGGTTGTTGGTTAGAAAATAAATTAAAATAAAATAAAGCAATTAAATCAATAAAAAAGAAAATATGAGAAAGTAGAGAAATGGGCCTTTTTGGAGGTGCAAGGAGCAAATCTGTTGGCCCAATAATGCTGACCCGTGTGGACTTTTGTGATCCAATACACATGCGTTGACCTAGCTTTTGGTGGACCTCCAACACTGACCACCAGATCTGGCCCGTTGGCCATCTGGCGCTTGGATAGTGAGGGAGTATGGTGTGAATCTGGCCCATGCATGCACTTGATCTCCTGAAAAATATTGGAAAAATGCAAATTGCTGGAGGCAGGGATCGAACCGCTGACCTCCAGCCTTTGGGTCTTTAAGCGCTTATGTGGCCACCACTAGGAGGTCTGGAAACACTTGGTTTGGATTGGGTTAGCTTCTGGAGATGGCCATCAATCGATTGAGACAAGTCTCAAGCCCTGAAAATGTCTCTAACCTTGATTTCGATCTCCCACTTTTTTGTGATTTTTGCAAATTTTGTTCTGCCTCCACAATTGATCTCTAACCCTTATTCTTGTATGCTGCGCTTGCTTATGTATTGTGCAATACATTATGTCTCAATTTGCTGTCCAAATCTCTCTCCATTAAGGCTTTGATATTTGATTTGATTTGCCTTTACAAACTTTCCAAGTTGGCTTGATTTCAATCTTTTTGTGCATACAACCCTTGATTCGAGTTTGATGAGGTACTAGCTGTCCATTGGAACCTGAAATCATTAAAAAATCTTTGGTTATCAAAATCTTTGATTTTATGTGATTTTATTTGATTTAAAATGAATTAATTCAAATAAAAATCAAATTAAATAATAAAAATGAGATATGGACACATGGCCAAGGCTAGGGCACATGGGTAATAAGGAAAACTCAAATCAAATGAAAAAGAATGGGCCCATTTGGCAAAATTTTAAGTTTTGAGGATAGTTGACTTTTGGCAATTTTGCAAAAAAGTCCAACTTGAATAATGCATAACTTCTTCAATTTTGAACTTTTGGAGCTGTTCTTGGACTTTTTAGAAAGATTAAGATTTCCTATAATCAACCCTTTTTATTTCATCTCATTTTGATATTCCACGCTCAAGTTAGAAGCTTTTATAAAAAAGGTGTTTTTGTTGACTTTCAAAAATGACCTATAATGTCAAAATTAATAACTTCTTGTGAGTGCATATTCTGATCTTGGGATATGAATATGGATTGTAGGTAATTTCATCCTCTTCGAAATGAGCTTTGGATGGGTCATCTCTCATAAATTATGAGAAAGTTATGCTTGGTCAAATTTGAGTTGACTTTTCCTACAAAACCCTAATTTAGCAACTTTTGAATCTTGATGAATTATGAGCAATCCTTGATGAATCACGATCAACAATTGATCAAATGATGAAATGTCCTTCAAAATGAGAATGTTGACAAAAAATATTGAAGTTTGACTGTATTTGGGTTACAGTTGACTTTTGCCTTAGCACAATCGATTTTTGGACCTTTGAGCAATTGACTGAGCAAACTTTCTCTGCAAGGCTTGAAATTTAACATGGATGATCTTGAGGACATATTAGGACATTGGGGAGCACTTGAGGTAATTTGGACTCAAGGATCTTGATGCAACACAAAACCCTAATTTGGGGTAAACTGCCTTAGGAGAGAGCTTGTCTGACCAATTCTTGGGCTACTTTGAGCAACTTGGAGATTTTTCTTGCAATGTTTTTGAGAAATATGGGAGGGAAAGTTTTCGGGTACAACAGCTTCCCCTGTTCAATCTTCTTAAACCCGAGGATGTAGATTGGCTTTCATGCCTTTCGTGATCTGAAGGTGGAAGATGATTGAACACTAGAGTGCCCAGAAATTTGCACTCGCATGAAGTGGTAGTTGCTTTGTGATGTCAGGAATGGGCTTACAGATGCCATTTGGAAATTGCTGACGAGGGGATGGGCTTAAAGATGCCATCTGAAGGAGTGTTGATCGCATAAGAGATTTCTTAGCGAGAGCTTGTATACCTGTTGTTGTAGAAGATTCCGCTGGGGAAGTCTGATCTTTGTTGAGATTTAGGAACTTGTCCGTAATTCAACTGAGGTGTCGAGATTTAGGAACTTGCCCGTAATTCAACTGAAGTGTCGAGATTTAGGAACTTTCCCGTAATTCAACTGAAGGGGTGGGGGGTGGGTGGGGGAACATCTTCGTCGAAATTTAAGAACTTGCCCGTAATTCAACTGAGAAAACTTCTCTACTGAGATTTAGGAACCTGTCTGTACTTCAACGGAGGAACTTTGTCGAGATTTAGGAACTTGTCTGTACTTCAACTGAGAGAACATCTCTGCTAATTTTTAAGAACTTGTCAGTAATTCGACTGGAGGGAAACATCTTCGTCAAGATTTAAGAACTCGCCCGTAATTCAACTGAGAAAACTTCTCTGCTGAGATTTAGGAACCTGTCTGTACTTCAACAGAGGAAAACTTTGTCGAGATTTAGGACCTTGTCTGTACTTCAACTGAGAGAACATCTCTGCTGAGTTTTAAGAACTCGTCCATAATTCAACTGGGGAAACATCTTCGTCGAGATTTAAGAACTTGCCCGTAATTCAACTGAGAAAACTTCTCTGCTGAGATTTAGGAACCTGTATGTACTTCAATGGAGGAACACTTTGTCGAGATTTAGGAACTCTTCTGTACTTCAACTGAGAAAACATCTCTGCTGAGTTTTAAGAACTCGTCCGTAATTCGACTTGGGGAAACATCTTCATCGAGAATTAAGAACTTGCCCGTAATTCAACTGAGAAAACTTCTCTGTTGAGATTTAGGAACCTGTCTGTAATTCGACGGAGGAACTTTGTCGAGATTTAGGACCTTGTCTGTAATTCAACTGAGAAAAACTCCGTTGAGATTTAAAAACTTATCAGTAATTCAACTGAGATAAAAGCTTCATAGCTTTGAATTTTATGAGAATCTAACCGCATTCTTCCTTAAAGGTAAAGGTTAGCTGTATGTAATGCATGATATGTATCAAGCAATGATGTTCTCGAAATAAATGAGATTGTATTGTATGATGCGTATATGCAGGTGTCATGATGTATGAAAATGTAAAGTTTTTAGCCGGGGAAAATAAATCTCGGGTAGTTGTTGGAGAAAAGAGTTGAATTCTTTGTTTCCGCTGGGGATAACGAATGAAGATGATTGTGAGAATAAACCCGCAGGAGAGGATAACTTCGCTGGGGAATAAACTGATGAGGAGATTACTCTGTGGGGAAGGGATGCTCTGCTGAGGATTCCGTTGATAAATTCAGCTGGGGATGAATTACCGTTGCTGGTGATACTGAATCCTATTGGGGATTGGATTCCTGTTTGAGGAAGGAATGAACTCCGCTGAGGATGATCTTTCCGATAGCGACCTTACTGGGGATAACCTTTTAGGCTCAACTGGGGACAATCTTCCAGAGTATACTGGGGATGATTCTCCAAACTTCACTAGGGAAACTTTTTCAGACTGCGCTGGGGAAACTTTCCAAACTCCACTGGGGATGTTTTATACCCCGTCGGGGATGACAAGACTTTCCAGTACTGATGATAGATAAACTCTGCTTGGGGAGAATATTATCGATTCATTCGCGGTTGGGAGTCTCAGCTGGGGAGAGCTAACATTACTGCATTTTCTTACTCTGCGGGGAGTGAAAGTATTTCAGCCATATTCTTCAGCTAAATTTACCTTGTACCTGGTGGACAGAGCAACTGTACAGTTTGGACAATTCTTATTGCCCTTGTTTCTGATATTACGAGTAATGGTTCTTTTGTTTCGCATGTAAATATTCATGAGCAGCAATTAATGTCAAATGCATATATAAAAAATGAACCTTGGATGTTCTTTGCAAAACAAAACAGATAAAGGAAAAACAACTTGAAATTTCTTTGAAAATGAATTATATTGACTTTGAAGTTTGGCCTGTAAATATGCATTTTTTGTACAAGAGGCTGACGTCCTAGTAAGAGAACGCCACCGAACAAATAGAATTTATACAATTTGTGAAAACAAGGAAAAACAGCTATGTGAATAATCCCACTGGGTTCCAACTCTACTATTGCCCTTATGTCCTCGATCATCTCATCACTTTGCTACTTGGTTGAAGGTAGATCAGATTGTTTAGTGCCGTCCGAGCTTGATAGCCGATACCGAAGTCTGGCTGCGAAGTGATCCAATGAGACACAGTGTTACGCTTTGATCCCTAATTTTTTCCTGGACCGCCCTTTCGGGTTTTCAGTCCACCGGGATACCCTTTTTTGCCCAAGCCGCCTTTTCAGGTTTTCGACTTGCCGGGTGTACAAATTTTTTCATTTTCATCCCTTATTTTTTCCGAACCCTTTTGGTTCACCGGGAAGCCCTTATTTTTTCCTAGGCCAGTCAACCTAGTGGGTCTTTGATTATGCGTAGTATTTTTTCACTATGTCTGCATTGACGGGGTGATGAAGGTCGTCACCACCCATGGTGGTTAGAATCATAGCTCCTCCTGAGAAAATGTTCTTAACCACAAATGGCCCTTCGTAAGTAGGGGTCCATTTTCCCCTGGGATCACCTTGAGGTAGAATAATGCGCTTGATAACCAGGTCCCCAACTTGATACTCTTGTCGTTTGACTTTCTTGTTAAATGCCTTGATCATCCGTTTTTGGTACGTTTGACCATGACAAATAGCAGTAAGTCTCTTCTCGTTGATTAAATTCAGCTGATCAAACCGGGTCTGAATCCAGTCATCTTCGCTCAAACCTGCTTCCTTCATAATCCAAAGAGAGGGTATCTGAACTTCAATGGGGAAGACGGCCTCCATGCCATAAACCAAGGAATATGGTGTTGCCCCTGTTGACATCCGCGCTAAGGTACGATAACCATGAAGAGCAAATGGTAACATCTCGTGCCAATCTTTGTATGTCACCATCATCTTATGCCCAATCTTCTTAATGTTCTTATTAGCCGCTTCTACAGCCCCATTCATCTTCGACCGGTAAGGAGAAGAGTTATGATGCTGTATCTTGAACTGCTTGCAGAGCTCGGTGATCATCTTATTGTTGAGATTTGTACCATTGTCCGTAATGATCCTCTCTGGTACTCCGTATCGACAAATCAGGTTGTGCCAAATGAACCGCGCCATGACGTTCTTGGTTACAGTAGAAAAGGAAGCTGCTTTAACCCACTTCGTAAAGTAATCAATCGCTACCAGAATGAAACGATGCCCGTTGGACGCAGTAGGTCTGATCTCGCTGATCATGTCGATGCCCCACATTGCAAAAGGCCAAGGAGATGTCAAGACGTTCAGAGGAACTAGAGGTATGTGCACCTTATCAGCATAGACTTGGCACTTGTGACAGGTCCGAGAATGCTGATAACAGTCAGATTCCATTGTGGACCAATAATATCCTACCTGAAGGATTTTCTTTGCCATGGTGTATCCACTGGAATGAGTTCCGAAAGTACCTTCATGTAACTCTATCATGATCCTTTCTGCTTCGTTCTTATCCACACAACGCAGTAAGGTCGAATCATGGTTACGCTTGTAAAGGATGTCATTACTGATGAAAAACTTCGCCGCGAACCTCCTTTGAAACTTCTTATCATTAACAGATGCACCCTCAGGGTACTCATGAGCTTCGAGATACCTCTATACCTCATGAAACTAGGGTTTATATGCTACCTCTTCAGTCTCAATGTCACAACAATGTGCGGGTTCGTCCAACCTTTCAATGGTAATCCTGGGAGCCTCATTGTCCCAATTGACTTTGAACATAGAAGACATCGTAGCCAGCACGTTCGCTAACTGATTCTCCTCTCTAGGGAAGTTTTCAAAGGTTATCTCCTCAAAGTTTGGAAGCAATGTCAACACATACTCCTTGTAAGGAATAAGATTTGGGTGTTTCGTATCCCACTCGCCTTTGATCTGACTGATCACGAGAGCGGAATCTCCGAAAACACTTAAGAACTTAATCCTTAGGTCGATAGTTTCTTGAAGACCCATAATGCATGCTTCATACTCCGCCATGTTGTTGGTGCAGTTGAAACATAGTCGGGTGGTGAACGGAGTATGAGAGCCTTCAAGAGATATGATCACGGCGCCAATTCCGTTACCCAAAGCGTTCGAAGCTCCATCGAAGTACATAGACCATCAAGATCCCTCCTCAGGTCCTTCATCCGGTCCAGGTGTCTCATAGTCAGTCATTATCATGATATTCTCATCCGAGAACTCGAAGTTCATAGAATGGTAATCATCCACTGCCTGATGTGCCAGATGAGCTGCCAACACACTTCCCTTGATTGCCTTTTGGGTCGTATACTGGATGTCATACTCACTCAAGATCATCTGCCATCTTGCTATTCTTCCGGACAAGGAAGGCTTTTCGAAGATATACTTGATTGGATCCATCTTTGATATCAATAGAGTAGTGTGATTCAGCATATACTGTCTCAGCCGGCGAGCAGCCCATGCAAAAGTGCAACAAGTTTTCTCAAGCAACGAGTATCGGGTCTCGCAGTCGGTAAACTTTTTGCTAAGTTAGTAAATAGCATGCTCTTTTCGGACAGACTCGTCATGCTGCCCTAGCACGCACCCCATTGAGCAACTTGAAGATTGGCTCACAAGTAACAGTCAGATGTGAGATGAATCGGGCAATGTAATTCAAACATCCCAGAAAACCTCTGACTTCCTTTTCAGTTCGGGGAGCTGGCATTTCCTGTATAGCCTCCACCTTTGCGGGATCCACTTGAATACCTTTATCACTAACGACGAAACCTAGCAGCTTACCAGACCTCACTCCGAAGGTGCACTTGTTCGGGTTTAACCTTAGCTTGTGCAACTTCAACCTGTCAAATAGCTTCTGAAGATGGTCAAGATGTTCTTCCTCAGTTTGGGATCTTGCAATCATGTCGTCGACATATACCTCAATCTCATGATGGATCATGTCATGGAACAAAGCGACCATGGCATGCTGATATGTTGCCCCAGCATTCTTCAATCCGAAAGGCATGACCTTGTAGCAAAAGGTACCCCATTGAGTAACAAAGGGTGTCTTCTCTATGTCTTCGGGAGCCATTTTAATCTGATTATAACTGGAAAAACCATCCATAAAGGAGAAGACCTTGTGTTGTGCAGTGTTGTCGACCAGAACGTCGATATGAGGTAGAGGGAAATCATCCTTGGGGCCTGCCCTGTTCAGATCCCTATAGTCAACACACATTCGAACCTTACCATCCTTCTTCGGCACAGGAACCACATTGGCAACCCACTGCGGGTAAGAAGTAACTGCTAGAAAACCGGAATCAAATTGTTTCATAACTTCGGCCTTGATTTTCTCAGACATCTCTGGGCGCATTCGGCGAACTTTATGTTTCACTGGAGGACAGTCTTCCTTGGTAGGTAGGCGGTGAACCACAATATCGGTATCCAACCCGGGCATATCTTTATAAGACCAGGAAAAGATCTCAACATAATCACGCAACATCTGAATCAACCGTTGCTTAACATTGGCTTTCAGATTTGCACCTACTTTGACCTCTCTCTTGTCTACCTCTGTACCCAGATTCACTGTTTCCATTGGCTCTTCATGCGACTGTATAACCCTCTCTTCCTGAAGTAACAATCTAGCAAGTTCCCCAGGCACTTCGCAATCATCTTCACCTTCGTCTTCGGCTAAGTTGATCGGACTTTCGAAGTCATAACCGGCAGTAGCAGAGTTGTTATCAGTGGGATCCATAGTGGATGTAGACCTGTATATGTGAGTGTGTGTAAAATAGCTGTTTTGAAATATATAACAAAATAAAGACAAGGAGCGCAAAATTTGAAATGCAAGAAACGTCCAATGCTTTTATTAATGATATATGAAAATGACACACATAAAGCCCTCACAAACAAAGCCACAATGTCTTGGGTAAGGCACCAGGCCGTAAAGTTTAAAAATTGTCTGTTACAAACTCAAAAAAAGTCTCATTACTGGGTAATAAAAGAAATTGGGACGGAGTCCTTCACCGTCCAATTACTTATCCCGCCATCAGTAGTCGGATAGATCCAACTGTTGAACTCAGATTCTTCAACATCGTCTTCAATGGCATTCACTCCTGAATTGCTGATAAACAGGGGAGGTCCTCCGATCCGTGCACGTCGTACAACCCTTTGAGCTTCTGCAGTGAAACCCAAACCAAACTTGTTAGTCTTATGTGCGAAATCAGGGAGTTGGCCCCATTTTGCACAACCACCTTTCTCAACAACAGCCCGGGCATCCTTTAGGGAAGCCATGTTCATTGGATAATCTTCAGTAATAATTTCAATTGATGCCAGCGTTTGGGGCACTTCTTCAAAATGTTGAAACGGAGTCTCAATGAACTCCCCATCCATCTTCACATACCAGAAAGAGTTGAGGTGGCTCACCATGTACTCCTCCTCTCCTCGTAACGTAACAATTTTTCCTTTGACTGGGTATTTCAGCATCTGGTGAAGCGTAGAAGTCACTGCCCCAGTTTTGTGGATCCACGGGCGACCCAACAAACAAGAATAAGATGGCCGAATGTCCATCATATAAAATGTAGATGCGAAGATCTGAGAACCAACCTTAACTGGAATATCCACTTCTCCATGTACCATTCTCTTGTACCCGTCAAAGGCCCTAATAACAATGTTACTTGGCTTCAGCTCCAACCCTTCACAGTCTAATCGATCCAAAGCTTTCTTAGGCAAAACATTCAACGAGGACCCAGTATCCACCAATACATGGGCTAAAGTAGTGCCCCTTCACTCAATGGAGACATGCAGGGCATCATTGTGATTCTTCCCCTTAGCAGTCAAGTCTGCACCGGAGAAACCCAACCCATTATCTACTGTCAGACTAGCCACACAATCTTTAAACTGATCCGCTGATGTCTCTTGCGGCACATGCGCAGTCTTCATGAAAGTAATCAGAGCCTTGGCATGGGCCTCTGAACACAACAATAAGGACAACATAGAGATATTCAACGGTGTTTGCCCCAGCTGTTCGACTATATTGTAGCCGCTTTTCTTGATGATCTTTAGAATTTACTCTATCTCCTGTCTAGAGGCCTCAACAGTAATCTTCCTCGGTGCCTCCATCCGGGCAGGCTCACTGGTGGTCCCTTTGCCCCGAGTGTTAGCTGACTCGGTGATAGGGGTAAGAATTGGAATTTGAGCAGGGATAGTAGCAGATGTACTGACTGGCATAATAACAACAGGTTTCCAAACAACTGGTGGAGAGATCTCAGGGGAGAAAAGTCTTCCGCTGCAGGTGACTTTACTAGATCCAACAATATTGTTGACGTCAGTATCAACCTCTTCAGCACTCAAGTCTTGTTTAACTCCATGATGATATACGTCATCCCCATAGTGCCATGGGACAACTTTATCTGATGTATAGGGGATAGGCCCAGGAATGGTGATGATTAACAAAGCGATTCTTGGAACAGATGTAATTCTAACAGGCTTACTCGAGGAAGCCTTGGAAGAATTTTCGAAAATGGTGATTATAACAACTTCTTCAGTAGGAACCAAAGGAAAAAAAGTCTTCTCAAATAGAATTTCTTTATTATCCATCAGGCGTTGGACACCTGACTTCAAAAGATGGCAACCGGTAGGTAAGACAGAACACAGACGGCAACCTTCGCCACAACCTGGAAATAAACCGGCTAACAGAAGGTTCTTCTTCACATTCAACAATGGAGTAGCAATGTCTTTCACAGAAACCACAAACGAGTCTTCATCTATAGCATTCACTCCATGCTTGGGCATAGGAGCAGTCACAACATTAGCCCTTTCCGGCGCTTCGAACTCAATCTCTTTAGCATCAATCAAGTCCTGTACCTTATTCTTCAGGACCCAACAATCATTCGTATCATGCCCCGAGCTATCAGAATGAAAAGCACAGCGGGCGTTCAGGTTGTACATCGGTGATGTTGTATTGGTATTCTTCGGGGCTTCCTTCGGAATCATCAAGTTGGTCTTTAACAACTGCGGTAGAATCTGAGACATGGTCATATGGAGCTGAGTGAATTGTCTTCGTGGCCTCTAGGTTCTTGGCTGATTGTTACATTGTGTGGCAACAGTTGGTATTGATATAACAACCGCATTGACTGCTTGGCGGCACTCATGTCTATTCTGGCCTTTTGAACTGTAAACTGCACTGGACTCCTTCTTAAAAGGTTTCTTCTCGGTACTTGACGAAGCACCCTTCTGTATCTTACCGCTTTTAATACCGGCTTCAACTCTTTCCCCGGTCATAATCAGCTCAGTAAACCCGGACGATGAACTTCCAATCAGATGGTTGAAATACGGACCAGACAAGGTCCCCAGAAACATATCCACTAACTCCTTGTCAGCCAGTGGGGGTTGTACTCTTCCAACAAGGTCCCTCCATTTCTAAGCGTAGTCTTTGAAACCCTCGATCGCACCCATAGACATACACTGAAGTTGGGTACGCATGGGAGCAAGGTCGGCATTGTATTGGTACTGCTTGTAAAAAGCAGCAACAAGGTCTTCCCATTTACGGATACTAGCTCCTTCCAGCTGGTAAAACCATTCAAGTTGAGTCCCTGAAAGACTATCTTGAAAGAAGTGGATCCAGAGGTTCTTATCAGCAGTGTATGGCTGGATCTTTCTAACATACGAGCGGAGGTGCAACTTTGGACAAGAAACCCCGTTGTATTTAGCAAAGATTGGTGCTTTAAACTTGTGGGTAATCACCACCCCAGATGACAAACCCAAATCACAAAGTCCAATCCAGGTACCTTCTGGATCTCCATCGCACTTAACCAGTCTTCAAGCTGTTTATATCTATCCTCAGCCGGAGGATACTGGTCTTTGTCAAAGTCAGTCTCGTTGTCAGATACCATAGGGCTAGGAGCCCTCCTTTCTTCCTGGTTTTCTCTCCCTTCAGGTGAGTGAGATAAATCAACATCTTCCCGTAGATTATTCCGGAATCTGCGACCCATATTCAGGAGGACCATATTCTTCTTCTTCTTCTTATCCTTCAAGATAAGAGTCTTCAGATCTTGCTGACCCTTGGCCAAGTTCATGAACATTTCCTGGAACTGGGCGTTCTGAGCTTGCAGAGCCTTGATAGCTTGATCAGTTGACGTTTCAGCAGATATGATGTGCTGAAATAAACAACGAAGAAGATGAGAAACATGTAAGGGTATCTGTAATGAGGTGCATGGGAATGATATGTATATGATATGATTTGAAAGACTTTAGGGATTCAAATTCGTAAACCAAAATGAAACACACTTTTATTAGATAACAAACTTGAAACAATGTTTGACAAATGCCTTTAAGGCGTTACAAACTGAAAAGTAAATCAAAACTAGAAATAACAAAAGACATCAGCGCTCCCATGGTCGTTTTTCGTTGGTGCTGACATAATCATTGAGGACCTTCTCATTCTCCAGCTGCCTTGTAAGCTTTAGAATCTTCCGCTCCTGCTCGTGATACTTTTCTCTGTAAGTATCCCGCTATTCTCTTAGCTGCATCCAAGACCTCTTTAATGCCCCAATGTCAATTGGCATGTACGGATGTAGGATGGTAGGAGGAACTCCTTCTTCATCAGCAATCTCAACAATCACAGGCAAGACAACTTCGTACGGCATTCCCAACTTTTGGGCACGAATTCGAACCCATCGGAGATATGGTTCCATCAAAAGAGAGGTCTTCATCCCTAACTCGTGTGGATCAGACCGGTGGACCCTGTCCCAAGCTCGTATGAACCTGCGGCGATGCTCGTCACTATCCCCTTGGAAGTCAAAGACAATGCTTGGCATCAGCAACTCATGAGGTCCTTCCCTCCTAGCTTGCCCAAATTGACGTAAGGCCAAACAAGGATTATAGGTAATCCCTCCTCGAATTCCAAGTAGTGGAACATTGGGGTATTCCCTACAACGATCAATAATAGCCACTTCTTCCATGTCTTTAGTACTCCAGATAATGTTAGTGTGAGCTAGAGACATAATTCTATAGGCCCAACCCATGCCTTCCTTGTTCTTCAAAACAGATTTGGGAAGGTGAGAAATAAACTACCTCGCCAGCAATGGTGCACAACACATAAGGGTTACCCATTTCCGAGCAGTACGAGCATAAAGAGAGTGCAGAATGTCACCCAAGACAGTGGGCACCGGATTACGGGACATGAAAATCTTCACCGCATTCATGTCAACGAAAGAATCTGAGTTAGGAAACAACACCAAACTATATATGAGAAGAGCCAGAATGTCTTCAAATGCCTGAAAGTCTAGACTGTCCCAAAACTGATTAGCCCGATCAACCAAGAACTTAGCCAAGAAGCCCTTTGTCCCACTTCGAGTCTCCCAGTTAGACATTACCTCAGCCTTTGTCAGATGGAGGGCTGAAGCAATCTCTTCCGGCCTAAGGACTTTCTCCCAACCTGTAAACAGGGTCTGCTCTAAAATAGAGATACCAAGTAGATCAGAGAATTCCTCCAGAGTAGGGACTAACTGATAGTCCGAGAAAGTGAAGCAGTGGTACAATGGATCAAAGAACTGGCACTGAACACTCATCATCTGCTCATCTAATCTGGAAGTGACCAAACCAAGGATGTGCCCATGTCTTCTGACAAAAGAGGAAGTATCTGGAATCTTTGCAACCAAATCTCTAAGCTGAGTAGGAATCTGTACAAAGCTGATCCGAATAGTGTTTCTATGCATGGGTGCCATGACCTAAAAAACAGAACAAAGATGAATCCCCTTTGCCTTTGAAATAGGTTAGTCTGATGCAAGATGCATGCAATGTCATGATATCATGATGTCATGATAGAAACACACCACAAGTATTAACAGATAGAAAACATGGTAAAGGCAAACAAGTCACACAGATAGCCCTTAGATTTCAGGCTGGCAAGGAGTTTAGGTATTACCCTCTTTCAGTTTAGTTGGTTCAAACCTGTCCTAGTAATAATAACCGGGTTCTAGAGGATCTCAATATCACTGAACACCCTCGATCGGTCATAATTCCAGTTTGGCAACCTTTTCTTGCAGCCAGAATCATCGCGAGAGTTTGGTCTCAATGAGTGTAGCATACTGCTACTGTTCTATGGCCAAGTTGGTCAATTATAGGTTCTAAGGTCAGTTGGTGCTTAATGACCCCTTAGAAGACCCATATTCTCCTTGTTCCACCACAAGGGATATCGGTACAAACTAAATTGCCACACCAACATAGCTACTGCTTCAACCGTATTGGTCTACGCCGTACAGTTCCCTTACAGTCTATTGCTACTTACCTAAAAGGTATCCCCTAGATCTGGGTTAGGATCTATAGTAACTCCGATTCAAACCCACAAAGATAAAGCATACAAATAAAGCAATTGAAAACATTATGATGATCTATTCCTAAGGTACACCCCACTTGCTTATCATCCCCAACAGAGTCTCCAATTATGTGATACGGTGGGAAGAACTGACTGTTTTTTTGGAATGCTGGTTTGCGTTTTGCGTTTGTTTTCGCAAAATGTTGCGGTAAGAAAGAGTCGCCACCGACTTTTATTTTATCCAACAAGGAAAGGAAAAAAAAGCACTGAAAAATTCCTTTTTCGAGGTTTTCTAGGTACGGGGGGTAGATTATAGAAAGGGAAGGTATTAGCACCCTTTCTATCCGTAGTTATCTACGGGCTCTTAGGTACTTGCTCATCATTTTCAAAATGTTTTCTTTGTGCTTGTGGGTTTTGAAAAGTTTTATTTTTAACTTCTATTTAACTCTCGCTAAAGAGTGTAATGAAGTGTTTTTGAAAACTTGTTTGTAAAAGTGTAAGTGTGAAAAAGTTTTGTTTTGGATGAGCAAGTATCTAAGAACTAATCTACCTACTTGAAAAAGGAATCGTTCTATGCTAATTTCCTTTAGACAATGCTATCCTACTATTAGTGAGTAGGTAGCACCGTCGTTGGAGTTTGAGGGTCAATTCGAAAGAGGGACATACAGTCACTAAAGCAAGTTAGGATGTATTAGTGGTAACCCTAATATCTTAGATCATTTATTCGAGGCAACGATATACGAGACAACCATTTTGAGGCAACTATGATCTTCTAGACAAGTGATCGGGACTTTATGAGTCAGTCAGGATACTAACTACAAGTATACAGTTCAGTCGTTCTAGTTTTAAATGATTATCGAACCCACAGAGACTGAGGATCAATCGCATACGATCTAATGTTACAGTTTGTTTAACTAAGCGATGAATATTCGATTTTATGGGGGAAACAATTTAATTAAAAATAATAGTAATAGTTATACCAGTATGTGATTGTCGGACTTCGGGAATTCGGTGAATCGCTTGGCCTATAAAGTATTTCGGTAAAAACTAATTGTTTAAAAATCTGAGACATACACTCTCGTGTTCATGAAATAAGTTATGCTACTAAACCTAGTGGATGCACTTTAAATTTAATAACACTTTTTGAAAACAATTTGATTTTAATTAATTTATTAAAACACTCTCGTGTATTTAAAAATTAATGTTTCGTTACCACTATCTGGGTTGAACCCCAGCTCTCGCATGCAGGTTCTTGCCTTAATTAATTTCCCACTCTCGTGGCAAAATCGTGTTAATTAACCTCTCACTCTCGTGATATGGGTAGTTAAATTAAGCATAGAAATTGGAAACCAGAAATTGTTTTATAAATAAATATTTTTGGCCAAGGTATCACTGAATTCTTTCCGTTCTTAAGAGTCACATACCGGTATGAATAATTTAGCCGGACATAATAGATTTAACAACAATGCAATTCAAAATATAATTCATAAAGATAATTGGCATAATACAAAAATGAATAAATATTAATTGCAATAAAAACCTGGAGATAACGTTGCTATGGTAATCTTGAAATGTTACAATATCCTTTGCGGCTTGATTGAAGTAAATAAATTGTGTTAATTCTTGAATGAAGAATTAACACCTAAAAACTAAAGCTTGAAATAATACTGGAAGTAGGAATTACAGTACGTAGAAAAATGCTCTAAAACAAGGGAATACAAATAATTGCAAAAGTAATAATTTTGTTCTGGGAAAGTTCCTTCGACCTCTGCAGCTTTGCACTACCACACATATATATAGGAGAGGAAATAGAAGTTGAAAAGTATCTTGAGAAAAGGTTGAGTGGAGGAAATATAGGGAGCAAGGTTACTGAGTGGAGGGAAAATAGGAGAACAAGTCTGCCCTCACGTTGCCCACGTCTCCACCAATTCACAACGTTCATCTTCACGCGCGTGACGATTGTCACAGGTGGGTGACGGTCGTAACGCGCTTAAATAGCGCATTACGCTCGTCAGTGATGTGTGACGAGCGTTGTTTCAAGTTGGGGGTCGTTACGCCTGTCACGAGGGTGTGACGACCGTTACTGCTCCAAAATCTCCAAACTTTGTAGTTTTAGTTCTTTTTCTCTTTGTTTATTGTCTAGCCTTCTTCATGTAGTCCTTTTCCATTGGTTTGAGTTGACAAATGTTATACCTGTAAAAAGACAAATAAACTCGGAATAATCGGGGGTTAGATGACTTAATGTATTATAAAATCGGTAAAAAGCGTAGTAATTACATGATACGTTTTCTCGTTATCAACAAGAGGGCGACCTCTAAAATAACCTATACTCAATGATCATGTACGAAGGCAACCAAGTGGGGTGTACCCTAAGAGTGCGAATGTGCGATTGTGTTGATTTCAGTTATTTTTATCTTTGCACATGTTAAGGGTGATATAATTTGATTTTAAGATTAAGCATTCAGTCTTATCATGCAAACCCTATTATCAAACATCTAACAGTTGTATAGTTTGCGAAATTTAAATTGCGGAAATTAAATTACAAGGCGTCGGGTATTTACATAGCCAAAAGCAACCCTTTGAAAATAAAATAAAATAAAGTGGTAAATAAATAAAATGTCCTAATTATCTATTACATACCGGAAACAAATACATCAATATGGATAAAGAAAAGTAAATCACGACGCGAAATTAAATCGGATGCACAATTAGGGTTTTGACCCTTTTTGAAAGAAAATGCTTGTTTTGTTTGTTGTTTTATTTTAAGGAAAGAAATTAAATCCTAAATTAAATAACTAAATTAATTATTAAATAAATTAGTTAATGAAAAATAAATTAATGACATATTTTTGGAGTTTTTGATATTTTAAGAAAGAAAATAAACTAATTAAATTAGTAGTTAAAACCTAATTAATTTTATTTATTTACAAAATAAATTAAATTTTCCTAAAATTAAAAACCTAAATTAATTAGTTAGTATTTATTAATAAAAGAAAAAATAAAATTCTGAATTTTTATGGGATAAAAATATTTTTGTGATTTTGATAAAAAAGGAAATTTGGTTATTGGTTAGAAAATAAATTAAAATAAAATAAAGCAATTAAATCAATAAAAAAGAAAATATGAGAAAGTAGAGAAATGGGCCTTTTTTGGAGGTGCAAGGAGAAAATCTATTGGCCCAATAATGCTGACCCGTGTGGACTTTTGTGATCCAATACACATGCGTTGACCTGGCTTTTGGTGGACCTCCAACACTGACAACCAGATCTGGCCCTTTGGCCATCTGGCGCTTGGATAGTGAGGGCGTATGGTGTGAATCTGGCCCATGCATGCACTTGATCTCCTGAAAAATATTGGAAAAATGCAAATTGCTGGAGGAAGGGATCGAACCCCTGACCTCAAGCCTTTGGGTCTTTAAGCGCTTATGTGGCCACCACTGGGGCGCTTTGTTGTCTTTGTTATAATAATGCAAACAACAAATAATATATAAAACAGAGTCAATGACCAGAAAATAGAAAAATGCGTGCAATGCATTTGAATATCCAATGGGAGAATGACACAGCTTCGTCTCTGTCCTCCCAGAACTGTAATTTTACCTGCGGATTTTTATCCGCAGCAAAAAACGCAGCTTCATTCCAAAATCGTCCCTAGGCAATATAAATGAATTCCAGGACCATGGTTTGATTCATCATCTTCTTCTGAACATAACCATGTCCACTTGAAGATCAATTGTACCTGAAACGAAAACCCCTAAAACCAAACGCAAAACCCTAGCAATGGCATTTCACGATACAGAGCATATAAATCAAATTGGTTATTACAAACAATTTGCAAATGATGTGAGGCTTAAGAATATGCAGTTATTTCATTCAATGGATGCAAGAATATGGAAATACGAAGTCAAGAACATAGCTATGTTACAAAGGACTTACAGTGCACTAGGAGGTCTGGAAACGCTTGGTTTGGATTGGGTTAGCTTCTGGAGATGGCCAGCAATCGATTGAGACAAGTCTCAAGCCCTGAAAATGTCTCTAACCTTGATTTCGATCTCCCACTTTTTTGTGATTTTTGCAACTTTTTTTCTGCCTCCACAAGTGATCTCTAACCCTTATTCTTGTATGCTGCACTTGCTTATGTATTGTGCAATACATTAGGTCTCAATTTGCTGTCCAAATCTCTCTCCATTAAGGCTTTGATATTTGATTTTATTTGCCTTTACAAACTTTCCAAATTGGATTGATTTCAATCTTTTTGTGCATACAAGCCTTGATTCGAGTTTGATGAAGTACTAGCTGTCCATTGGAACCTGAAATCATTAAAAAATCTTTGGTTATCAATATCTTTGATTTTATGTGATTTTATTTGATTTAAAATGAATTAATTCAAATAAAAATCAAATTAAATAATAAAAATAAGATATGGACACATGGCCAAGGCTAGGGAACGTGGGTAATAAGGCAAACTCAAATCAAGTGAAAAAGAATGGGCCCATTTGGCAAAATTTGAAGTTTTGGGGATAGTTGACTTTTGGCAATTTTGCAAAAAGTCCAACTTCAACAATGCATAACTTCTTCAATTTTGAACTTTTGGAGGTTTTCTTGGACTTTTTAGAAAGCTTGAGATGTCCTCTAATCAACCCTTTTGGTATCAACGCATTTTTATATTCCATGCTCAAGTTAGAAGCTTTGAAAAAAAAGGTGTTTTTGTTGACTTTCAAAAATGACCTATAATGTCAAAATTCATAACTTCTTCTGAGTGCATATTCTAATCTTGGGGTATGAATATGGATTGTATGGAATTTCAGCCTCTTAAAAATGAGCTTTGGATGGGTCATTTATCATAAAGTATGAGAAAGTTATGCTTGGTCAAAGTTGAGTTGACTTTTCCTACAAAACCCTAATTTAGCAACTTTTGAATCTTGATGAATTGTGAGCAATCCTTGATGAATCATGATCAACCCTTGATCAAATGATGAAATATCATTCAAAATGAGAATGTTGACAAATAATCTTGAAGTTTGACTGTATTTGGGTTACAGTTGACTTTTGCCTTAACACAGTCGATTTTTGGACCTTTGAGCAATTGACTGAGCAAACTTTCTCTGCAAGGCTTTAAATTTGACATGGATGATCTTGAGGACATATTAGGACATTGGGGAGCACTTGAGGTCATTTGGACTCAAGGATCTTGATGCAACACAAAACCCTAGATTGGGGTAAACTGCCTTAGGAGAGAGCTTGTCTGACCAATTCTTGGGCTACTTTGAGTAACTTGGAGATTTTTCTTGCAATGTTTTTGAGAAATATGGGAGGGCAAATTTTGGGGTACAACAGGCCGTAAACATCCCCTCGATAGTCCCTTAACATCCAACTATAAGGCTACCTACTCACAAATAGTAGGATAGCACTATCTAAAGGAAAGGAGGAAAAGAACACCTTTTTTCGAGTAGGTAGATAGCTATTAAGTACTTGCTCAAAACAATCTTTTTCATACCACACTTTCAAACATTTTCAAAAATGCTTTATCAACACTCTTGAGGACTGATACAAGAGTTATCATAAAGCAAGTAAACGTTTCAAAACATACAAACATGAAAGTAGTTTTCAAAATGAGCAAGTACCTAAGAGCCCGTGGAAAACCACAGATGGAAAGGGTGCTAACACCTTCCATTTCCATAATCTACCCCCCTTAGTCAGAAAATCTCGAAAAGATCTTTTTATGTTCTTTTCACCCTTTCCTTTGTTGGATAAAAGAAAAGTCGGTGGCGATTCTTGCTTACCGCACATTTGCAAATACAAAACACAAACCAGTAATAAAATATTCAGTTCTGCCACCGTATCACAAAAATGGCAACTCTGCTGAGGACAAATAAAAGTGGGGTTTACCTTAGGGTCTAGTTCATTTCTAATATGTTTTCTTTGTTTGTTTTGATTGCTATACTTTTAAGGGTTTTGTTTGGGTTATTATAGATCCTACACCCGGATCTGGGGAAACCTTTTAGGTAAGTAGCAATAGATCATGGAAATTGTGCGGGGTATACCGACACGATTGAAGCGATAACTACGTTGATGCAACACTTTGGTGGGTATCGGTAGCCCTTGAGTTAATCAAGGAGAATACAGGGACACTGCATGGTGTCATGAAACATCAACTGACCTTAGAACCTTTAATTGAACAACTTGGCTATTAGGACGTAGTGAGATAGCCGTCTTTGGTGTATCCCCAAAGTCGGTTGATATTTGATACTACACTCATTAAGATCTGACTCATGAGTTTTGTTTGGTGGCAAGTCAGTTATCTATCGGAACAAAACTTGTGGGGAAGATCGGTGATATTGAGATCCCTTAGAACTCGGTTACTATTTATAGGACAGGTTGAGCCAACTAAATTTCAAGAGGGTATTTACCTACAAACCACATGCAAGCCTAAACCTAAGGCTGCTTGTGTGATTTGTTTGCTTTCAACTTGAGCTACTTGCAGGGTTTTTTATCTAACAACATGGTCTCCTTGCAGGATTTGTTTACAGTCATTATCCAGTAACCTGGATTTCTTGGACTCACCTGTCTTCATCACCTCACACTTTTGCTTAACACATATCATACACACCATAACATCATGCCACAACATTTCCTTAACCATTTCAAGGATCTCGAGGGTTTATGATGGATGTTATGATAAATCAAACGTCTAGTAAGGGGAAAGGGGATTTATTTTCCTCTAGCCAATGCTGTCAAAGGATCAAAACTCAACAACTTGAGTCATGGGCTATGACCCACTTGATATGGTGAGCTTGAATCTCGTAGAAGGACACTCAATGATATGAAGTTCTTCGATCGAAGCTGCAAATTTCAACTTCTGACATTTTCTTGTTGACCCCGTAAGATCCTTAAAAACATTGCATGCATGCCATTTCATAACAGGTCTTCTAGTACAGGTTTATCATATTTTGGCTATTTATTTCAGCAAAAGCAATGGCCCTTGAACAAACAGTAAAAGACCTTCAAGCTCAAAACGCTCAGTTTCAACAAATGTTCATGGCTTTGGCCCAGGGGAAGGAAGAACTAAAAGCTCTCGTCACCAAAGAGAAGAAGAAGAAGGCAATGAAACCGACTGACATCTTGAATATGGGAAGAAGACTCAGAGGAATGGTTCAACGAGCTCTAGATCTCATAACTCCATCAAACGAAGGGGATAATCATGAAGAAGTCAACAACCTTGAGGTTGATGAAGAAGAAGCTAATTACTCTGAGGAACAATATCCTTCTGCTGACGATAAATATAAACAGTTGGAGGATCATCTCAATGCTATGGAGATTCAGTAGGTACCGGGCTTGGACTTTGAGGAGTTAGGGATGGTTCCTGGAGTGGTCATCCCACCAAAGTTCAAGGTTCCCACATTTGCTAAGTATGACGATGTCTCCTGCCCTAAGTTGCACTTAAGGTCCTATGTCAGGAAGATCCAACCTCACACTGCTAACTGAAAATTATGGATCCATTTCTTCCAAGAAAGTTTGGCCAACACTCAACTGGATTGGTTCTATCAGTTGGAAGGAGCCAACATCCATACCTGGGAAGACTTGGCTGCTGATTTCTACAAGCAGTACCAATACAATGCTGACCTTGCTCCAACTTGTACACAACTTCAAAGCATGTCTATGGGTTCTAGCGAAGGCTTCAAGGAATATGCCCAAAAATGGAGGGATCTAGCTGGAAGGGTACAACCTTCTCTTAATGATCGGGAAATGGTATATATGTTCATGGGCACTCTAGCTGGTTTGTTTTTTAATCTGCTAATTGGGAGTTCCTCATCTGGGTTCACAGAGATGGTTCTGACTGGAGAAAGGATCAAAAGTGGTATCAAGAGTGGGAAAATCCCGATGGCTGCATCTTTTAATACTGAGAAGAAGCCATTTACTGGTAAGAGGGAAGCCAATGATGTGTATGTCCAGAAGGGTCGCAATAAGGCAGATGACCACAATCAGTCTATGGGGGTAATATTGGTCTCTAATCCTACATCTATGCAACAACACCAGTAGGGGAATTAGCGTAAAGAGGTCACGCCTAAGAGACAATTCACAAGAATCAACATGTCACTAGCTCAAGCGTTACAACACATGTTGAAGGTGGAGTTGATTACGTTAAAGGCTCCTCTGCGAAATCCCAATACTTCTGCTCCTAGTTACCACCCCGACGAAAGGTGTGCATACAATTCTGATAGTCCTGGACATGATACAAATGGCTGATGGGCTCTGAAGAACAAAATTCAGGATATGATTGATGCCAAGGAGATTGAATTAGACCCTCTAGAAACTCACAAAGTGATCACTGCTCCTAGGCCAAATCATTGAGAACGTCCAGTTCATTTTTTTTATTTTTCATTTGTAATTTCGTTTGTTGTTCAAGCAATTACTATCATGCCAAACTTTGGTTTTCCCATTAATGCATCGCATATGTTTGTCTTGAATGATTTCATTGTCATTTTATTTAAACTGTTTTCTTGCTTCCTTTATGTGATATTCGACTCTCGATTAAAAAGCTATAAACCTTTAGAGAGAGGATGACGAATACGATACCACAATCTCTACAATATGATTTTAAACAGACCCCGCTGATGATGTACAAGCGTTGTTTCAAATCCTAAATAGTGGAGTTATAAGGAAGTTAATCCCTAGTCAACCCCTTTGAGCCTAAGAAGTAGGAGTTTTTCTTTTCACACAAAGTAAAACCCTTAATCATAACCTGGGGCAGGGTAGTTTCTCAGTTAATTCAGACGCGCATTCAGCCGCAATCTTCCACTTCATATATAATAAATGGAATCAAAGACGTCCTTCCAAACCAAAAGACAGTGATAGGTTCCGCGTAATTATCAAAATAAGCAGTCATTATCTCTCAAAATAAAACCCCATTAAGTCAAAACCTGTGAAGGATACTTAAGAAAAACTGGGGCATCCCGTTGAGTGTAATCACAAAAGAAACAGTTCAGACAAAAGATCAGGATAATAAAATAAAAAAAAGGAGGTTCCTACAAATCCTCAACAAAAACATGGTCACAAAAATGATTGCCTTTTCAGACAAACGCTCAATTTCTGAACCATCACTAGAATACCGGGGCCAACATTCCAAAACTCAAATGGGATTCAAAATGCACAGTTAACTGAGCATATGACTGAAGAACATCACAAATAATGGGTGGGTACAAATAAATTTTAAGCCTTTATCCTTTGTTTCTTAAACCGTGAACCAAGCCACGTTACAACCCTTAAAAGTCCTAATTGAAGCATAGGTTAGTTCGGAAGCATATTGTTACAAAAGGTATCCTGACTCCTGTAGGACTTGCTATAAATCCCGAGTTGATATCACCCTCTTGCAAAATTTGTTTTTACTTAAAAAATGAATTTTAAAAAACTTCAAGACAAGCATAAACTTTGCATTATTTGAATATCGTTGTTTGCATATAGTTATCTGTTCGACAATAGAGAAATTCACATGACGAATATCTAGTGAACAAAAAATTTCTCAATGAAAAGGGTCACCTCAAGTGGAAAAACACTTCCGACCAAGGGGCACGGCATGATCATTGTCCATTATCTGGGACTGTAAAGTCAAGATTCAAGGAATCTCCCAAAAATGGCAAATAGCCAGGGGCAAATCTCCATCTAAATCACTTGGGGCATTAGACATGAATTCCAGCAATGAATCACGTACAATCAAGCAAAATCAATATTCCCCAGCAGATTTCTTCTCAAAATAATTAAACAGGAATTCCCGACGAAAACATTCTAAATAAACCAAGTCCTCTTCTAGAAACGGTTCAGGTACGATTGAGAGACGAATGTTATCCTGATACTTATTCCAGATTTATCTTCTAGAAACATTTCAGGTACGATCCAAAGACGAATGTTATCCTGGTACTTATTCCATATTTCTCTTCTAGAAACAGTTCAGGTACGATCCATAGACGAATTTTATCCTGATACTTATTCTAGATTTCTCTTCTAGAAACAGTTCAGGTACGACCCAGAGACGGATGTTATCCTGATACTTATTCCAGATTTCTCTTCTAGAAACAGTTCAGGTATGATCCAAAGATATATGTTATTCTGGTATTTATTCCAGATTTCTCTTCTAGAAACAGTTCAAGTACGATCTAGAGACGGATGTTATCCTGATACTTATTCCAGATTTCTCTTCTAGAAACAGTTCAGGTACGATCCAGAGACAGGTGTTATCCTGGTACTTATTCTAGATTTCTCTTCTAGAAACAGTTCAGGTACGACCCAGAGACGGATGTTATCCTGATACTTATTCAGATTCTCTTCAAGTACATTTCAGATATGATCCAGAGACGGATGTCATTCTGACACTCATTCAACACATATTTCAAGTACAGTACATATACGATCCAAAGACAGATGTCATTCTGACACTCATTCAACACATGTTTCAAGTACAATTCAGATACGATCCAAAGGCGGATGTCATTCTGACACTCATTCAACATATATTTAAAGTACAGTTCAAATACGATCTAGAGACGGATGTTATTCTGACACTCATTCAACAGATGTTTCAAGTACAGTTCAGATACGATCCAGAGACGGATGTCATTTTGACACTCGTTCAACACATGTTTCAAATACAATTCAGGTACGATCCAGAGGCAGATGTCATTCTGACACTTATTTCAACACATAGATCCATCCATAAAATCTCCGCAGGTACTTTCTCCAGCAGGTACAGGGGCAGAAACATCCAGATGCAAAGTCAGCGCTACATCCTCAGCATACATCCTAGTGATGTCTATGTCCCTGCAAAGTGAAAATAACCAAAGTTTTAACCTATTCTTCCCCAAGAAGAAATTACCTCCTCCAGCAAAGTTCCCTCAGAGAGCTGAAATCCATGTTCCCCAGCTAAGTTTTTATAATCTCGAACAGTTTATAAAGCCTTATCCTCGGTAGAGTTTATTTCTCTAGCTGTGGAAGTTTACCCCCCAACAGAGTTTATTTCTCTATATTGGTAAAATCTTCCAACAAAGCATCTTTTTCCCCACAGAGTCCTTCTCAAGCAGAAGTAAAAGATCCCCAGCAGAATATCCTCAAACGGAAAGAGGAAATCCCCAAAAAATCATCTCCATTCATCATCCCCAGCGGAAATGAAAGAATCACTTTCCTCATATACCAAACAGCAGCCCGAGATTCAGCTTCCCAGTACTCTCTAGCAGCAGTTAGGGATTCATTTTCCCTGGCTAGGAAATATCGCAACAACATTCCATATTCATATATCATGGCATGCGCACACATATTGCATACAACATAATCCCGTTTATTTTGAGAACATCATTACACAATGTATTTCATACATCATGACATTGCATATGACTAAATCTTTACCTTTTCAGGAAAGATTAAATCAACAAACATCACAAACTACTTATATGACCTGACAGACTTCTCAAAGGCTACTTATGATGAAAGGCCATTTCAACATTTTCCTCAGAAAGATCAGAATTCGAGACTTCTACTGGTTTAGTTTAAATCGACCAATGATTTATTCTGATTCTTTTCCGATAGATACTTCCTCTAGTTCAGTTAAATCAACACTAATATTTTTCTGATTCCTATCCAATTGAAGACAATTCAAGACCTCTACTGATTCAGTTTAAATGGACCAATGATTTATTTTGATTCTTTTCCGATAGATACTTCCTCTGGTTCAGTTAAATCGACACTAAGATTTTTCTGATTCCTATCCTGTTGAAGACAATTCAAGACCTCTACTGGTTCAGTTTAAATCGACCAATGATTTATTATGATTCTTTTCCGATAGATACTTCCTCTGGTTCAGTTAAATCGACACTGAGATTTTTCTGATTCCTATCCAGTTGAAGACAATTCAAGACCTCTAATGGTTCAGTTTAAATTGACCAATGATTTATTCTGATTCTTTTCTGGTAGATACTTCCTCTAGTTCAGTGAAATCGACACTAAGATTTTTATGATTCCTATCTGTGATACAGTGGGAGAACTGACTTGAGGTTTTGCGTTTGTGTTCGCAAATGTTTTGGTTTAGCAAGAGTCCCCACCGACTTTTTATTTTATCCTAAGGAAAGGTCAAAAAGCATAGGAAAGACCTTTGGGATGTTTTCTTGGGTTCGGGGAGTAGATTATGAAAAGGGAAGGTGCGAGCACCCTTTTCATCCATGGTTATCCATGGTCTCTTAGTTACTTGTTTAGATCACTTGCTTTGCTTTTCCAATTGTTTGAAATGGTGCTTTGTGTGTGGTTTTGAAAGATATTTTGAAAAGAGGCCATCATTGTGGCAACCTTTGTAATGATTCTTGTTTGAATGTATACAAAGATGTATTTGTCTTTTGAAAAGATTTCAATGTTTGAAAGTTTGATTTGGGAAATGTTTTGAAATTGTGTTGTGAAGTGCGTTTGAAAATAACAAGGATGTTTTACAAGCTTGTGATCAAGTAACTAAGAGTTGTCTACCCTATTTTACTCAAAGATCTTTCCTATATGTTTTTAACCCTTTGACATTGTTATTTCACCATTGCATTTGGTGAATAACCTTGTGTTAGGATGTTAGACGGGACAGGTGCGAGTCATCGTATAGACCATGATAGCAATATTGCCAAGTATCTTTAGCCATTTTTCGAGGGACTAGATCATTTTGTATAGGCAACCAAGATAGCGTCATCGAGGGACTATGATCTTTTGTTTTGTTTTTGTTTTGCCAATAGATACTCGACATGCATAACATGGCCCATTTGTTTAGGCAACCAAGTGGAGATACCTTAAGGGGTGTTTGTGTGCAAGTGTGTTTTATTGCATGCAAGATTTTATCTTGAATTAGAATTTTCTATTTCATTGATTTTATCTTTCCATACATATCCTAATTACTAGCATTTACATTTGAAAGCAATAAAATGCGGAAATGTAAAATTCTACGCTATTACAGCATTTAGGGGATGGGGGATACACATTTGTACATGGGGGTGGTTCAACGAGAAAAATAGATAAGAAAAGAAAATAATAAAGGGAAGAAAAAGAGAAAGAGAGAGGGCTAGCGCGCTGCTGAGAGGAAGTCAAAAGTTCTGACCCAGGCCTGCTGCAGGATTATCAACCTGTTGGTGAAAATGTATGAGTCAGAACTTCTGAATCTGGCACCTGCAAAACAGAAACCTGTTAGTGGGAAGGTCAGAAGTTCTGACCCCCGTGCGCTGCAAGACAAAAGTTTGTTAGTGGGGAAGTCAGAAGTTCTGACCCTGCTGGAAATACAATAATTTTCAGAAGTTCTGGTATTATTGACAGCGAAACAGGCTTTAGATGTGCTAACGTCAAAGTCAGAACTTGGCTTCTCCCCGTGCTATCTAGAACATCTGTAGTTTTATTATTTTTCCATAAAACAGAAGGCATGCCTAGGACAACCTCAACATGTATCAAAGTGTTTCAGAAGGCAAAACCAATAAGGTCACAAATAGGTTCTACACTGATTCACTTCCTACTTAAGCATTTAGAGGTATGAAAATCCTCAGAACGCATACAGCAGTAACATGATATTTACATTGTGTTTATTGAGCATGCAAAGCTCATGATGCTTAGCAGTGTGATGAAAGTTAGCAGGTGCTTAACTTGCTGTTGGAAGAAAATTTGTGAGTGGGAGCTAGCTTTAGCTATGATGGTGTTCTGGACAGGTTCCTTTTTTAGGATGGGTGGATGGAAAAAGTATGTGTATGTATGGTCAGAAACTACATGGGTGTTCTTTGCTCACAAAGAAAACTGGGTATTAATGAAGTTTGGAGGTAGGAAGTTCAAAGTTTGTGAAAATACCAGGGATTTTTGGACAGAGATTCACAAGGTTTTTTTTTCTTACTAGTGTTTTCTGTTTCTCCTCTAGCAATTTTTTCTGGATGTTTTCTCACGTCCTTTGTGATGGACAATGGTGTCCTATTTATAGGCAAGGCTTTGTGGATTTTTGAACGTTAAATGGCGCCAATATTATGCAGTAGAGGTTAACTTATTTTTGAAGGAAGTTCATGAAAAGTTGTGATGATGGACAGCTTTTCAGCCTAGGCTGGAACAGTAAGCAAGGATTGAGGAGAAGTGACACCTATAGGCGAAAAGTGGCGCATAGACCCATGCCTAAACCTGCACAAAGGTGTTTAACGAGCCATACATGGAGAGACCCCTTGGATGAATGTTCAGGAGTGGTTGTGAGCATTAATGAGCATTAAATGGTGATGAGATTTATCAACATCAAAAACCTTGTAATAGGAGATTTTGCATTAAAACCTGAGCCAGCAGTTCTGCTTTACCAAAAACAACGTAAACCAAGCTCTGACCTTGGCCTCTTGCTGCCTCAGCAAGCTCTGAGAGTTTTCCAGTATGCTCCCTTGATCTGTCTTTAAAGAATCTGGACTTAGTGATCCTGCTTCAGTACTTTACCCAATCTGCTGATCCTATTACCTTCTGATCCCAGTACGTTCTGAAGGAGTTTCAGGCTTTGTTCCTTTCTTTACACTTCTCTAATAAACTCTGGTTGAACTTTGCGTAACTGCTGAAAGAGCCATGTTCTGTTCAAAGATCAAGTGCTGAACCATGTTTACAATCTCTGACTGAGTTAGTGTAACTGCTGAAAGAGCCATGTTCTGTTCAAAGATCAAGTGCTGAACCATGTTTACAATCTCTGACTGAGTTGGTGTAACTGCTGAAAGAGCCACCCTCTGACTGACTGTTACTTGCTGAGCCAAGTTTACAACTTCTGACCGTTTCTGCCTGGAGGTTGGTTCAGAAGCTCTGAAGTGCCATTTTCTTCTTAAACCCCCCCTTTTTTAGAGAAAATTCTAAGTATTTAGAATTTTAACTTTTCCAAGGCGAAAGTTTTGCCTTTTAAGCTTGCAAATGACCAGGAATGATACTAAAGGGCTTGGCTTTGTTTAAGAGAAAATCTGAGAGTTCAGGATGAATTCCTGAGGGATGGGAGGGCAAATTTTGGGGTACAACACTATCCAGTTGAAGACAATTCAATACCTCTACTGGTTCAGTTTAAATCTACCAATGATTTATGCTGACTCTTTTCTGGTAGATATTTTCTCTGGTTTAGTTAAATCGACACTAAGATTTTTCTGATTCTTATCCAGTCAAAGATAACTCAACACCTCTGTCGGTTCAGTTTAAATCGACCAATGATTTGTTCTGATTCTTTTCCAATAGATACTTTATTTGGTTTAGTTAAATCGACTCTAAGATTTTCTGATTCCTACCTAGTTAAAGAAACTGTAAAGCCTGGAGTCCGACCTGATAGCATTTAATTTCATATTCCCCAATAAAGTCACTGTAAATCCTGGAATACGACCAGATAACAATCAGTCTTATAATCCTCATCAAGCCATTGAGAAGCCTGGATCCCGACCGAATAACAACTCACTTTCATCTCTCCAGTCAAGAGGTAATTCCCCAATAGAGTAACAAACAACTGAAGCTCCTAGACTCTATTACCCAAAATGGAGACCAACATTCCTCAGAGGAGTCCTCCTCAATGACAGGAACAGGAATCCTCACAAAGAAATATCTCATGAAATCAACATGTTCTCTAGATGGCATCTTTAAGCCCATCTCCGATGACTCTTCGTCATTTTCTCTGGATGGCATCTTTAAGCTCATCTCCGACAATCTTCTGGCATCTTTTCCAAATGGCATCTATAAGCATATTCTCGATATTATTCACCAATAGTATCAAATCGGATGAGTGCAAATTTCTGGGCACTCTAGTGTTCAATCATCTTCCACCTTCACATCATGAAAGGCAGACAAGCCAATCGAAATCTTCAGGTTTAAGAAGATTGAACAGGGGCAGCTGTTGTACCCCAAAATTTTCCCTCTCATGTTTTCCAAGATTTTTCTCTTGCATGCATGGTTACAAACATTTTCCTAAAGAAAAGGAATTTTTTTGAATGATGGTTAAGTGTCCTTCGATTGGCATCTACAAAGTGCCCTTTGATTGGCATCTGCAAAAGACCCTTCGATTGGCATCTGCAAAAGATCCTTCGATTAACATCTGCAAAAGATCCTTCAATTGGCATCTGCAAAAGATCCTTCGATTGACATGTCAATGAGATGTTTTCGATTGGCACCTAGAAAAAGGTCTTTCGATTGGCATACCAAAGGGTCTTTTGATATGCATCTTAAACAAGGCAGCTTCGATGGACATCTTAGGTAAGGCTGCCTTCCGTTTAGGGCATACAAAGTGTCTTTCGATAGGTATGTCAACCAAGTGATGCTTCGATGGCATATCAATAGGGTAACATCTCGATTGTCAAACCATGGCTTAAGCGAAGAAGCTCTGCTGAGGGGAGCCTTGAGAAATTTTTATCAGTACTAAGCACCATCAAGAAGAATAATGTTTAGGGGATAATTGAAGAAACTCTGATGTTGAGAATATGAGCCATTCGAATTAAGTTCAAAGCCATCGAAGAGAGCAGAACAACACTTCGACCAATCAATAATATAATACTTTGATTGGTCAAGTTCAAATCCTTTGAAGAGATAAAATTCATCTGCAGGGATGTGTCAGCTTTCGATTTCCATCATATTGGAGGCCCAAGACAACTCATGAAAGTTGTCACATGGCAAAGAGAAACGTGCAAGCCAAAAGTAGAAAGAAATGTTCAAAAATGGAAAGTTTGGAAATCAAATATTTTTTTTGAAAGCATTGATAGCCCTCCATATTTTTTAACCTAATGAGGCTTAATATATATACACAAACATTCTAGCCTAAAAGGACATGCACAACTGCCTCCACAAACGCTAGCAAAAATTCTAAAATTTCTCAAAGAAAAGTGGAACTTACACCATCAGATCCAACCGTTCTCAGACCTTTGGAAGCATTCAGTCATACTCCTGAGACCTCTAGGAGTCGTGTCCACAATTCATTCAGGACTAAAACAAGCCAGAACGCTGTACCTCCCTCTCACTGATCGGTAAAATTTTCTCAACTGTACCCTTAAAATTTATGCGTTGTTATTCATTTTGTTTGCATAAATCATGTAGCATGATGATTTAGAAGATATTTTACATTTTGCTTTTGAGATTTGACGTAGGGAGAGCAAAGTACCATTGTTAGGGTTCCAAAACGGTTGAGTGTCAAACTAGGTGATACCATGAGTTTTAGGATAAACAAATGGTGCCATTGAACTCGTAGCCCCCTAATTAGGGGGACCATTACCTTTTTTCTCTTTGATTCATCGTATTTTTGTAGATGTTGATTTTTGATGGCCAGAGAAGAAGGTGGGCAACCACCGTGGACGGTGGTTTGACCCTCTTGTGATGGTGTGTCTGAACAACCCTTTATGATTCGCTCATTTAAAAGAGATAGGGCCCACTCATCGTGTGTGTTTTGTTTGAATATATATATATATATATATATATATATATATATATATATATATATATATATATATATATATATATATATATATATATATATATATATATATATATATATATATATATGACTTCGTTTTTTTTATATAATATTATGCTTTGGCTATTATAAATGAATGAACAATATGGTTGAATGGAAACGCGAATGATTGTGCAACAAGGGGACCTAGGTTCGATTCCAGAAATATGCGTTTTGCATTTTCTCACAAATTCATTTCAGATCTAGTGCACGCGAAGGCCAACAGGTGCATGATATGCCTCACATATGGACTATTCAGATCTAAGAGTCTAAATCCAACGCTCCTAGTTGCTAGAGACCATGGTGAATCCTTAAGACTCATCCCCACCAGATTATTATTTGAAATGCTGAATTCAGTTGAGCGGGCCTAGCAAAAATTCAGCACCACACCCCCCAGTCTGCTAACACTAACTGGCCCATTTTTCTATTCTGTTTGCTTTTTTTTTTTAAAATTTAATTTCTTTGTTTTTATTTTAATTGTTTTAAAGTCAATTTCTATTTTAATCATAAAATCAATACAAAAATCACAAAAAATGGACTTAGGTTTTTTTTAATTAATTTAATTTTTAGTAATTAATTTAATTATTTTACTTGTTTCCTTAATTAAAATCAATTAGAATTAGGTTTAATCACTTCAAATCTT
Source organism: Vicia faba (assembly GCA_948472305.1). Lineage (NCBI taxonomy): Eukaryota > Viridiplantae > Streptophyta > Magnoliopsida > Fabales > Fabaceae > Vicia > Vicia faba. The sequence goes on from OX451736.1 coordinate 1,243,350,453, forward strand.
TTTCTCAATAAAAATACAAAAAATATTTTATAAATTAATTAGATTTTTAGGTTTTATAACTTATTCTCGTTTTAATCTCTGCGCGCTCATCATTTTCTATTTTATAATTTTCCAATTTATTGTATCTGTATACTGTTTGTAATAGTTTAACTTAGGATTTATTACTGCTTTTAAATTTCCGCACTCCCCAATTTTGGTTATGTATCCCCTTCCCCGAGGCCTTGTAATAGCTAGGTTTAACTTCTGTCTTTTAAATTCTTGCACTATTATTAACTGTTTAGATTAATAGGATTAAATGAGAAGGACTGTAAATTAGAACGATTAGATAACCCTAAACACGCAAGATAAATGAATTGAACCAGTACACTTGCACATTTTCACCCTAGGGTATCTCCCACTTCGTTGCCTTCGAAATGGTCACAATTATCAAAACGTGAGAATTTTTAGTAACTGTCCTTGAGTTCAAGAGATCACAAGTCCCTCGATGACCCTTTCGACTGCTACCTCGGTTAAAAAATAAGTGATCTTAGAACTTTAGGAAAATTACTAAGAGTTCTTGCCTAGTTGCCTTAGTGACCATAAGCGTCCCCTCGATAGTCCCTCAACATCCAACGATAAGGCTACCTACTCACTAATAGTAGGATATCATTATCTAAAGGAAAGGAGGAAAAGAACACCTTTTTCGAGTAGGTAGATAGCCATTAAGTACTTGCTCAAAATAATCTTTTTCATACCACACTGTGATACGGTGGGAGAACTGACTTGAAGTTTTGCGTTTGTGTTTGCAAATGTTTCGGTTTAGCAAGAGTCGCCACCGACTTTTTATTTTATCCAAAGGAAAGGTCAAAAAGCACAGGAAAGACCTTTGAGATGTTTTCTTGGGTTCGGGGGGTAGGTTATGAAAAGGGAAGGTGCAAGCACCCTTTTAATCCATGATTATCCATGGGCTCTTAGTTACTTGTTTAGATCAATTGCTTTGCTTTTCCAATTGTTTGAAATGGTGCTTTGTGTGTGGTTCTTGAAATGTTTTGAAAAGAGGCCATCATTGTGGCAACCTTTATAATGATTCTTGTTTGAATGTATACAAAGGTGTATTGTCTTTTGAAAAAGATATTTCAATGTTTGAAAATTTGAAAGTTTATTTTGGGAAATGTTTTGAAATTGTGTTGTGAGGTGTGTTTGAAAATAGAAAGGATGTTTTTACAAGTTTTGATCAAGTAACTAAGAGTTGTCTACCCTATTTTACTGAAAGATCTTTCCTACACATTTTTAACCCTTTTGACAGTGTTGTTTTACCATTGCATTTGGTAAACAACCTTGTATTTGGATGTTAAATGGGACAGGCGCGGGTCATCGTATTGATCATGATATCAATATTGCCAAGTATCTTTAGCAATTTTTTTGAGGGACTAGATCATTTTGATATAGGCAACCAAGATAGCGTCATCGAGGGACTATGATCTTTTGTTTTGTTTTTGTCTTGCCAAGATACTCAACATGCATAACATGGTCATTTTTAAGGCAACAAGTGGATGAAACCCTAGGGGTGCATGTGTGCATTGTGTTGTCAATTTACATGCTTTTTGTTTTTGTATTAGTCAAGCTATTTGTTTTTGATTTTGGACATTTTCATACAAACCCTAATCTCTAATCATGGCATATTTGACAGTATAAAGTGCATAAAATAAATCTACACTATTACAACATTGATATGGGGAGGGGGATACAATTTTTGAATGGGGAATATTTGCAAGAAAATAAAACCCTAATAATTACTATTACATCCAAATTGAATAAATGGGACAAATGAATAAATTGGCAATAATTAAATAAACAATTTAAATATAAACATGCAAAATATTATGAGTATGCAAAAAATATTTTTGTTTATTTTTTATGTATGTAAAAAATAAAATATTTAATGAATTAAAAAAGAAATAAAAAGATAATTTTTTTATTAAGGGTAAAACCCTAATTTTCTTTTAAGAAAGTAAATAAATAAATATATATATATAATATATATATATATATATATATATATATATATATATATATATATATATTATATATATATATATATATATATATATATATATATATATATATATATATATATATATATATAATATATATATATATATATATATATATATATATATATATATATATATATATATATATATATATATATATATATATATATATATATATATATATATATATATATATATATATATATATATATATATATATATATATATATATATATATATATATATATATAAATTATATTAGTCATGTACAATAAAAATAAAGTATATACAAGACAAAAATATATTTAGAAAAATATTATTTGAGTATAAATAAATAAAGAATAAAAAATAAAGGTATAATATTATTATGTATTATTTTCAAGTTTTCATTAAATAAAATAAAAGTATATACTAATTAAATTATTTTTATGTTAGAAAAAATAAAAATAAAATACAAAATAAATGTGAAAATTTATAAAAAACATTTTTTCATATTTTTATGTTTGGAAAATAAGAAAATAAAATCAGGAATGAAAAATAAATACAAAAATATAAAAATATGAAGAAATGGGCTAGGGGGTGCAATCAGTAAAAATGGGTGTCAAAAACAAGGCCAAAACCAAGCCCAACCCATGAACTTCATCTTCAACCTTTGTCAAAAACAAAAATGCGCGCCTGACTTCAAACATGGAAAACCTGCATACGTGCTCTAATGCAAAAACCCATAACATCAAAGTTGTAGTATTTTTCAAGATGAATTCAACCATATAAGAAACTTGATCTAACTCTCAAAGACCAGAGAGAATTTCTCTGGCCCTAAATTTTAACCTAATTTTTTTAGGAAATTCATGGATCAAATTCTCTTAACACGTTTAACTTAAATGAAAACTGAGCATATGTACAGCTTCAGGGCTATGAATACTACATTTTTTATTCACAAACCTAAGTCTAATGATTCTGAAATAGAGAGATAGAAAGTTGACAAAAACCTGTTTCAGTTGACTTCGTGTATGGCAATGTGGAGCTTTTCAGTGAGGCCTGAGGTGTTTGGGAGTTTGCTTGAACTTCCTATGACCTTTCCGAATTCCAAGTTTGCCTTGAATGTGCTTGAACAAGCTTGTAGAACTCAACCTGCACAAGCTGAAAACATAAATGGTAAACCTTGTAAAGGGAGTTACAGTCACTCTTCAATGGTTGGGATAGCTTGGATAGGTTATGTGGAATGTGTTTGAACAAGTTTGAGGCAAAACGCACGAGGGGTTTTTGCTATGGAAGTCAAACTACAGGGAGTGCCCTGTTTTGCCAATGGAAGGTGATTTTGTGTTTTGAAAGGATTAAGGACTCAAAGGCTCGTGTTTCTGGCTCAAGGGGATGTGTGAAACTTGTCTCAAATGTTTGCAAAAGTTGGTTCCATCAGATGTGCAAGTTGTGGTGTATTTGACAAGTTTCTTGGTTATGAAGCAAAATGAGAAGTGACAAAGAGCAGGCTTGTACAAGCTAGCTCTAACCCTGCATACATTGTGTAAGCTTGGCCCCAAGTTTTTGTATTTTATTTTCTGCATAAGATCTTGTTCAAGGCTCAAGGATTCTATTTGACATAAAGCAAGGTTTTGACAAAAATGGCAAAGTTACCCTTTACTATTTTTGGATTAATCTAATGTATAATCCTCTAATGAACAAAACAAAGCCTTAGACCAATGGATTTTCATTTAATTATTGAGTATGAAAGGGTTTTGGGACCTGTAATCAAGTACAAACAAGGCTGATTAGAGTTTGCAACTTGTATCACTAAGAAAATGCCATGGATTAAAAGTGAGTTTTTGCAAACTTCAAGCCTTCGATTCTCCCTAACCACAAATAATTTTTGAGAGTTCTTGGGCATTTTGGAAAGCTTGTAACATGCTCTACAATCCATCTTTGAAATGAATTTTGATATTCCAAGTGGAACTAGGTGAAAAATTGCCATGAAGATAGGTCAAAATCCTGCCTAAACTAGGGCAAAATTTCACTAAGTTAAAAGTTTCATGGACCCTTGTTCCAAAAATCATAACTTGAGATCCAAGCTTCCTCTGAGAAAACTTTGTGAATCAAAGTTGTATATTTTGTGGAGGACTACAACTTTCATGTTGGAAGTTTTGTTTTAATCCAATTGCATCATGGTGAAAATGTTGGGCAAAGTTGGGAAAAATTAAGAAAATTTCATAACTTAGAAAAATTCTAAGTTATGAAAATTTTCAAACTTAAACCCTAATTTGCAAAATTGGGTTTCTTGATGAACAAGTTTCATGTTTTGACACATCTTGATGAAAAATGACCCTTGGCACTTGATTTTGACCAAAAAGTCAAAGTTTGACTTTTTAGTGTATAGTTAAATTTTGATCAGTTGAGTGAAAAATTCATCTGTCAATCCAATGCAATTGAGATCTTTTGAACCTTGTGAATAGGTAAAGATGATGCCATTGAGTCCTTGAATTCATTCTTGAACCTAATTTTCCATTGGCTAGGTTTAAAAATCAGAAATTGCCCTTGTGCAGTCAAAACCCTAAAAATGACCATTTTGTCCCTCTGATGATCTGATCAAATTTCTTGAGGAGTTGTGGTCCAAACTTGATAAAATGGTTCATATGAGTTTATAATGTTGATATGGATCAAAATTTATGAGGTTTGACTGTAAATTGGCCATAGTTGACTTTTTCCCAATACAACTGATTTCTAGGTCAACTGTCCAATTGACTGGGCAAAAATTTGATTCAAGGCTTGAAACTTGGTAGAGGAAATCTTATAAGTCCAACATGAAGCATGAAAGTCACATTGAGCATTAGAAGTCCAAAATTCCTTGTGCCAACTCAAACCCTAATTTAGGTCAACAATACAAGGAGATATCTTGAGCAAAGCAAAACCCTAATCCTGTCTGGAGTTTGAAGAGTCTTGTGAGGGGAAATATTGATAAAATGAGAGGGCAAATTTTGGGGTACAACAGCTGCCCCTGGTCAATCTTCTTGAACCTGAAGAGTTAGATTGACGAGTTTGCCTTTCGTGACTCGAAGGTAAAAGAGGATTAGACACTAGAGTGCCCGTAAATTTGCACTCGTCAAAATGTAGTTGAGGGAATGGGCTTAAAGATGCCATTTGGAAGATGTGACAGAATCTTGTCGGAGATGGGATTAAAGATGCCATCCAAGAAAATTGATCGCATAAGAGATTCCTTTGCGAGATCCCGTATGCCTGTTATTGAGAAGAACTACACTAGGGGAATGCTGGTCTCTATCGTGGTAGAAATAGAACTTCAGTCGTCTGTTATTCTACTGGGGAGTCATCTCTTGGTTGAAGAGGTGACAATGAACTGCTATCTGGTCAACACCCAGGCTTCACAGTCTTTACTTCCTATCTGGTTAACATCCAGGCTTCAGAAGGAAATCAAGTGGTTATCCGGTCGCCTCCGGTTTTCCTTTTTATTTTGGGCCTACTAATATCCGGTTAAATCTGGGGTTCAAAGTAATTGGCCGAGTAAACTGTTATTTGGTCAACGTCCAAGCTTCACAGTATACCTTACTGTTATCTGGTCAACATCCAGGCTTTACAGTCTTGTATTGCTATCTGGTCAACATCCAGGCTTCACGATACTTTACTTCTTATCTGGTCAACATCCAAGATTTAGAAGAAAATCAAAATGGTAATCCGGTCGCCTCCAGTTTTCCCTTTGATTTTGGGGCCTACTAATATCCGGTTGAATCCGGGGTTCAAAGTAATTGGCCGAGTAAACTGTTATTTGGTCAACGTCCAAGTTTCACAGTATACCTTATTGTTATCTGGTCAACATCCAGGCTTCACAGTCTTGTATTGCTATCTGGTCAACATCCAGGCTTCACAAAACTTTACTTCTTATCTGGTCAACATCCAGGTTTCAGAAGAACTTGCAGGGGATTCTACTATTTTCTGGTCGATCTCCAGGCTTCAGTATAGTCAAGATAAAATCTGGTCGAATCCAAGCTTCATAATTGGAACAGGAATCTGCCCCTTGATTTGAATAAGCAAACAGGAGAGCATCCATGTCTGGAGCCTCTCTAAGCCATTTTCTGAGCTTTGATCATCTGTTTTAGGTAGCTGTTAATTTTATCCTGAAAAGGGTAAAAGGTCAATGGAAACACAAATGCTATGTTGCATGAAATGTATGATGCAATATATGTGTTTTATCAATGTTCATGATTTATGAATGTGATGTATGTGCATGTAAGCTGATTAGCTATTTTGTTGAGGAAAATAAATCCTGGATAGCTGGAGATGATAAAATCTTTGACTGTTGTTGGGGAAAATAAATCCATGACCACTGCTGAAGATTCGAAATCTTTGACAACCTTTGGGGAAAAGCCATACTGCTGGGGGAGATCAAGAGTTTGGGTTGTAGGCCAATCTACTGGGGACTTAAAGAATGAGAATCTTCGTTCCGTTGGGGATATCAGGGAAAACTGAATGGTTTCTGCTGGGGATTGGTAGATCAGAGTTTCCTTTCCACTGGGGATTGGTAGATCAGAGTTTCATTTCTGCTGGGGATCTTAATGACGTGCCGATTTGATCGTGGCGACTTCACTGGGGAAAAACAACTCTCTGGGGAATCATCTGGTTTTAAAGCGACTCTTCAGGGACAATGGAGGAAACTGGATGGTCTCCAGTGGTGTTTAAAGGCTGAAGCTTTGGCTTCATTTGGGAAGAAAGTTTCATCTTCTCAGAGGGTTTAAAGTTTAAAGTTTTGCTCCGCTGGGGATTTGGGAGTTTGAAAACTCAACTCTGATGGGGATTTTTGACTTAACTCCGCTGGGGATATGGATGATGTGCTGCAGGGGACTCCTCCTGGAATAGCCTAAAGACATCTTCCTATACTTTCATCCTATCAGTAACTATTCTTTCTCATTTCGATTTATTTAGTAAGCAGTGATTATATTCAAATGCATATGCTCATTTAATAAATCATTGGACGTTTTCAAATAAAACACAAGTATAAAAAAGAAAGGAAAGGCAAACAATTTTCTGCACTTTGAAGTATCTTTGCATTAACTTTGTGTAAGTATTTTGTACAAAGGAGACAAACATCCTAGTAAGAGAATATTGTCATAAAATTGAGAAAAAATTTATACAAAGAAAGATGGCTATGTGTAATAATTCCATGGGGTTCCCATTCTTCTATAGCCTTCATAACTCTGAGTATCTTGTCCATTCGTTGCTTCGTCCATAAATGATTGGATTGATCGGAAACCTGGAGCTTGTTCGTGAAGAGATTGTCCTTAAAGTGATTCGACGAGACATAGTCATATGCTTTAATTCCCTAACTTTTGCCTGGACTGCCCATTCGGGTTTTCGATCCACCGCGAAACCCTTTTTTTCCCAAGTCGCCCTTTCGGGTTTTCAACTTGCCGGGTGTACATATTTTTTTGTTTATCCCTAATTTTTTCCTGAACCTCCCTTTCGGGTTTTCGATTCACCGGGATGCCCATTTTTGCCCAAGTCTCCCTTTTGGGTTTTCAACTTATCGGGTCGTTTATGCATAGTATCTTTTGACTATGTCTGCGTTCGTAGGGTGCGATAGATCGTTTCCGTCCATGGTGGTTAGAATCATAGCCCTACCAGAAAAGATGTTCTTGATCACAAATGGTCCTTCGTAAGTAGGAGTCCATTTGCCCCTGGGATCACTTTGCGGCAAGATGATTCGCTTGATTACAAGGTCCCCGACTTGATATACTTGTCTCTTCACTTTCTTGTTGAAGGCCTTGATCATACGTTTTTGATACGCCTGACCATGGCAAACAACAGTAAGTCGCTTTTCGTCAATCAAGTTAAGTTGATCAAGCCGGGTTTGAATCCAATCGTATTCACTCAAACCAGCATCTTTCGTGATTCTCAAGGAGGGAATGTAAACCTCGATAGGTAAAACAACCTCTATGTCGTATACCAAAGAAAAGGGTGTTGCCCCAGTTGAAGTGCGTGCCCTGGTACAGTACCCGTGCAGAGCAAACGGTAATATCTCATACCAGTCCTTATAGGTGACTGTCATCTTTTGAATGATCTTCTTGATATTTTTGTTCGCAGCTTCGACATCACCGTTCATCTTAGGCCGATAGGGAGATAAATTGTGATATTGAATCTTGAACTGCTCACACAAAGCGGGGATTATAGTATTGTTTAAATTTGTACCGTTGTGAGTGATGATCCTGTCAGGGATACCATACCAGCATATGAGGTTCTTCTTGATGAAGCGAGCAACTACATTCTTTGTAACGGATGCGAAGGACGCTGCTTCGACCTACTTGGTAAAGTAATCAATGGCCACCAGGATGAAACGGTGTCCATTGGATGTTGTAGGCTTGATCTCTCCAATAATGTCGATTCCCCACATCGCGAATGGCCAAGGAGCCGTTAAGACATTGAGAGGAACTGGAGGAATATGTACTTTGTCCGCATAGATTTGGCATTTGTGATAAGTACGGGAATGTTGATGACAATCCGCTTCCATGGTAGACCAGTAATAGCCTGCCCGTAGAATCTTCTTAGCCATCGTATGACCGCTTGAGTGGGTGCCAAAGGTTTCATTATGTAGTTCAACCATGATCTGCTCAGCTTCAACCATGTCCATACAATGGAGTAGGACACAATCAAGATTGCGCTTGTATAAGATACCATTGCTTAGAAAGAACTTGGCAGCGAACCTCCTTAAGAACTTTTTGTCATTGACTGAAGCTCCTTCAGGGTATTCTTGTGCTTCGAGATACCTTTTGATGTCATGAAACCACAGTCGGTCCACCACTTCTTCGGTATTAATCTCGTGACAATGTGTAGGTTAGTCCATTCATTCAATGGTGATTTGAGGTGCCTCATTTTCCCAGTTAAGTTTAAACATGGAGGACATTGTTGCTAGCGCATCTGCTAGCTGATTCTCTTCTCGCGGGAAGTGCTCAAAGGTAATCTGCTCAAAATGTGGTAACAATGTCAGGACATGTTCTTTGTAAGGGATGAGGTTTGGATGTTTAGTATCCCACTCTCCTTTGATCTGACTGATAACCAAAGCTGAGTCCCCAAATATAATCAAGGATTTGATTCCCAAGTCAATAGCGGCCTTGAGACCAAAGATACACGCTTCATACTCGGCCATGTTGTTGGTGCAGCTGAAGCGGAGTCTAGCAGTGAAAGGTGTATGGAAACCTTCCGGAGAGATCAGTACCGCGCCGATGCCATTTCCAAGTGCGTTGGAGGCGCCATCAAAGTACAGAGTCCATCGGGATCCTTGTTCAGGTCCGTCATATGGTATGTCTTCTTCAATGTTGCTCAAAGTCATGATATCCTCGTCGGGAAAGTCGAACCTCATGGATTGGTAATCTTCGACAACTTGATGAGCCAGATGATCGGCTAGCACACTCCCCTTTATAGATTTTTGGGTCGTGTACTGTATATCATATTCGGTGAGGATCATCTGCCATCTAGCGATTCTTCCGGATATAGCAGGCTTCTCGAAGATGTACTTGATCGGATCCATTTTAGAAATCAACAGAGTGGTATGTGTCAACATATACTGCCTTAGCCGGCGAGTAGCCCATACCAAAGTGCATAAAGTTTTCTCGAGCAGTGAGTAGCGAGTCTCACAGTTGGTAAACTTTTTGCTAAGGTAATAAATGGCATGCTCTTTTTGGCCAAACTCGTCATGTTGGCCCAGTACGTACCCCATTGAGTCATCCAAAACAGTCAGATACATGATTAGCGGTCTTCCTTCGACGGGAGGCATCAAGATAGGAGGTTCCATCAAATACTCCTTGATCTTATCGAAAGCAATTTGACAGTCATCATTCCATTCAACCACCTGATCTTTCTTCAACAACTTGAAGATTGGTTCACAGGTAGATGTTAGGTGAGAAATGAACCTTGCAATGTAGTTTAGGCGTCCTAAGAAACCTCTGACCTCCTTCTCAGTGCGAGGGGCAGGCATTTCTTATATAGTTTTGACTTTGGCAGGATCAACCTCAATGCCCTTGTTGCTGACGATGAATCCCAAGAGTTTACTAGACCTGACTCCGAAAGTGCACTTGCTAGGGTTCAGTCTGAGCTTATATTCCTTTAACCTGACAAACAGCTTTTGCAGATGGTCGAGGTGTTCTTCTTCTATTTGTGAACGGGCTATCATGTCGTCTACGTAGACTTCGATCTCATGATGTATCATGTCATGAAACAAAGCTACCATGGCTCGCTAATAGGTTGCCCCGACATTCTTCAGTCCGAATGGCATCACTTTATAGCAGAAGGTACCCCACTACATAACAAAAGTAGTCTTTTCCATGTCTTCGGGGGCCATTTTGATCTGGTTGTACCCTGAAAACCCATCCATGAAAGAGAATACCTTATGCTGAGCTGTATTGTCGACCAAGATGTCAATGTGCGGCAGTGGAAAGTCATCTTTAGGGCTAGCCCTGTTTAAGTCTCTGTAGTCCACGCACATTCTGACTTTGCCATCCTTCTTTGGCACGGGCACAATGTTAGCAACCCATTATGGATAGGAAGTAACAACAAGAAAGCCAACATTGAACTTCTTCATCACTTCAGCTTTGATCTTTTCGGACATGTCGGGCCTCATTCGGCGGACTTTCTGTTTGATCGGTGGTCTCTTGTAGGGAGACGGTGAACCAAAATATCTGTATCCAGTCCCGACATGTCTTTGTAGGACCAGGCGAAGATCTCAACATATTCATTCAACAGCTGAACTAAACGCTCTTTGACACTTGTCTCTAGGTTGGCACCCACTTTAACCTCTTTTCTGTCTTCGGCAGTACCCAAATTGATAGTCTCTAACAACTCTTCATGGGGTAGAATAACCCTTTATTCCTATTGCAAACGTCTAGCCAACTCTCCAGGCACTTCAAAGTCTTCATCACCTTCGTATTCGGCATGATTGACCAGATCTTCAGAGTTACTGAAGGCCATAGCAGAATTGTTACCCATGGAATCCGGAGTGGATGGGTACCTGCATTTTGTGAGTGTGGGTGTGTGTAAGGGATAGCCACCTTTAAACAAAATAAAATGTAAAAAGAAAGAAAATGAACACAAAAGTTTATATATGAAAACGTCCATGATTCATTAAAAATGGCATATGAAAATGAAGAATCAAAACCCTTACAAATGAACCTATATGCCCCGGGTAAGGCACAAGGAAAAAAGAGTGTACGAATTGTTTAATAAATATTACAGACCAACAGAAAATATTCAAAAGATAAATTACTGATTGATGAAAGTAATGGGAACGAAGTCTTTCGCCTCCCAGTTGTCCAGTGCTCCTTCAATGGTTGGAAAGATCCAATCTTCAAAATTGCTCTCATTTTCAACATCTTCCAAAGCATGAACTCCATAATGAGTGATTTTTAATGGTGGTCCTCCAGCCCGGGAGCGACGCACAGCTTTCTGACTAGCAGTAGTGAAACCCAAACCAAACTTATTTGTCTTGTAAGGGAAATCTGGCAGTTGACCCCATACTGTGCTTCCTCCTTCCTTGATCACAACCTTCGCATCTTTAAGGGATGACATCCGGGACACAGGTTTGGTAATGATGGGCACAACAGTCATTGTCTTAGCTATCGCAACTTCAGGAGAAACCTCTTCAAAGTGTTGGAAATGTGTTTCTATGAATTCACCATCTAACTCCACGTAGCGGAAAGAGTTAAGATGGCTTATCATGTACTCCTCCTCACCATGAACTATTATGATTTTACCCTGGACTGGGTATTTGAGCATTTGGTGTAGAGAATAAGTGATTTCCCCATCGTAATGAATCCAGGGTCTTCCTAACAAGCATGAGTAGGAGGGACGGATGTCCATGACGTAAAATGTGGAGTTGAAAGTTTCCGTACCCACTTTAATTGGGATGCCCACCTCCCCGTGGACCATCTGCTTAGAACCGTCGAAGGCTCTAACAATGATATTACTGAGCTTTAGGGTCAAACCCTCATAGTCCAATCTGTCCTAGGACATTTAAAGACGACCCAGTATCAACCAGAACATGAGCAAGAGTGGTCCCTCTACACTCTACTGAGACATGCAGCGCATCATTATGCTTTCTTCCCTTAGATGTTAGATCGGCATCAGAGAAGCCAAGACCATTGTCGGCTGTAAGGCTGGCTACACACTCTTGAAACTGATCCGCAGAAGTTTCTTGAGGCACGTGCGCCGTCTTCAGGAATTTGATCAAGGCTTTGGCATGAGCCTCGGAGCAAAGCAATAGAGCCAGCATAGAGATTTTTGAAGGGGTTTGCCCCAGCTGCTCTACGACATCATAGTCGCTTTTCTTAATTATCTTTAAAATCTCGTCCATTTCCTTTTGGGTAGTCTCGGGGATAACCAAAGTCTGAGCCCTCGTCCAGACAGGCGCTTCTTGGATCCCCTTACCTTTATTAGCAGTAACAACAGAGGGTATAGCTTCGGGAGTCACAATTTCTTCAATAACTGGACTTTGCACAAATATCTTGACTGGCACAAGAGCACTTGAGGGTCCGAAGATTGCCCTTGGAGGAGCAATCTTCGGAGAGAAGATTCTTCCGCTACGAGTGATCTTACTTGTCCCTGCAATATTTCCTATGTCAGGAGTTTCTTCATCATAACTTTCTTCAACTGATTCGATCTGCTTAACACCATGGTAGAAGATCTCTCCCCCATAATTCCACGGTATTGTCTTATTGGACTTGTATGGGATAGGCTCTGGCATAGTAATCTTCAGCGGTACAAACTTTGGATCGGGTGTAATCTTAACAGGTCTTTTGGAGACCTTGGAAAGATTGTCAGAAATGGTGATTATAGCAACATCATTGATTGGAGTAACAGAAGTAACAGGAGTAACACAAGTTTTCTGAAAGAGGATCTCTTGATTACCCATTAGGCATTGGACGCCTAACTTCAATAACGGGCAGTCGGTTTGCAAGGTTGAACAAAGGTAACAATCTTTTTCACAGCCCGGGAAGATCCCGACTTTCAACAAATTCATCTTGATCATTGGCAACAGAGTCATTAAGTCATCAATAGTAGTAACATGAAGATCTTCTACAATAGCATGGATACTATGACCATGTTTGGCATATGAGCGGATATCACATTAGGTTTTTCGGGCGCGTCGAATTCTACCTCCTTGGCATCTATTAAATCTTGGATCTTGTTTTTGAGGGCCCAACAATTGTTGGTGTCGTGCCCTATGCCGTCAGAATGGTAAGCACATTTAGCATTGGCATGGTAAAAGGGAGAAGTTGTATTCAGATTTTGTGGCAGATCTCTCAAGGTTGTAAGGTTCAGCTTCAAGAGATGGGGGAGAACCTGGGCAGGCGTCATGTTTATTTTGGTGAACTGCCTAGCAAGCCTTCCCCCTATTTGTTGGTTGGTTCTTGGTTGATCATTTCTAGGTTGATCAGCTGCAGTCTTTTGGATCATTACAGCCCCCACCGTTGGCCGGCGCTCTACTCTTCCTCGACTTTTTTGAGAATAAACAACTGACACCTCCTTCTTAGCTGGAAAAGGTTTTTTGACAGCGGCAGAAGCAAATGTATCTTTTTGAATCTTACCACTCTAGATGCCAACTTCAACTTGTTCACCAGTCAGAATTAATTCAGTGAACCCTGCCAATGAACTCCCCATCAGGTGATTAAAGAATGGACCAGACAGCGTCCCCAAAAACATATCAACCAGCTCTCTTTCAGACAATGGTGGCTGCACCCTTCCAGCCAAGTCCCACCACTTCTGGGCATACTCCTTAAAGCCTTCATTAGAGACCATACCCATACTCTGTAGTTGAGTACGAGTAGGTGCTAAGTCTGTGTTATACTGATATTGTCGGTAGAAGGCAGCAGCCAGATCCTCCTAATTATGTACGTCAGCCCTCTCAAGCTGGTAGAACTAGTCCAATTGCGTACCCGAAAAACTATCTTGAAAAAAGCGGACCCACAGATCCTTATCAGAAGAGTGAGGTTGGATCTTTCTGACGTAATACCGCAGATGCATCTTCGGACAAGATAAACCATCGTATTTAGCAAATGTAGGCACTTTGAATTTAGGGGGAATGACGATCCTAGCAACCAACCCTAGTTCTTCGAAATCCAGCCCAGTTACTCTTTGTACCTCTATGGCTTCCAGCCGATCTTCCAAATTCTTATACTTATCGTCCGCAGGAGGGTACTGCTTCTCAGAGTAATCTTCATCCTCATCCTCTTTTTCTTCTTCAGCCTCAGATTCAGAAGGTACTGCAGCTCCTTTTCCTTTACCATCCCCTTCATCAGACTCTCCTAGCTTGGTTCTCAAATCTTCTTCCCATAGTGGCTACACAAATTCTTTTATTTTTCTTCTTTTCTTTTTCCTTTTCCTTCTCTAACAGTGCTTTAAGGACCTCTTGACCCTTTGCCAAGGTCATGAGGAGTTGTTGGAACTGCAAATTTTGTGCTTGCAGATCTTTGACCGTCTGCTCTATATCCATCTTGCTGAAATAAACAGCAGAAAGATAAGGAAACCTGGTGTGAAGACCTGTTTATGCATATGATGAATGATATGTATTTATGTAATGCATTCAAGGATTCAGAAATTCAAAGTTGTTGCAAATAAAAAGAACACACGTCATATTAATAAGAAGAAATTTGTTAGTACATAAATGCCCCATGGGCAAAATATTACAAAATTCTTAATGTAAAAAGACATTGCGCATCCTCTTTGGTGCGATGTAAGTGTTGAGAGTCTGCTCTTCATGGAGTCAACGAGTAAGTTCCAAAACCTTCTTCTCGCTGGCGTAGAAGCTGGCTTCAAAAGTATTCCGTTCTTTCTTGAGCTGTATCCAACTCTTTTGCAAATCCTCCAATGATGTTGGCATGTCAGGATGTAGGAGGGTGTATGGAACCTCTCCTTCCATAACAGGCTCTTTGATCACAGGCAGAATGTAGGGGTAAGGAATCATAAGACTCTGGGCGCGGGTTCGTTCCCACTTGAAGTAAGGCTCAAGGGGGATGGAATTCTTGTGTCCCAGTGTCTTACTGTCCACTTTGTTGGGCATCCTCCAAGCTCGGATAAACCTTTGTCGAAGTCCTTGAGCGTCGTTGTCGAAGTCATAAACCAAGTCAGGAATCAGCATGTCATGAGGGCCATCCCTTCGGGAATACCCAAATTATCTCAGAGCTAAACAGGGGTTGTAGGTAATGCCTCCCCTAATGCCAAGTAGTGGGACATTAGGGAATTCTCCATAACGATCAATGATGATGACATTTTCTCTGGACCGAGAACACCAATGAACATCAGAATGTGTAAGAGTCATCAATCATTGTGACCACCTCAAGCCTTACTCATTCTTCAAGACTGATTGGGGAAGGTGAGAAATAAACCACCTGGCTAGGAGAGGAGTACAACACATGAGAACACCTCTTTTCCTCATTGTTCGTGTGTGAAATGAGTGTAAGATGTCCCCAAGCAATGTAGGCACGAGATTCTGAGATATGAAAATCTTAACAGCATTCACATCTATAAGCTGATCAGGGTTTGGGAACAAGACCAAGCCATAGATGAGAAGTGCTACAATCTCCTCGAAAGCTTGCAGATCTAGAGAATTCCAACAGTCTTGTGCCTTCTCAAACAGAAACTTTATCAAGAAACTCTTGACACCACTTCTGGTTTCCCAATGACCTTTGATATCAGATGGTTGCAAGTGTAGGTCTTAAGCAACATCTTCAGGCTTTGGTTCTATTTTCGTACTGTTGTAAGGTAGTTGATGGAGAATAGGAACCCTCAGGAGTTGAGAAAATTCCTCCAAAGTAGGCACTAATTGGTAATCAGGAAATGTAAAGCAATGGTGTAGGGGGTCAAAGAACTGGAAGAGAACTTTCACAATGCCTTCTTCAATGTTGGAGTTGACCAAGTTGAGAAATCTACCATGTCTTTCACTGAAGAGAGAATTCTATGGAATCTTGGAAGCAAGATCCTTGAGTTGAGGAGGGATCCTCACCAGGTTGACCTGAATAGTTTTCCTGCGAAGAGATTCCATTACCTACAAAACAAGAACAAAGATGAAGATCCAAACCCTTGAAGTGGTTAGTGGATGCATATGATGCTTTATGATGTTCATGATGTATGCACAAGCATATGTACAAGCAAATCACACAAGTTCCTAGTTTCAGGCTTGCATGGGGTTTCATAGGTAAGTACCCTCTTGAAGTTAGTTGGCTCAACCTGTCCTATAAATAGTAACCAGGTTCTATGGAGCTCAATATCACTAGATTATTTTCTGTGTTCATTATTTCAGTTTAGCCACTTAACTGGCGACCTAAATATTCCAAGAAAACAACCCTCAATGAGTGTAGTATCGAGTATCTAACAACTTCGGACTGCACTAAAGCCGATTATCTCACTACCCCTAAAAAGGCCAAGATGGTCATGTAAAGGTTCTAAAAGTCCATTAGTGCTTCATGACATCACTCAGCGGCCCCGTATTCTCTTTGATTGACTCAAAGGCTACCGGTACCCACAAGTATGTCGCACTAATATAGCTATTGCTTCAACCATGTCGGTATACTCCGCACAGTTTCCACAACGTATTGCTATTTACCTATGAATGTTTCCCAAATCTGGGTAGAGGATTTCAAACCCAAACAAGAGAACCAAATGTAAAGCAATCAAAGCAAACAAGGTAAGCATGTAAATGTGATCTAAACCCTAAGGTTACTCCACTTTTAGATTAGTCCCCAGAAGAGTCGCCAGTTCTGTGATACGGTGGGAGAACTGACTTGAAGTTTTGCGTTTGTGTTCGCAAATGTTTCGGTTTAGCAAGAGTCGCCACCGACTTTTTATTTTATCCAAAGGAAAGGTCAAAAAGCACAGGAAAGACCTTTGAGATGTTTTCTTGGGTTCAGGGGGTAGATTATGAAAAGGGAAGGTGCAAGTACCCTTTTCATCCATGGTTATCCATGGGCTCTTAGTTACTTGTTTAGATCACTTGCTTTGCTTTTCCAATTGTTTGAAATGGTGCTTTGTGTGTGGTTCTTGAAAATGTTTTGAAAAGAGGCCATCATTGTGGCAACCTTTGGAATGATTCTTGTTTGAATGTATACAAAGGCGTATTTTCTTTTGAAAAGATATTTCAATGTTTGAAAGTTTGAAAGTTTGTTTTGGGAAATGTTTTGAAATTGTGTTGTGAGGTGTGTTTGAAAATAGCAAGGATGTTTTTACAAGTTTTGATCAAGTAACTAAGAGTTGTCTACCCTATTTTACTCAAAGATCTTTCCTACACATTTTTAACCCTTTTGACAATGTTGTTTTATCATTGCATTTGGTAAACAACCTTGTATTTGGATGTTAAACGGGACAGGCGTGGGTCATCGTATTGACCATGATAGCAATTATGTCAAGTATCTTTAGCAATTTTTTGAGGGACTAGATCATTTTGATATAGGAAACCAAGATAGCGTCATCGAGGGACTATGATCTTTTGTTTTGTTTTTGTCTTGCCAAGATACTCAACATGCATAACATGGCCATTTTTAAGGCAACAAGTGGATGAAACCCTAGGGGTGCATGTGTGCATTGTGTTGTCAATTTACAGGCTTTTTGTTTTTGTATTACTCAAGCTATTTGTTTTTGATTTTGGACATTTGCATACAAACCCTAATCTCTAATCATGGCATATTTGACAGTATAAAGTGCGTAAAATAAATCTACACTATTACAACATTGATATGGGGATATAATTTTTGAATGGGGAATATTTGCAAGAAAATAAAACCCTAATATTTACTATTACATCCAAATTGAATAAATGGGACAAATGAATAAATTGGCAATAATTAAATAAACAATTTAAATATAAACATGCAAAAAATGTTTTTGTTTATTTTTTATGTATGTAAAAAATAAAATATTTAATGAATTAAAAAAGAAATAAAAAGATAATTTTTTTATTAAGGGTAAAACCCTAATTTTCTTTTAAGAAAGTAAATATATATATATATATATATATATATATATATATATATATATATATATATATATATATATATATATATATATATATATATATATATATATATATATATATATATATATATATATATATATATATATATATATATATATATATATATATATATATATATATATATATATATATATATATATATATATATATATATATATATATATATATATATATATATATATATATATATATATATTAATTATATTAGTCATGTACAATAAAAATAAAATATATACAAGACAAAAATATATTTAGAAAAATATTATTTGAGTATAAATAAATAAAGAATAAAAAATTAAGGTATAATATTATTATGTATTATTTTCAAGTTTTCATTAAATAAAATAAAAGTATATACTAATTAAATTATTTTTATGTTAGAAAAAATAAAAATAGAATACAAAATAAATGTGAAAATTTATAAAAATATTTTTTGATATTTTTTATGTTTGGAAAATAAGAAAATAAAATCAGGAACGAAAAATAAATACAAAAATATAAAAATATGAAGAAATGGGCCAGGGGGTGCAATCAGTAAAAGGGGGGTGTCAAAAACAAGGCCAGAACCAAGCCCAGCCCATGAACTTCATCTTCAACCTTTGTCAAAAACAAAAATGCGCGCCTGACTTCTAGCATGGAAAACCTGCATACGTGCTCTAATACAAAAACCCATAACATCAAAGTTGTAGAATTTTTCAAGACGAATTCAACCATATAAGAAACTTGATCTAACTCTCAAAGACCAGAGAGAATTTCTCTGGCCCTAAATTTTAACCTAATTTTTTCAGGAAATTCATGGATCAAATTATCTTAAAACGTTTAACTTAAATGAAAACTGAACATATGTACAACTTCAGGGCTATGAATACCAGATTTTTTATTCATAAACCTAAGCCTAATGATTCCTAAATAGAGAGATAGAAAGTTGACAAAAACCTGTTTCAGTTGACTTCGTGTATGGCAATGTGAAGCTTTTCAGTGAGGCCTGAGGTATTTGGGAGCTTGCTTGAACTTCCTCTGACCTTTCCCAATGCCTAGTTTGCCTTGAATGTGCTTGAACAAACTTGTAGAACTCAACCTGCACAAGCTGAAAACATAAATGGTAAACCTTGTAAAGGGAGTTACAGTCACTCTTCAATGGTTGGGATAGCTTGGATAGGTTATGTGAAACGTGTTTGAACAAGTTTGAGGCAAAACGCACGAAGGGTTTTTGCTATGGAAGTCAAACTGCAGGGAGTGCCCTATTTTTACAATGGAAGGTGATTTTGTGTTTTGGAAGGCTTAAGGACTCAAAGGCTCGTGTTTCTGGCTCAAGGGGATGTGTGAGACTTGTCTCAAATGTTTGCAAAAGGTGGTTCCATCAGATGTGCAAGTTGTGGTGTATTTGACAAGTTTCTTGGTTATGAAGCAAAATGAGAAGTGACAAAGAGCAGGCATGTACATGCTAGCTCTAACCCTGCATACATTGTGTAAGCTTGTCCCCAAGTTTGTGGATTTGATTTTCTGCATAAGATCTTGTTCAAGGCTCAAGGATTCTATTTGACATAAAGCAAGATTTTGACAAAAATGACAAAGTTACCTTTTACTATTTTTGGATTAATCTAATGTATAATCCTCTAATGACCAAAACAAAGCCTTATACCAATGGATTTGCATTTAATTATTGAGTATGAAAGGGTTTTGGGACCTGTAATCAAGTACAAACAAGGCTGATTAGAGTTTGCAACTTGTATCACTAAGAAAATGCCATGGATCAAAAGTGAGTTTTTGCCAACTTCAAGCCTTCGATTCTCCCTAACCACAAATGATTTTGGATAGTTCTTGGACATTTTGGAAAGCTTGTAACATGCTCTACAATCCATATCTGAAATGAATTTTGAGATTCCAAGTGGAACTAGGTGAAAAATTGCCATGAAGATAGGTCAAAATCCTGCCTAAACTAGGGCAAAATTTCACTAAGTTAAAAGTTTCATGGACCCTTGTTCCAAAAATCATAACTTAAGATACAAGCTTCCTTTGAGAAAACTTTGTGAATAAAATTTTTAGATTTTGTGGAGGACTACAACTTTCATGTTGGAAGTTTTGTTTGAATCCAATTGCATCATGGTGAAAAAGTTGGGAAAAGTTGGGAAAAATTAAGAAAATTTCATAACTTAGAAAAATTCTAAGTTATGAAAATTTTCAAACTTAAACCCTAATTTGCAAAATTGGGTTTCTTGATGAACAAATTTCATGTTTTGACACATATTGATGAAAAATGACCCTTGGCACTTGATTTTGACCAAAAAGTCAAAGTTTGACTTTTCAGTGTACAATCAAATTTTGATCAGTTGATTGCAAAATTCATCTGTCAATCCAATGCAATTGAGATCTTTTGAACCTTGTGAATAGGTCAAGATGATGCCATTGAGTCCTTGAATACATGCTTGAACATAATTTGCCATTGGCTAGGTTTAAAAATTAGAAATTGCCCTTGTGCAGTCAAAACCCTAAAAATGACCATTTTGCCCTTTTGATGATCTGATCAAATTTCTTGAGGTGTTGTGGTCCAAACTTGATAAAATGGTTCATTTGAGTTTATAATGTTGATATGGATCAAAATTTATGAGGTTTTACTGTAAATTGGTCACAGTTGACTTTTTCCCAATACAGTTGATTTCTAGGTCAACTGTCCAATTGACTGGGCAAAAATTTGATTCAAGGCTTGAAACTTGGTAGAGGCAATCTTATAAGTCCAACATGAAGCATGAAAGTCATATCGAGCATTAGAAGTCCAAAATTCCTTGTGCCAACTCAAACCCTAATTTAGGTCAACAGTACAAGGAAATATCTTGAGCAAAGCAAAACCCTAATCCTGTCTGGAGTTCAAAGAGTCTTGTGAGGGGAAATATTGATAAAATGAGAGGGAAAATTTTGGGGTACAACACACACTTTCAAACATTTTCAAAAACGATTTATCAACACTCTTGAGGACTGATACAAGAGTTATCATAAAGCAAGCAAACTTTTCAAAACACACAAACACGAAAGCAGTTTTCAAAATGAGCAAGTACCTAAGAGCCCATAGAAAACCACAGATGGAAAGGGTGATAACACCTTCCATTTCCATAATCTACCCCCCTTACTCAGAAAGTCTCGAAAAGGTCTTTTTCTGTTCTTTTCACCCTTTCCTTTATTGGATAAAAGAAAAGTCGGTGGCGACTCTTGCTTACCGCACATTTGCGAATACAAAACGCAAACCAGTAATAAAATATTCAGTTCTGCCACCGTATAACACCAATGGATTAGAATATTCTTTTAGGAATAAATTGTTATATACTCAATCTTTGAAGGACATTTCTCAGTTAGCAATCAAAGTTTGACTTATCGAACGTTTGAAAGCTGAAAAAACCAAGCCAAACAAGTACCATAAAAAGGGAAGGTTGTTTATGTGCAAATGATGAATATTTTTTTAACAAAGACGAGTTAGGGGAAGATACAAAGGTTAATGGGCTGAAATCCAGCCTGGACCTCCTTACACGTGTAAGATGTTGAAACCTTCAAACGAGAAAAAACCCGTCGAAACTGAAAAGACTGGCAAAGCCATCACCAAGACCTGCACTCTTTATATAACCAAATATGATGAAATATTTGATTTGTTAGTTGATCTTACCTGTTGATCAGAACCTGCAAGGTGGCCGAGTGATGATCTGCAGTCTGACTGTGATGTCGAGGAGGAAAAAAGGGGGTTGTACCTGCAAGGCACTCTGACGATCAAGTAAGAGTGGGAACAATGAGATACAAGAAAAGTGTTAAGGTATTTGTGGTGAATAGTGAATATTTGATACACGGCTGTTGTACCCCAAAATTTGCCCTCGCATTTTTCCCCAATAAATATCAGCTTCAAACATTTCCTGACTTTTCAAACTGGCTCAAGAATCGGACAAACGGACTTTTCTTGACAGTCAAGCAAAATTAGGGTTTTTACTGATTTTCAGAGCTCTGATTTGTCTCATACAGTTGGCTTAGGGTTTGTTTGATTTTTGGTTCAATTTTGATCAAGCGAGCGTGATTTGGCATTTAATCAGGAATTAGGGTTTTACGGGCATATTCTCAGAAAGGTTGAAATTCCACAATACTTTGCGGTTTATTTTGAGATTCGGGTTGAATTTGCATTGTTCATAATTTAATCAGTAAAAGAGACAGTGGTTGGAATTCATGTTATTTTCTTTGAGTCAGTCAAATACAGGATGCAGTATTGGATTCACAGTGTTTATGCGTTTGATCAGTCCATTTGGGTTAACTGCAGCTTTGCTTTGGATATTGGATAAAGCAGGTTTAATTGATCAATGTTGTTTTTATTTAAGTTATTTATTATTCTAAAATTGAATGATTGAAATTTATTTTTCAATTGTTTTAATTCAAAGAATTTTAAATAAATAAATAAATAAACAATAAAGAAGATTAGAATTAATTGGATAATTTAGACTTTTATTGATATTTGAATCATTTGTACAAATTGTTGTTTATAATTTAAAATTATGAACAATAATATACATTGATTTAAAATATTACATAAAATATAAAAACTATCCTATTTTCTAAAATTCTTCATTCTTCACTCCACTCCGGTGCTCCATTTTTTTATCTGCGAAAAGAAACAAGAAAAGTCAGAAAGCAGTTGAAATTAAAAGACAGTTAAAGTTGCTCATCATTAGGGGCTACTGACTGGGATCAGTTGACCCTCTCTGCAAATCACGGGATTTCTCCCGGTTCACAGAGAGGGAAGATTTTTTGTTCATGAAATGCAAATGTCAAAAGTACAAGTTCCAAAATTCAAGCTGCATAAGAATCTCAAATCCAAAATCCAAACTAAACTGAAAAGATCCACTTTCAACTTTCTATCAAAAGCAAAAGGCAAGTTACTGTCAAAATACCAAAGTCCACTCAAAGAAAATCAAGAAAGTACTCAAAAGCTGTAAAAGAAGATTTTGGAAAAGATATCAAAATGCAAAGTCAGAGCAAAGCACAAAAGCTGGATAAAGAGGATGCAGTCAAGAAATGTAGGATGCAAGCAACTAAGATCTTTTCATCATTTCCCATCAGCATAGTAGGCCCCTTCAGAGCAAGTACAACATAATCATATAAAATTCTAAAGCTGTACTTCAAGAGAGAAAAAGAGAGATAATAGAAGCATAGGCAGGCTTAGGAGAAGACAAAAGAAAAAAGATATAACCCAACAACTCAGTTCAGCATAGCAGGTTAGGACAAAGAGAGGGAGAAAAGATACAAAACACACAACTCTGCATAATATAAATATACACAAGCCAATACAAAGAAGTGAGGTGAGAATAGAAGAAAATATACAAGCTAAAGCCTCTGAGTTCCAAGAAAAGAGAACCTGCAAGTTCAAACACACATTCTCAAACACAAACATACTGAACCTATCAAAACTGAACCAACATAACCCCACCTCCTGTCAACACATAACACATCTCAAAACCATAATCTGAAAATGCCATAACCTGCCTACTGTCAAGAAAAGAGACAGAATTTCAAAACCATAAAAGTCCATACACCATTTACCTCCAGCAAGAAAGCCTAACTACATCAACTTGTCACAAAGCCAAGCTAACATAAAAACCTGCTAATACCACAGTCCTGCCTCACCATACACCAAACTGATAAAAACCATCCAACCTCTAAGCCTCAGAATTTATTCATCATAGGCAATAAAAACATGACATCCAACTCAACGAAAGCGTCAAGGGCATCAATCTCAGGAAGCAATTCAAAAATCTAAAGGCAAGAAAACGTACAAAAGGGCAAGTTCAAGATAACACAGAACAATCATTCAAGGCATCAGGGGCTCAGAGGAAAACAAAGATTCAAAGACAACCTAGGCCCTCAGACCTTTGAGGTCATCACAGGGCGATACAAGCAAGTATACAGTGTTCAAGAGAAGAGAAAGAGGCGAACTCAGTGAACATACATTACGAGCAAACACATCCCAAGGCCACCAACAGTTCAAAGGGACGAAAATAGAAGAGATAAAGATACCAGGAAAAATCAGAAGCGTAGCAAGCGTCACCGAATCGCCGTTCCGGCCTCCTAAAGCGTCTCCACTTCGCCTCTCCTCCATCCCCAAAGTCAGGTAGTCAATATTCTTCCCCTTTCCCCTTCACTATCTCATAATAACGCGAATTCCAGAATCAGGACTCACACTAAAACACAAATTCGTAAAGAACAGAGACAAAAACATAAAAACTAAAACGAACCTTAAATCGATGACGCTGGGCTCACGTCGATGGGGGGAAGAAAGGCTTCAGGAGTAGCGCTGGTGGCCGGAGAAAGCGTTCAGGAAATTGATGATCGGAGAAGACGAATGCACAAACGGCGCCGCTCAAACCCTAACCTTCGCTCTGACTGTCAAAAACAAACGCGAACCCTAAATTTCGTTCAAGACCAAGCTTGGGCCTGACCCGTCCTCACTTCCCCAAAGCCCATCAAACACTAACCCTGTTTTATTTCATCAACAATATTCATTTAACCTTTTATTTTATATATAATATTAACCCTTTCTTTTATTTTATAAGCAATATTTACTTTTTTTTTTGTAAAATACTAACCTAATTAAAATACATCTTTACCTCATATATTAAGTTTGAAAATAATTATTCTTTCATTTAAAATATATTGGTACATACATTTTAAAACATTAATTTTGTACATATTATACATTTTTTTTATACATAATTAAATTGAAACTTTTTAATTAACATATACATTTGTACATAACAATTTAAATACATTTATTTTCTAATATTAAAGTTCACAAACATTTGACTAAAATACTTTCCAATTAAAAACTTGAACATTTAAATCAAAACACTTTCTTTTTCTTTTGTACATAATTAAACATACAAAAAACAAAGATTCATTAAAAACATTTCTCTAAGTCAAACCCTAATACGATTCAACTTCACAATTCGCACTTGTAAATAATTACACACGACTCATATACATATACACTTGTACACTTACACAATACATTGCCCTATACACATTTTTATCTTATATTTGTACATTTGATATTTACATTTTGATCGCACATTCGATTTGGTTGTAACTTATTGGATACTATAAGTCTCATCCCCTTGTACATTTATACCCCCACTCCCGGACACTATTTTGTAATAGCGTAGATTTTACATTCCGCAATTTACAGTTTTCAATTATACCATGGTTAGACCTAGGGTTTGTATGTACATAAAATCAAACGCTAAATAACCTAATACAAGACTAATACATGTAATCAATACACAATCACACTTGCACCCCCTAGGGTAATCCCACGTGTTGCCTTCCAAAATGGGCCATGCTTGCACGTCGAGTATCTTTGGCAAAACAAAATCAAATGATCATAAGTCTCAAAGTGTTGCCTAAACGGAATGATCATAGTCCCTTCAAAACAAATTGCCAAAGACACTTGGCATCATTGCATTCATGGTCCATACGATGACCCGCGCCCGTCCCGAATAAACTTCCTAAACGCAAGATTGTCTACCAATTTCAATGGTGGAACAAAATTGTTAAAAGGGGTTAAAACATGACAAAAACCTTTGAGTACAATAGGGTAGACAAAACTCTTAGTTACTTGAGATCAAACTCGCAAAAAACACTTGCCTTCTTTTCAAAAAACCACAATCCACAACACTTTCAAACAAACTCTCAAAAACATTTGAAAACATCTTTTCGAAAAGATTCACACTTTTGTAAAACACTCAAACACGAGTCAAATACATTAGTTGCCTAAGACAAGGCATCTTTTTCCAAAACATTTTCAAAAAGCACCCACACACACACCATTTTCAAAGCAATCGAAAAACAAGGCAAGTGATCTAAAAAACCAAGTAACTAAGAGCCCATGGATAACCATGGATGAAAAGGGTGCTAATACCTTCCCTTTTCATAATTTACCCCCCGAACCCACGAAAAATCTCAAAAGGTTTTTGCTGTGCTTTTTTAACCTTTCCTTTAGGATAAAATAAAAAGTCGGTGGCGACTCTTGCTCAACCGCACAAGTGCGAATGCAAACGCAAAACACTAGTCAGTTCTCCCACCGTATCACAACGGCCCTCACAAGTGTGAGGGTATATATAATGCCCCTGGCACATGGCCATTGGTTCTTGTTTTTGGGCATGGATATGTGGGTCCGCAAAAATAGGTAATTGCGAGGACTTGGTCAAATCGGGTAGATGTGCCCGCAACTAGTCGTTGGTTCCAAGGAGGAGGTTAGTTACGAGCAGCGGTCTGGTCGATTCTTGGTTGTCCGTACAAATTAAGGTCGGGCAGACTGAGAGGTGCTCGTTGATCATCTTAGGTCAATGCCGATCTAGGAGGGAAAAGGTTCGATATTGCCCGACGGAGAGCGGGGGATGTTTGGGCTATATATGTAAGAACCATACCAAAAGAAAGGGCTAGAGTGGCCCCATTCTAGCTGTCGGGCCAGTCCAGAACAGTAGCCCCCCAAGTCTTTGCTTCTTGGCACAAGAGTGATGACTTTAACACCTGCTCGTGGAACAAAATGCGTTTTATAGGGAGAATGAGTGTTTCACGTTGCACCTTTCTCGTGGGGAGATGAGGAGTTGTTTGTTAGGAGCCTTGAACTTGAAGATGTAACATGTTGGCGAAGCGGAGCAATGATGGCCTAGGGGATATGGTGTAATGATGATGACCCTAGGGTTTCCCAGGCGTGTGTCTCACATATGCGGGTGGTCCCAGCTATAAATACGAGAGGAGTAGGGAGTTTAGTGTTTTTCATTCTCTCTCTCAACTGCTCGTAATTGCTCGCCTATCGACCACCGTTGTTTCTTGAGATTCGCTGCTCGCTGCTGCTATTTCCAGCATTCCTTCTTCTTTAACTGGTAAGATTTTAGTTTTTTCGTCGTTGTTAGCTTTCAATAGTTCATATTTTTTCGTGACTTTCTTCCTAGAAATGCATGCGACTAGGGTTTAGCATTCTGTCTGTTAGGATGCCCTTGGGGAGCGTTGGTGGCAGCCGGTGGTTCTGTAGTTTAGAATTGCCGGAGCCGTTGTGGATCCTCCCCAGGCATTTCATGATGCATCATAGACGGTCCTTTAAGGCTAGGGCTCTTTCTCGAACTTTTGCCTGTTTATACGCCTTAGTGAGGGTTGTGGTCGAGGACACAATCCTCATTTCCCAACGCCCTTTCACTTGATTAGCGGTGGAAGGGTGGTTCTGGAATTGATGTCGAACTCATCTTCATCCTCTTCTTTTCAGGTACTATGGCCGACAATTCCCGGGCTGATCTCTCGAGCGAGTCTTCTGAATCTTCAAGAATTTCTTCGGACGAGGCAAGTAGCATGTCGAGCATTCTGGAGATCTTCGGGGACAAGTTGAATCAGCCAGAACAACAAGTGGGGGGAGGCTATGTGGAGATGGCCTCCGCTGATCAAGGTTGCTTATTTCCCCCCGGGGACGAAGAGGATCCGCGGGCTCGAGTCGCGGATGATCCCTGGGACTATCCCTTTTATTTTTTCGAGCATCAGGATGATGTTTTTACTGAGGTGTACACTCACGAGGAAGGAAACCAGGGATAGTGGTTGTTGTATATTCCTGGGAAAGAGATCAGAATCTTCTCAAAATATGACAGAAGGTGAATTCCCATGTACGACATCATGTTCCAGGAAATGGGTCTTTGGCTCCCCTTCTCGGATTTTGAGGTACCCATATTTAGGCATCTGTGGCTAGCTCCTTCCCAACTTCATCTGAACGACATCGCGCTCATGCAAGCGTTCGAGATTGTTTGTGATTACTTGAAGATAAGGGCCACAATTCCCTTGTTCTTCTACTGCTTTCACCTCTAGAGGAGCAAGATTAATGGAAAATGGGGATGTGTTTCATTGAAGCAAGGCAACAGTAAGCTATTTAAAGCTTATCTAGAGTCTGTTCATCACTTCAAGGAAACATATATATTGGTGCAGCCTTCTTCAAGCAAGGTGGTGCTGAATGTTTTTAGGACCGTACTGGAGCATAACAAGGATGGTACTCCCCGTTTGAACGAGCTAGGAGACCATGTGGTAAAACTGGTTTACAAGTTCCCGTTCTAGTGGAAGAGGAAGCACTTTGATAAGGAATTGGGTTTCTATGTCTGGAGAGATGGGGAGCTCGGAGTCGAGGACCAGGAGAGCTTCATCGTCTTGACTACTTTCGTGGCCCTGATCCCTCGTGTCTAGTGAGTGGGCCAGGGAGGCAGGCCAGTGACCACATGAACTGGGAGGTTGTCTATGAGTCGGGCCTTATAATTGTCAAAGAGCTCCTCGGGAGCAAGGATCCCGTAAAGTATTTAGGTATTTGTGTTTTAAATAGTTGTATACAATCATTGCTTATTCGAATCCTCTTTTGCTAACTATGTTTCTTTTTTGTTTGCTTTGCAGATAACATGAATCCCGCCCAAGAGCGTATAGCCAAGACTCTTTCTACTAGAGCGAGGAAGGCTCACAAGGATGCTCAGGCTGGCTCGGGGGTCACTCCTACTTCGAGATCGGGCGACTCGTCTTCGGCCCAAGCTACAATTGTCTCTCACCTATCCTATATCCTCGAAAGTGAAGAGGCCGCGTGCCGAAGGAAGCATCAACTTGACTGGGGAGAAGGGGAAATGGATGCACGACCTAGCCCCTTGCTAGCTGGAGAAGGCTTTCTTCGAGGGCGCAGCTCTTCGCCTTCCTTGGGCCGAGTTCTTTCATCTTGAGGGTTTAGGCCCCCGGAGAAGAGGGCAATGCTAGCGCATGATGTTGGTGGTTTAATGCAGATTTTGGAGATGGTTGTCGCCTATACCGAGGGGAGTTTCTCCCAGGAGGTCGAGTTGAGGAATCTTTAGGCCAAGCTGGCCGCGAGCGAGAATGGGCAAATTAACGAGGAAAAGGCCCGAAGGATATTTGAAGAAGAATCATGGAGGCTCTCTGAGGAGCGCAGGATCCTATTGCTGGAGAAGAAATACCTTGAGGAGAAGGTAGCAGCCCTGACTACCAAGGTTACACCCGCCGAAGATGAGCTAGAGGATACCAAAGATTTAAAGACTCAGGCTGAGCTTATTGCTTGTTTTTAGCTGGCGGTGGATGACACCCAGGCTGCCTCTGAGGGGAGTTTTGAAAATGCGGTGAAGCAGATGCACGTACTGAACCTCGGGGTCGAACTTAACACTTCAGGTATGGGGGTTGTAATACGGTGGGAGAACTAACTGTTATACCGGTTTTGCATTTGTATTCGCAAATGTTGCGGTAAGTAAGAGTCGCCACCGACTTTTCTTTTATCCAACAAAGGAAAGTGTGAAAAGAATAGAAAAAGACCTTTCGAGATTATTTCTAAGTAAGGGGGTAGATTATGGAAAGGGAAGGTGTTAGTACCATTACCATCCGTAGTTATCTACGGGCTCTTGCTTAGCTCATTTTGAAATACCTTGTGCTTTGTGTGTTTTGAAAAGTATTTTTGAAAGCGCCATAGTGCGGCGAACTTTGTAATGTTTCTAGGAATGATAGAGAACATATACAAAGTGTTTGAAAATATTTTTGAAAGAATTTTTGTGTAAGTGTAAAAATTGTTTGAGCAAGCATCTAACAGCTATCTACTTTACTCGAAAGGTTGTTCTTTTCCTCTTTTCCTTTAGACAGTGCTATCCTACTATTAGTGAGTAGGTAGCCCTAGTCGTTGGATGTTTGAGGGACATTCAAAGGGACATTTATACATTCAGAAAGGCAACTGGGCAAGAAAATTTAGTAACTACCCTAGGGTTTTTAAGATCATACCATGGCAACGTCGAGAGGGTCATCGAGGGACTTATGATCTTTAAACCGGAGGGTAGCCACTAAAATCTCTCACGTTTTGAGAGATGTGACTGTTTTTTCCGAAGGCAACCAAAGTGGGATACCCTAGTGGTGTATATGTGCAATTGTGTTGTATTCAGTTGTTTTTGTCTTGTATTAGGTTTGTTAGCATTTGTCTGTTATTCTTGCCATAAAATCCTATTAGGCATATATCTAACAGTTAATAGTTTGCAGAAATTAAAAGTACGGAAATGTAAATCCTAAACTATTACAAGGCTTCGGGGAGGGGGATTAATTACATGTCCAAAACTTGGGGGAAATAAAGCAGTAAAGTAAAGTCCTAGTTATAAAATCTATTACACCCCATAAGCAGATACATTAATATGAAAAGGATAACAAAAGCAATAAACGTGCGCGAATTGAAAGTAACGTCTAAATCCTAAGTGAAAGGAAATCTTTTTGTGTTATTTTGTTTTATTTGGAAAATGTTAAAATTAGACTAGTCAATTGAAAGAAAAGAAAAGTTATTAATTGAAAATAATTCTAAACAAATCTAATTTTTTTGGAATTTTTATTATGCAAAGAAAGTGAATTAACCTAAATCTATTTAATTTTAAATTAAAGAAAATGGTTAAATAATTATTAATTAATTTACAAAAATTAATTTAATAAAAAAAACCTAAAACTATATTTTTTATGATTTTTTTTCTTTTTTTATATTGTTATTAAAAAAATAATTAAAAGAAATAAATAATTAAAACAAATAAATAAAAGAAATATGAAAATGGGCCTGATAGCAAAAGAGATAAAGGGGGTATAGTTTGAAAAACGCAGGCCTAGATCAAGAAGAGGCCCAGGTTGCCTTTCGATCCAATGAGGGAGGTTATCTAAAGTGCATGATGGACTGCATGTTGAGGGCACTGGATCTGGATTGGCCAGTATCTGGCAGTAGGGGGATGATGGTGTACGGTGCACTCCTTCGATCTGGGAATACTGGATCTGAAGGAAACTTATTAGAAGAAAAAATTCCAGACTTGGGTTCGAATCTGGTCTTGGATTCGACAGATCATGGCTATATCATCCAGTTCGAGCCACGATCCAGATTGTGCCCTAAACCTGGTAAATCCCTAATTATGCATCTAATTTCTCATGTATTACATTAGAACAAATCAAAATAATGATATAGACAAGAATATACGTGTTGAATTCATTTAAGCTGTATGTATTAAGATATTTGATAGGGAGAGTTTTACCAAAGTGAAACTATTTGATTGGATAGCTTCTGGCACTTAAGGTGTGGATATGGACTGAAATAAACTCCTGGGAGTCTCAAGAATGTGAATGCAGCGCTGGTTTGGATAGAGGAAGGATTTTGGGAGTTTCACAACTTTGACTTTTTCGTGGAGCTTTGATAGGCAATGTGCGTGTGTCCTCTGCTTCTGATTTGGTCTTGTATTTATATAGGGGTGTAGTGGTGAACAAATATGGCATGAATCAGCCATTAACCATGGCTTTGAAAGCAAAAATCAAAAGATTTTAAAAGTTGTAATTTTGATAATTTTCTCGCCATTCTTGAAACATAATGAACCTAGAAATGTTATGGTTGGTGTCTTGCTCGAATTTGGGCCTCAAGATAATCAGTCCAAGCCCAACAAGCTTCATCCCATTAGGTTTTCATTTCGACTTGTAGCTCTATTTCACATCAATTGGTTTTTTTGTTGGTTCTTTCGACAAGCTCCCAAGTTTTGTTCTTCTCAATGGCTTTACACCAATTCGAATCGCTCAAGGCTTCACCATCATGGCTTCTTCGATTAAGTCACCATCTACATCGATTGTTTGATCTGGAAACCTCTTATATCCAATCAGCCTAAGGGAACTCAGTTCTTGTTCTTGTGGATCTTCTTTCCTTCTGTACAGGTGGTTCTTCGATTCGACCAGTCGAAGTATCACCTTGTTTATTTTGACTTGTCGAAGCTTAGTTCTGTTCATCTTCTTTGAACAAATTTGTGACTGTGTCCGATTCTTGTCGAACTGAACTTCGACTTCAATCCCACCTTTTGCTTTCGTCAATTCTTGTCGAAGCTTCGTTCTATTCATCTTCTTCGAACTAAGTTGTGACTGTGTCTGATTCTTGTCGAACTGAACCTCGACTCCAATCCCACCTTTTGCTTTCGTCAGTTCTTGTCGAAGCTTCATTCTGTTTATCTTCTTCGAACATAGTTATGATTGTGTCTGATTCTTATCAAACTGAACTTCGACTTCAATCCCATCTTTTGCTTTCGTCAGTTCTTGTCGAAGCTTCATTCTGTTCATCTTCTTCGAACGCAGTTGTTACTGTGTCTGATTCTTGTTGAACTGAAATTCGACTCCAATCCCAACCTTTGCTTTCGTCTAGAATAACATCTCTATTGATCACTAGTTTATCTTTAATTGATGAATACAAATTGTTT
Organism: Vicia faba; assembly: GCA_948472305.1. Lineage (NCBI taxonomy): Eukaryota > Viridiplantae > Streptophyta > Magnoliopsida > Fabales > Fabaceae > Vicia > Vicia faba. The sequence goes on from OX451736.1 coordinate 1,243,382,774, forward strand.
GCACCAATCGAATGATAACCTATGAGCGCCATGACTTCACTTCGACCATCCAACTTCTTTCTCAATTGTTTAGGTACATGTCTGAAACACATTGATCCAAAAACTCTAAGATGACTTACACTTGGCTTCGATCATGTCCAAGCCTCATGCAGTGTCTTTTCGACCATCTCCTTCTTTGGGCAAGTATCCTGCTTGTCGAAGCTGCTTTGACCCAAAATCTCTTAGGCATATATTTAGCTTTCAACTTACATCCCGTCAAGTTTAGTACACTTTTATTCTTTCTTTCAGTTATGCCATTATACTGAAGTGTATAGGGTGCAATAACCTCATGTAATGTATGAGCTTGTACCTTCCAAATGATGCATTTCTTGAGCTTTACAAACTTGAAGACATATTAGGACGATATAAATCATTTGGATTATTTGCAACCCAAACATCTTGGTGAAAAGTGAAACCCTGGTTGGAGGTTCATTGCTTAGGAGGAGAATTTGTCTGATAAATTCTTTGGTCAACCTTGAGCAATTGAGGATCTCAATGAGCATGTCTTGAGTAAAAGTGGGAGGGAAAATTTTGGGGTACAATAGGGGTCAACTATTACGTGGCTGTTGGTAAGATTCTGGTCCCCGATTACCTCAACGATTTTGTTGCTCAGTCCGACAGGGGTCCTTCCTAGTTATCGCTCGTCGTCGAGGAAGAGACCGAAGGGTGACTGCTAGTTGTTTTATTTATTGCAGCCTGTGTGCCCTATTGTTGTAAATTTGTTTCTCCGAGTTATTTCCTGTTTATGTAATCTCTGAATAAGTGTGGTCCCTGTGGCCACAAATTTATTCTTTTGGATGGGGGCGTTAAAGGCCTCCTTTATTGTAACATTCACACAATAGCGGCCCAAGTGGTCGTTTCTTTTAGTTTTTCCGACCATGGTGGTCGTTTGTTCCGAATATTTATCTTGTGTTTGCATGTTTATTGATAAACTTGTCCGTTTGGGACATATTTTATTTTGCTGAGTTTGTAGCAGGGATTTGCTCATTTAGTTCGTATGTTTGCCAGTGTGGGGAAACTTATCAAACAGCCAGGGTGAATACCAGACATGGGCTGGAACTAAGGTCTCGTTTTGAGGGACCTGGGTTCGGCAGCGTGAACTTCCTGTTGCGAGCCGGAGGTTCTACCATCGTGGTAAGAGGACTATGGAGCTCGATCAAGTTATCCATGTCGGGATGATTATGCGCTCGTTATAGGAGCGGAGCTTTGCCCCTTCTGAATATTTTGAGTGCTATGCTTATGCCTAGGCATGCACGCATGGTCGGGCCTGGGTGAGTTTTTCTTGTCGACCAAACTCGCCGAGTGCTCAGTGTTTTTAACTGTAATATTGTTTTAGCTTTTCAGTGTTCCATGATCCAACGAGTTGTTCCCCTTGTAAGTTTTCCAAGTAATACGCTTTAGTCCTTGTTTTCACGTAGACATGATAAGGACCTTCCCAGTTCACTGTGAGCTTGCCCTCGCGAGATTCTTTGTGATTTCTCTTTAAGACGAGGTTGCCGACCTCAAACTCTCATCGTATGACCTTGGTGTCGTAGCGCATGGCTATTTTTTTTTAAGAGAGGACTCTCGTAGGGCCGCTCTTGTTCTGATCTCTTCTACTAGATCCAGTTCCTCCCGAAGGGTGACGTCATTCATCTCCTCGTCTAGGGAAGCCTCAGATAGTTTAGAGGGTTCTTCGATCTTCCCAGGAATGATTGCCTCCGCCCCGTAAGCTAGTCAGAAAAAGGTCTCCCCGGTTGAAGAGTGTGTCATTGTTCGATATCCCTAGAGTAATCTTAGCTTGAGGCCCCTTGAGTATTACTCTGTTCGCGGATTCGGCTTGGTCGTTCGTCTGGGGGTGACTCGACAGAGGCAAAGTGTTGGGGTGGTTCATAGTTTGGAAACGAATTTCTGAAAGGTATGGTCCTGTGAACTGAGTCCCATTGTCGGTGACTATCGCTTATGGGATGCCAAACCAAGCGAGGGATGTTTCTTTTGTAGAAGAAGAGGACATTTTGGGCAGTGATTTTGGCCAATGCTTCGAATTCTATCCATTTGGTGAAGTAGTTGACCGCTACGATTAAATATTTGTTTTTGATTGGTTTTCGACCATGAATGGACCGAGGAGATTCAATCCCCACCAGGCGAAGTTCCAATGAGAGGATAGGGACCTGAGCTCGTTGGGAGAAGCTAAATGCATGTCTCTATGTCGTTGGCATTTGTCACATTATGTTACGTGCTCTTTCATGGTGGGCCAATAATATCCCGCTCGCAAAAAATTTCTTGCGAGAGATCTTCTTCCCAGATGCGGGACGCTAATACCCTCGTGGATTTTCGAGAAAGACACGATTCGCACTGCTTCAGTCGACGCACTTAAGAAGGGGAATGGAAATCCTCTCCTGTAAAGTTTTCCCTCGACCAAGACGTACAAGCAAGCTCTTCGTATGACAACGGGCCCGCTTCTTTTGGGTCATCGAGGAGTCTTCCTTTAGTGAGGTAATCGTCTACGAGGGTCATCCGACAGTTGCTGTCCCCGATGACGAACACTTCTAAGGTAGAGGGTGGCTTCTGGTTGCTCGGTTGAGGAAGGGTTTTTCTGTCATACCGACTTTATTCCCTCCTTTCCTCTTCGTGCTTGCCAGCTTAGATAGGATGTTTGCGCAAGCATTATG